>CAKAJE020000443.1:0-114637 GCA_916610135.2 Macropis europaea | reverse complement strand
GCGCTTTAAGATGCCGCCTAGCCCAGTACGCTATCTCAAGCAGGTGCGGCGTAAGTTGAACAAATGTGATAGAATTACGCCTGAATTCTTATATTATCCGTAATATAAAATGATCTAATCGGTTCTCTGTTTGCCTTATCCTAGAAGTTTAATAGTACATCTTACTCGCCATTTCATGCGCTTTGAGATGCCGCCTAACCCAATACGCTATCTGAAATAGGAGAGACGTAAATTGAACAAATGCGATAGAATTTCCCTGAATTCTTATATTAACCTTAATGTAAAATGATCTACTCGGGTCCCTGTTCGCCCTACCCTAGAAGTTTAATAGTGCATTTCAGTCCTCATTTCATGAGCTTTGAGATGCCGCTTAGCCCAATAAGCTATCTGAAATAGGAGCGACGTAAATTGAATAAATGTGATAGAATTTCGCTGAATACTTATATTAACCAAAATATAAAATGATCTAATCGGGTCTCTTATTGCCCTATCATAGAAGCTTAATAGTGCATTTTACTCGCCATTCCACGCGCTTTAATGTGCCGCCTAGCCCAGTACGCTATCTGAAATAGGAACGACGTAAATTGAACAAAAGTGATAGAATTTTGCTGACTGATTAAATTAACCATAATATAAAATGATCTAATCGGGTTTCTGTTCGCCCTACCCTAGAAGTTTAATAGTGCATTTCACTCGTCATTTCATGCGCTTTGAGATGCCGCTCAGCACTATAATCTATCTGAAATTGGAGCGACGTAAATTGAATAAGTGTGATAGAATTTCGCTGAATTCTTATATTAACCAAAATATAAAATGATCTAATCGGGTCTCTTTTTGCCCTATCATAGAAGCTTAATAGTGCATTTTACTCGGCATTCCACGCGCTTAAGGTGCCGCCTAGCCCAGTACGCTATCTGAAATAGGAACGACGTAAATTGAACAAAAGTGATAGAATTTTTGCTGAATGATTAAATTAACCATAATATAAAATGATCTAATCGGGTCTCTCTTTGCCCTACCCTAGAAGTTTAATAGTGCATTTTACTCGCCATTTCATGCGCTTTGAGGTGCCGCTTAGCCCAATACGCTATATGAAACGTGAGCGACGTAAATTGAACAAATGTGATAGAATTTCGCTGAATTCTTATATTAACCAAAATATAAAATGATCTAATCGGGTCTCTGATTGCCCTATCATAGAAGTTTAATAGTGCATTTTACTCGCCATTCCACGCGCTTTAAGCTGACGCCCAGCCCAGTAAGCTATCTGAAATAGGAGCGACGTAAATTGAACAAATGTGATAGAATTTTGCTGAATTCTTAAATTAACCATAATATAAAATGATCTAATCGGGTCTCTGTTTGCCCTACCCTAGAACTTTAATAGTGCATTTTACTCTCATTTCATGCGCTTTGAGATGCCGCTTAGCCCAATACGCTATCTGAAATAGGAGCGACGTAAATTGAACAAATGTGATAGAATTTCGCTGAATTCTGAAATTAACTATAATATAAAATGATCTAATCGGGTCTCTGTTTGCCCTACCCTAGAAGTTTAATAGTGAATTTTACTCGCCATTCCACGCGCTTTAAGATGTCGCCTAGCCCAGTACGCTATCAGAAATAGGAGCGACGTAAATTGAAAAAATGTGATAGAATTTTGCTGAATTCTTAAATTAACCATTATATAAAATGATCTAATCGGGTCTCTGTTTGCCCTACCCTAGAAGTTTAATAGTGCATTTTCCTTGCCATTTCATGGACTTTGAGATGCTGCTTAGCCCAATACGCTAACTGAAATAGGAGCGACGTAAATTGAACAAATGTGATAGAATTTCACTGAATTCTTATGTTAACCAAAATATAAAATGATCTAATCGGGTCTCTGATTGCCCTATCATAGAAGTTTAATAGTGCATTTTACTCGCCATTCCACGCGCTTTAAGATGCCGCCTAGCCCAGTACGCTATCTGAAATAGGAGCGACGTAAGTTGAACAAATGTGATAGAAATTACGCTGAATTCTTATATTAACCGTAATATAAAATGATCTAATCGGGTCTCTGTTTGCCTTATCCTAGAAGTTTAATAGTGCATTTACTCGCCATTCCACGCGCTTTATGATGCAGCCTAGCCCAGTACGCTATCTGAAATAGGAGCGACGTAAATTGAACAAATGTGTTAGAATTTCACTGAATTCTTATATTAACCAAAATATAAAATGATCTAATCGGGTCTCTGATAGCCCTATCATAGAAGTTTAATAGTGCATTATACTCACCATTTCATGCGCTTTGAGATGCCGCTTAGCCCAATACGCTATCTGAAATAGGAGCGACGTAAATTGAACAAATGTGATAGAATTTCGCTGAATTCTTAAATTAACCATAATATAAAATGATCTAATCGGGGACTCTGTTTGCCCTACCCTAGAAGTTTAATAGTGCATATTACTCGCCATTTCATGCGCTTTCAGATGCCGCTTAGCCCAATTACGCTATCTGAAATAGGAGCGACGTAAATTGAACAAATGTGATAGAATTTCGCTGAATTCTTATATTAACCAAAATATAAAATGATCTAATCGGGTCTCTGTTTGCCCTACCCTAGAAGTTTAATAGTGCATTTTACTCGCCATTTCTTGCGCTTTGAGATGCCCATTAGCCCAATAAGCTGTCTGAAATAGGAGCGACGTAAATTGAACAAGTGTGACAGAATTTCCCTGAAATCTTATATTAAACAAAATATAAAATGATCTAATCGGGTCTCTGATTGGCCTATCATAGATGTTTAATAGGGTATTTTACTCGCCTTTCCACGCGCTTTAAGATGCCGCCTAGCCCAGTACGCTATCTGAAATAGGAACGACGTAAATTGAACAAATGTGATAGAATTTCGCTGAATTCTTATATTAACCAAAATATAAAATGATCTAATCGGGTCTCTGTTTGCCCTACCCTAGAAGTTTAGTAGTGCATTTTACTCGCCCTTCCACGAGCTTTAAGATGCCGCCTAGCCCAGTACGCTATCTGAAATAGGAGCGACGTAAGTTGAACAAATGTGATAGAATTACGCTGAATTCTTATATTAACCGTAATATAAGATGATCTAATCGGGTATCTGTTTGCCTTACCCTAGAAGTTTAATAGTGCATTTTATTCGCCATTTCATGCGCTTTCAGATGCCGCTTAGCCCAATACGCAATCTTTAATAGGAGCGACGTAAATTGAACAAATGTGATAGAATTTCGCTGAATTCTTAAATTAACCATAATATAAAATGATATAATCGGGTCTCTGTTTGCCCTACCCTAGAAGTTTAATAGTGCATTTCACTTGTCATTTCATGCGCTTCGAGATGCCGCTAAGACCAATAAGCTATCTGAAATAGGAGCGACGTGAATTGAAAAAATGAGAAAGAATTATGCTGAATTCTTAAATTGACCGTAATATAAAATGATCTAATCGGGTCTCTGTTTGCCCTACCCTAGAAGCTTAATATTGCATTTCACTCGCCATTTCATGCGCTTTGAGGTGCCGCTTAGCCCAATATGCTATCTGAAATAGGAGCGACGTAAATTGAACAAATGTGATAGAATTTCCCTGAAATCTTATATAAAACAAAATATAAAATGATCTAATCGGGTCTCTGATTGCCCTATCATGGAAGATTAGTAGTGCATTTTACTCACCCTTCCACGCGCTTTAAGATGCCGCCTAGCCCAGTACGCTACCTGAAATAGGAGCGACATAAATTGAACAAATGTGATAGAATTTTGCTGAATTCTTAAATTAACCATAATATAAAATGATCTAATCGGGTCTCTGTTTGCCCTACCCTAGAAGTTTAGTAGTGCATTTTACTCGCCCTTCCACGCGCTTTAAGATGCCGCCTAGCCCTGTACGCTATCTGAAATAGGAGCGACGAAAGTTGAGCAAATGTGATAGAATTACGCTGCATTCTTATATTAACCGTAATATAAAATGATCTAATCGGGTCTCTGTTTGCCCTACCCTAGAAGTTTAGTAGTGCATTTTACTCGCCCTTCCACGCGCTTTGAGGTGCCGCTTAGCCCAATACGCTATCTGAAATATCAGCGACGTAAATTGAACAAATGTGATAGAATTTCGCTGAATTCTTATATTAACCGTAATATAAAATGATCTATTCGGGTTTCTGTTCGCCCTACCCCAGAAGTTTAATAGAGCATTTCACTCGTCAATCCATGCGCTTTGAGATGCCGCTTAGCCCAATACGCTATCTGAAATAGGAGCGACGTAAATTAAACAAATGTAATAGAATTTCGCTGAATTCTTATATTAACCAAAATACAAAATGATCTAATCGGGTCTCTGATTGCCCTACCCTAGAAGTTTAACAGTGCATTTTACTCGCCATATCTTGCGTTTTGAGATGCAGCTTACCCCAATACGCTATCTGAAATCGGAGCGACGTAAATTGAACAAATGTGATAGAATTTCGCTGAATTCTTATATTAACCAAAACATAAAATGATCTAATCGGGTCTCTGATTGCCCTATCATAGAAGTTTAATAGTGCATTTTACTCGCCTTTCCACGTGCTTTAAGATGCCGCCTAGCCCAGTACGCTATCTGAAATAGGAACGACGTAAATTGAACAAATGTGATAGAATTTTGCTGAATTCTTAAATTAATCATAATATAAAATGATCTAATCGGGTCTCTGTTTGCCCTACCCTAGTATTTTAATAGTGCATTTTACTCGCCATTTCATGCGCTTTCAGATGCCGCTTAGCCCAATACGCTATCTTTAATAGGAGCGACGTAAATTGAACAAATGTGATAGAATTTCGCTGAATTCTTATATTAACCAAAATATAAAATGACCTAAACGGGTCTCTGATTGCCCTATCATAGTAGTTTAGTAGTGAATTTACTCGCCATTCCACGAGCTTTAAGATGCCGCCTAGCCCAGTGCGCTGTCTGAAATAGGAGCGACGTAAGTTGAAACAATGTGATAGAATTACGCTGAATTCTTATATTAACCGTAATATAAAATGATCTAATCGGATCTCTGATTGCCTATCATAGAAGTTTAATAGTGCATTTTACTCGCCTTTCCACGCGCTTTAAGATGCCGCCTAACCCAGTACGCTATCTGAAATAGGAACGACGTAAATTGAACAAATGTGATATTATTTTGCTGACTTCTTAAATTAATCATAATATAAAATGATGTAATCGGGTCTCTGTTTGCCCTGCCCTAGAAGTTTAATAGTGCATTTTTCTCGCCATTTCATGCGCTTTCAGATGCCGCTTAGCCAAATACGCTATCTTTAATAGGAGCGACGTAAATTGAACAAATGTGACAGAATTTCGCTCAATTCTTATATTAACCAAAATATAAAATGATCTAATCGGGTCTCTATTTGCCCTACCCTAGAAGTTTAATAGTGCATTTTACTCGCCATTTCATGCGCATTGAGATGCCGCTTAGCCCAATACGCTATCTGAAATAGGAGCGACGTAAATTGAACAAATCTGATAGAATTTCGCTGATTTCTTAAATTAACCCATAATATAAAATGATCTTATCGGGTCTCTGTTTGCCCTACCCTAGAAGTTTAATAGTGCATTTTACTCGACATTTCTTGCGCTTTGAGATGCCGCTTAGCCCAATACGCTTTCTGAAATATCAGCGACGTAAATTGAACAAATGTGAGAGAATTTCGCTGAATTCTTATATTAACCAAAATATAAAATGATGTAATCGGGTCTCTGATTGCCCTATCATAGAAGTTTAGTAGTGCATTTTACTCGCCCTTCCACGCGCTTTGAGATGCCGCCTAGCCCAGTACGCTATCTGAAATATGAGCGACGTAAATTGAACAAATGTGATAGAATTTCGCTGAATTCTTATATTAACCAAAATATAAAATGATCTAATCGGGTCTCTGATAGCCCTATCATAGAAGTTTAATAGTGCGTTTTACTCGTCATTCCACGCGCTACAAGATGCCGCCTAGCCCAGTACGCTATCTGAAAGAGGAGCGACGTAAGTTGAACAAATGTGATAGAATTACGCTGAATTCTTATATTAACCGTAATATAAAATGATCTAATCGGGTCTCTGTTTGCCTTATCCTAGAAGTTTAATAGTGCATGTTACTCGCCATTTCATGCGCATTGAGATGCCGCTTAGCCAATACGCTATCTGAAATAGGAGCGACGTAAATTGAACAAATGTGATAGAATTTCGCTGAATTCTTATATTAACCGTATATAAAATGATCTATTCGGGTTTCTGTTCGCCCTACCCCAGAAGTTTAATAGAGCATTTCACTCGTCAATCCATGCGCTTGAGATGCCGCTTAGCCCAATACGCTATCTGAAATAGGAGCGACGTAAATTAAACAAATGTAATAGAATTTCGTTGAATCCTTATATTAACCAAAATAAAAAATGATCTAATCGGGTCTCTGATTGCCCTACCCTAGAAGTTTAACAGTGCATTTTACTCGCCATATCTCGCGCTTTGAGATGCAGCTTACCCCAATACGCTATCTGAAATAGGAGCGACGTAAATTGAACAAATGTGATAGAATTTCGCTGAATTCTTATATTAACTAAAATATAAAATGACCTAAACGGGTCTCTGATTGCCCTATCATAGTAGTTTAGTAGTGCATTTTACTTGCCATTCCACGCGCTTTAAGATGCCGCCTAGCCCAGTGCGCTATCTGAAATAGGAGCGACGTAAGTTGAACAAATGTGATAGAATTACGCTGAATTCTTATATTAACCGTAATATAAAATGATCTAATCGGGTCTCTCTTTGCCTTACCCTAGAAGCTTAATAGTGCATTTCACTCGTCATTTTATGCGCTTTGAGATGCCGCGTAGCCCACTACGCTATCTGAAATAGGAGAGACGTAAATTTAACAAATGTGATAGAATTTCGCTGAATTCATTTATTAACCGTAATGTAAAATGATCTAATCGGGTCTCTGTTCACCCTAGCCTATAAGTTTAATAGTGCATTTTATTCGCCATCTCATGCGCTTTGAGATGCCGCTTAGCCCAATACGCTATCTGCAATAGGAACGACGTAAATTGAACGAATGTGATAGAATTTCCCTGAAATCTTATATTAAACAAAATATAAAATGGTCTAATCGGGTCTCTGATTGCCCTATCATAGAAGTTTAGTAGTGCATTTTGCTCGCCCTTCCACGCGCTTTATGATGCCGCCTAGCCCAGTACGCTATCTGAAATAGGAGCGACGTAGGTTGAACAAATGTGATAGAATTACGCTGTGTTCTTATATTAACCGTAACATAAAATGATCTAATCGGGTCTCTTTTTGCTTTACCCTAGAAGTTTAATAGTGCATTTCACTCATCATTTCATGCGCTTTGAGATGCCGCTTAGCCGAATACGCTATCTGAAATAGGAGCGACGTAAATTGAACAAATGTGATAGAATTTCCCTGAATTCTTATATTAACCTTAATGTAAAATGATCTAATCGGGTCTCTGTTTGCCCTACCCAAGAAGATTAATAGTGCATTTTATTGGACATTCCATGCGCTTTGAGATGCCGCTTAGCCCAATACGCTATCTGAAATAGGAGCAACGTAAATTGAACAAATGTGATAGAATTTCGCTGCATTCATATATTAACCAAAATATAAAATGATCTAATCGGGTCTCTAATTGCAATACCCTAGAAGTTTAATAGTGCATTTTACCCGCCATTCCACGCGCTTTAAGATGCCGCCTAGCCCAGTACGCTATCTCAAGCAGGTGCGGCGTAAGTTGAACAAATGTGATAGAATTACGCTGAATTCTTATATTATCCGTAATATAAAATGATCTAATCGGTTCTCTGTTTGCCTTATCCTAGAAGTTTAATAGTACATCTTACTCGCCATTTCATGCGCTTTGAGATGCCGCCTAACCCAATACGCTATCTGAAATAGGAGAGACGTAAATTGAACAAATGCGATAGAATTTCCCTGAATTCTTATATTAACCTTAATGTAAAATGATCTACTCGGGTCCCTGTTCGCCCTACCCTAGAAGTTTAATAGTGCATTTCAGTCCTCATTTCATGAGCTTTGAGATGCCGCTTAGCCCAATAAGCTATCTGAAATAGGAGCGACGTAAATTGAATAAATGTGATAGAATTTCGCTGAATACTTATATTAACCAAAATATAAAATGATCTAATCGGGTCTCTTATTGCCCTATCATAGAAGCTTAATAGTGCATTTTACTCGCCATTCCACGCGCTTTAATGTGCCGCCTAGCCCAGTACGCTATCTGAAATAGGAACGACGTAAATTGAACAAAAGTGATAGAATTTTGCTGACTGATTAAATTAACCATAATATAAAATGATCTAATCGGGTTTCTGTTCGCCCTACCCTAGAAGTTTAATAGTGCATTTCACTCGTCATTTCATGCGCTTTGAGATGCCGCTCAGCACTATAATCTATCTGAAATTGGAGCGACGTAAATTGAATAAGTGTGATAGAATTTCGCTGAATTCTTATATTAACCAAAATATAAAATGATCTAATCGGGTCTCTTATTGCCCTATCATAGAAGCTGAATAGTGCATTTTACTCGGCATTCCACGCGCTTTAAGGTGCCGCCTAGCCCAGTACGCTATCTGAAATAGGAACGACGTAAATTGAACAAAAGTGATAGAATTTTGCTGAATGATTAAATTAACCATAATATAAAATGATCTAATCGGGTCTCTCTTTGCCCTACCCTAGAAGTTTAATAGTGCATTTTACTCGCCATTTCATGCGCTTTGAGGTGCCGCTTAGCCCAATACGCTATATGAAACGTGAGCGACGTAAATTGAACAAATGTGATAGAATTTCGCTGAATTCTTATATTAACCAAAATATAAAATGATCTAATCGGGTCTCTGATTGCCCTATCATAGAAGTTTAATAGTGCATTTTACTCGCCATTCCACGCGCTTTAAGCTGACGCCCAGCCCAGTAAGCTATCTGAAATAGGAGCGACGTAAATTGAACAAATGTGATAGAATTTTGCTGAATTCTTAAATTAACCATAATATAAAATGATCTAATCGGGTCTCTGTTTGCCCTACCCTAGAACTTTAATAGTGCATTTTACTCCTCATTTCATGCGCTTTGAGATGCCGCTTAGCCCAATACGCTATCTGAAATAGGAGCGACGTAAATTGAACAAATGTGATAGAATTTCGCTGAATTCTGAAATTAACTATAATATAAAATGATCTAATCGGGTCTCTGTTTGCCCTACCCTAGAAGTTTAATAGTGAATTTTACTCGCCATTCCACGCGCTTTAAGATGTCGCCTAGCCCAGTACGCTATCAGAAATAGGAGCGACGTAAATTGAAAAAATGTGATAGAATTTTGCTGAATTCTTAAATTAACCATTATATAAAATGATCTAATCGGGTCTCTGTTTGCCCTACCCTAGAAGTTTAATAGTGCATTTTCCTTGCCATTTCATGGACTTTGAGATGCTGCTTAGCCCAATACGCTAACTGAAATAGGAGCGACGTAAATTGAACAAATGTGATAGAATTTCACTGAATTCTTATGTTAACCAAAATATAAAATGATCTAATCGGGTCTCTGATTGCCCTATCATAGAAGTTTAATAGTGCATTTTACTCGCCATTCCACGCGCTTTAAGATGCCGCCGAGCCCAGTACGCTATCTGAAAGAGGAGCGACGTAAGTTGAACAAATGTGATAGAATTACGCTGAATTCTTATATTAACCGTAATATAAAATGATCTAATCGGGTCTCTGTTTGCCTTATCCTAGAAGTTTAATAGTGCATTTTACTCGCCATTCCACGCGCTTTATGATGCAGCCTAGCCCAGTACGCTATCTGAAATAGGATCGACGTAAATTGAACAAATGTGTTAGAATTTCACTGAATTCTTATATTAACCAAAATATAAAATGATCTAATCGGGTCTCTGATAGCCCTATCATAGAAGTTTAATAGTGCATTATACTCACCATTTCATGCGCTTTGAGATGCCGCTTAGCCCAATACGCTATCTGAAATAGTAGCGACGTAAATTGAACAAATGTGATAGAATTTCGCTGAATTCTTAAATTAACCATAATATAAAATGATCTAATCGGGACTCTGTTTGCCCTACCCTAGAAGTTTAATAGTGCATATTACTCGCCATTTCATGCGCTTTCAGATGCCGCTTAGCCCAATACGCTATCTGAAATAGGAGCGACGTAAATTGAACAAATGTGATAGAATTTCGCTGAATTCTTATATTAACCAAAATATAAAATGATCTAATCGGGTCTCTGTTTGCCCTACCCTAGAAGTTTAATAGTGCATTTTACTCGCCATTTCTTGCGCTTTGAGATGCCCATTAGCCCAATAAGCTATCTGAAATAGGAGCGACGTAAATTGAACAAGTGTGACAGAATTTCCCTGAAATCTTATATTAAACAAAATATAAAATGATCTAATCGGGTCTCTGATTGGCCTATCATAGATGTTTAATAGGGTATTTTACTCGCCTTTCCACGCGCTTTAAGATGCCGCCTAGCCCAGTACGCTATCTGAAATAGGAACGACGTAAATTGAACAAATGTGATAGAATTTCGCTGAATTCTTATATTAACCGTAATATAAAATGATCTAATCGGGTCTCTGTTTGCCCTACCCTAGAAGTTTAGTAGTGCATTTTACTCGCCCTTCCACGAGCTTTAAGATGCCGCCTAGCCCAGTACGCTATCTGAAATAGGAGCGACGTAAGTTGAACAAATGTGATAGAATTACGCTGAATTCTTATATTAACCGTAATATAAAATGATCTAATCGGGTATCTGTTTGCCTTACCCTAGAAGTTTAATAGTGCATTTTACTCGCCATTTCATGCGCTTTCAGATGCCGCTTAGCCCAATACGCAATCTTTAATAGGAGCGACGTAAATTGAACAAATGTGATAGAATTTCGCTGAATTCTTAAATTAACCATAATATAAAATGATCTAATCGGGACTCTGTTTGCCCTACCCTAGAAGTTTAATAGTGCATTTCACTTGTCATTTCATGCGCTTCGAGATGCCGCTAAGACCAATAAGCTATCTGAAATAGGAGCGACGTGAATTGAAAAAATGAGAAAGAATTATGCTGAATTCTTAAATTGACCGTAATATAAAATGATCTAATCGGGTCTCTGTTTGCCCTACCCTAGAAGCTTAATATTGCATTTCACTCGCCATTTCATGCGCTTTGAGGTGCCGCTTAGCCCAATATGCTATCTGAAATAGGAGCGACGTAAATTGAACAAATGTGATACAATTTCCCTGAAATCTTATATAAAACAAAATATAAAATGATCTAATCGGGTCTCTGATTGCCCTATCATGGAAGATTAGTAGTGCATTTTACTCACCCTTCCACGCGCTTTAAGATGCCGCCTAGCCCAGTACGCTACCTGAAATAGGAGCGACATAAATTGAACAAATGTGATAGAATTTTGCTGAATTCTTAAATTAACCATAATATAAAATGATCTAATCGGGTCTCTGTTTGCCCTACCCTAGAAGTTTAGTAGTGCATTTTACTCGCCCTTCCACGCGCTTTAAGATGCCGCCTAGCCCTGTACGCTATCTGAAATAGGAGCGACGAAAGTTGAGCAAATGTGATAGAATTACGCTGCATTCTTATATTAACCGTAATATAAAATGATCTAATCGGGTCTCTGTTTGCCCTACCCTAGAAGTTTAGTAGTGCATTTTACTCGCCCTTCCACGCGCTTTGAGGTGCCGCTTAGCCCAATACGCTATCTGAAATATCAGCGACGTAAATTGAACAAATGTGATAGAATTTCGCTGAATTCTTATATTAACCGTAATATAAAATGATCTATTCGGGTTTCTGTTCGCCCTACCCCAGAAGTTTAATAGAGCATTTCACTCGTCAATCCATGCGCTTTGAGATGCCGCTTAGCCCAATACGCTATCTGAAATAGGAGCGACGTAAATTAAACAAATGTAATAGAATTTCGCTGAATTCTTATATTAACCAAAATACAAAATGATCTAATCGGGTCTCTGATTGCCCTACCCTAGAAGTTTAACAGTGCATTTTACTCGCCATATCTTGCGTTTTGAGATGCAGCTTACCCCAATACGCTATCTGAAATCGGAGCGACGTAAATTGAACAAATGTGATAGAATTTCGCTGAATTCTTATATTAACCAAAACATAAAATGATCTAATCGGGTCTCTGATAGCCCTATCATAGAAGTTTAATAGTGCATTTTACTCGCCTTTCCACGTGCTTTAAGATGCCGCCTAGCCCAGTACGCTATCTGAAATAGGAACGACGTAAATTGAACAAATGTGATAGAATTTTGCTGACTTCTTAAATTAATCATAATATAAAATGATCTAATCGGGTCTCTGTTTGCCCTACCCTAGTATTTTAATAGTGCATTTTACTCGCCATTTCATGCGCTTTCAGATGCCGCTTAGCCCAATACGCTATCTTTAATAGGAGCGACGTAAATTGAACAAATGTGATAGAATTTCGCTGAATTCTTATATTAACCAAAATATAAAATGACCTAAACGGGTCTCTGATTGCCCTATCATAGTAGTTTAGTAGTGAATTTTACTCGCCATTCCACGAGCTTTAAGATGCCGCCTAGCCCAGTGCGCTGTCTGAAATAGGAGCGACGTAAGTTGAACAAATGTGATAGAATTACGCTGAATGCTTATATTAACCGTAATATAAAATGATCTAATCGGATCTCTGATTGCCCTATCATAGAAGTTTAATAGTGCATTTTACTCGCCTTTCCACGCGCTTTAAGATGCCGCCTAACCCAGTACGCTATCTGAAATAGGAACGACGTAAATTGAACAAATGTGATATTATTTTGCTGACTTCTTAAATTAATCATAATATAAAATGATGTAATCGGGTCTCTGTTTGCCCTGCCCTAGAAGTTTAATAGTGCATTTTTCTCGCCATTTCATGCGCTTTCAGATGCCGCTTAGCCAAATACGCTATCTTTAATAGGAGCGACGTAAATTGAACAAATGTGACAGAATTTCGCTCAATTCTTATATTAACCAAAATATAAAATGATCTAATCGGGTCTCTATTTGCCCTACCCTAGAAGTTTAATAGTGCATTTTACTCGCCATTTCATGCGCATTGAGATGCCGCTTAGCCCAATACGCTATCTGAAATAGGAGCGACGTAAATTGAACAAATCTGATAGAATTTCGCTGATTTCTTAAATTAACCATAATATAAAATGATCTTATCGGGTCTCTGTTTGCCCTACCCTAGAAGTTTAATAGTGCATTTTACTCGACATTTCTTGCGCTTTGAGATGCCGCTTAGCCCAATACGCTTTCTGAAATATCAGCGACGTAAATTGAACAAATGTGAGAGAATTTCGCTGAATTCTTATATTAACCAAAATATAAAATGATGTAATCGGGTCTCTGATTGCCCTATCATAGAAGTTTAATAGTGCATTTTACTCGCCATTCCACGCGCTTTGAGATGCCGCCTAGCCCAGTACGCTATCTGAAATATGAGCGACGTAAATTGAACAAATGTGATAGAATTTCGCTGAATTCTTATATTAACCAAAATATAAAATGATCTAATCGGGTCTCTGATAGCCCTATCATAGAAGTTTAATAGTGCGTTTTACTCGTCATTCCACGCGCTACAAGATGCCGCCTAGCCCAGTACGCTATCTGAAAGAGGAGCGACGTAAGTTGAACAAATGTGATAGAATTACGCTGAATTCTTATATTAACCGTAATATAAAATGATCTAATCGGGTCTCTGTTTGCCTTATCCTAGAAGTTTAATAGTGCATGTTACTCGCCATTTCATGCGCATTGAGATGCCGCTTAGCCCAATACGCTATCTGAAATAGGAGCGACGTAAATTGAACAAATGTGATAGAATTTCGCTGAATTCTTATATTAACCGTAATATAAAATGATCTATTCGGGTTTCTGTTCGCCCTACCCCAGAAGTTTAATAGAGCATTTCACTCGTCAATCCATGCGCTTTGAGATGCCGCTTAGCCCAATACGCTATCTGAAATAGGAGCGACGTAAATTAAACAAATGTAATAGAATTTCGTTGAATCCTTATATTAACCAAAATACAAAATGATCTAATCGGGTCTCTGATTGCCCTACCCTAGAAGTTTAACAGTGCATTTTACTCGCCATATCTCGCGCTTTGAGATGCAGCTTACCCCAATACGCTATCTGAAATAGGAGCGACGTAAATTGAACAAATGTGATAGAATTTCGCTGAATTCTTATATTAACTAAAATATAAAATGACCTAAACGGGTCTCTGATTGCCCTATCATAGTAGTTTAGTAGTGCATTTTACTTGCCATTCCACGCGCTTTAAGATGCCGCCTAGCCCAGTGCGCTATCTGAAATAGGAGCGACGTAAGTTGAACAAATGTGATAGAATTACGCTGAATTCTTATATTAACCGTAATATAAAATGATCTAATCGGGTCTCTGATTGCCCTATCATAGAAGTTTAATAGTGCATTTTACTCGCCTTTCCACGCGCTTTAAGATGCCGCCTAACCCAGTACGCTATCTGAAATAGGACCGACGTAAATTGAACAAATGTGATAGAATTACGCTGAATTCTTATATTAACCGTAATATAAAATGATCTAATCGGGTCTCTGATTGCCCTATCATAGAAGTTTAATAGTGCATTTTACTCGCCTTTCCACGCGCTTTAAGATGCCGCCTAACCCAGTACGCTATCTGAAATAGGACCGACGTAAATTGAACAAATGTGATATTATTTTGCTGACTTCTTAAATTAATCATAATATAAAATGATGTAATCGGGTCTCTGTTTGCCCTGCCCTAGAAGTTTAATAGTGCATTTTACTCGTCATTTCATGCGCTTTGAGATGTCGCATAGCCCAATACGCTATCTGAAATAGGAACGACGTAAATTGAACAAATGTGATAGAATTTTTCTGAATTCTTAAATTAACCATAATATAAAATGATCTAATCGGGTCTCTGTTTGCCCTACCCTTGAAGTTTAATAGTGCATTTTACTCGCAATTTCATGCGCTTTGAGATGCCGCTTAGCCCAATACGCTATCTGAAATAGGAGCGACGTAAATTGAACAAATGTGATAGAATTACGCTGAATTCTTATATTAACCGTAATATAAAATGATCTAATCGGGTCTCTGTTTGCCTTATCCTAGAAGTTTAATAGTGCATGTTACTCGCCATTTCATGCGCATTGAGATGCCGCTTAGCCCAATACGCTATCTGAAATAGGAGCGACGTAAATTGAACAAATGTGATAGAATTTCGCTGAATTCTTAAATTAACCATAATATAAAATGATCTAATCGGGTCTCTGTTTGCCCTACCCTTGAAGTTTAATAGTGCATTTTACTCGCCATTCCACGCGCTTTAAGTTGCCGCCTAGCCCAGTACGCTATCTGAAATAGGAGCTACGTAAGTTGAACAAATGTAACAGAATTACGCTATATTCTTATATTAACCGCAATATAAAATGATCTAATCGGGTCTCTGTTTGCCTTATCCTAGAAGTTTAATAGTGCATTTTACTCGCCATTTCATGCGCTTTGAGTTGCCGCTTAGCCCAGTACGCTATCTGAAATATGAGCGACGTAAATTGAACAAATGTGATAGAATTTCGCTGAATTCTTATATTAACCAAAATATAAAATGATCTAATCGGGTCTCTGATAGCCCTATCATAGAAGTTTAAAAGTGCATTTTACTCGCCATTCCACGCGCTTTAAGATGCCGCCTAGCCCAGTACGCTATCTGAAAGAGGAGCGACGTAAGTTGACGAAATGTGATAGAATTACGCTGAATTCTTATATTAACCGTAATATAAAATGATCTAATCGGGTCTCTGTTTGCCTTATCCTAGAAGTTTAATAGTGCATGTTACTCGCCATTTCATGCGCATTGAGATGCCGCTTAGCCCAATACGCTATCTGAAATAGGAGCGACGTAAATTGAACAAATGTGATAGAATTTCGCTGAATTCTTATATTAACCGTAATATAAAATGATCTATTCGGGTTTCTGTTCGCCCTACCCCAGAAGTTTAATGGAGCATTTCACTCGTCAATCCATGCGCTTTGAGATGCCGCTTAGCCCAATACGCTATCTGCAATAGGAGCGACGTAAATTGAACAAATGTGATAGAATTTCGCTGAATTCTTATATTAACCAAAATACAAAATGATCTAATCGGGTCTCTGATTGCCCTATCATAGAAGCTTAATAGTGCATTTTACTCGCCATTCCGCGCGCTTTAAGATACCGCCTAGCACAGTATGCTATCTGAAATAGGAACTACGTAAATTGAACAAATGTGATAGAATTTTGCTGAATTCTTAAATTAAGCATAATATAAAATGATCTAATCGGGTCTCTGACTGCCCTACACTAGAAGTATAATAGTGCATTTTACTCGCCATTTCATGCGCTTTGAGATGCCGCTTAGCCCAATACGCTATCTGAAACAGGAGCGACGTAAATTAAACAAATGTAATAGAATTTCGCTGAATTCTTATATTAACCAAAATACAAAATGATCTAATCGGGTCTCTGATTGCCCTACCCTAGAAGTTTAATAGTGCATTTTACTCGCCATGTCTTGCGCTTTGAGATGCAGCTTACCCCAATACGCTATCTGAAATAGGAGCGACGTAAATTGAACAAATGTGATAGAATTTCGCTGAACTCTTATATTAACCAAAACATAAAATGATCTAATCGGGTCTCTGTTCGCCCTAGCCTAGAAGTATAATAGTGCATTTTACTCGCCATTTCATGCGCTTTGAGATGCCGCTTAGCCCAATACGCTATCTGAAATAGGAGCGACGTAAATTGAACAAATGTGATAGAATTTCGCTGAATTCTGAAATTATCCATAATATAAAATGATCTAATCGGGTCTCTGTTTGCACTACCCCAGAAGTTTAATAGTGTATTTTACTCGCCCTTCCACGCGCTTTCAGATGCCGCCTAGCCCAGTACGCTATCTCAAGCAGGTGCGGCGTAAGTTGAACAAATGTGATAGAATTACGCTGAATTCTTATATTATCCGTAATATAAAATGATCTAATCGGTTCTCTGTTTGCCTTATCCTAGAAGTTTAATAGTACATCTTACTCGACATTTCATGCGCTTTGAGATGCCGCCTAGCCCAATACGCTATCTGAAATAGGAGAGACGTAAATTGAACAAATGTGTTAGAATTTCCCTGAATTCTTAAATTAACCATAATATAAAATGATCTAATCGGGTCTCTGTTTGCCCTACCCTTGAAGTTTAATAGTGCATTTTACTCGCCATTTCATGCGCTTTGAGATGCCGCTTAGCCCAATACGCTATCTGAAATATCAGCGACGTAAATTGAACAAATGTGAGAGAATTTCGCTGAATTCTTATATTAACCAAAATATAAAATGATGTAATCGGGTCTCTGATTGCCCTATCATAGAAGTTTAGTAGTGCATTTTACTCGCCCTTCCACGCGCTTTGAGATGCCGCCTAGCCCAGTACGCTATCTGAAATATGAGCGACGTAAATTGAACAAATGTGATAGAATTTCGCTGAATTCTTATATTAACCAAAATATAAAATGATCTAATCGGGTCTCTGATAGCCCTATCATAGAAGTTTAATAGTGCATTTTACTCGCCATTCCACGCGCTTTAAGATGCCGCCTAGCCCAGTACGCTATCTGAAATAGGAGCTACGTAAGTTGAACAAATGTGACAGAATTACGCTGAATTCTTATATTAACCTTAATGTAAAATGATCTAATCTGGTCTCTGTTCGCCCTACCCTAGAAGTTTAATAGTGCATTTCACTCGTCATTTCATGCGCTTTGAGATGCCGCTTAGCCCAATAAGCTATCTGAAATAGGAGCGACGTAACTTGAACAAATGTGATAGAATTTCGCTGAATTCTTATATTAACCAAAATATAAAATTATGTAATCGGGTCTCTGATTGCCCTATCATAGAAGTTTAATAGTGCATTTTACTCGCCACTCCGCGCGCTTTAAGATACCGCCTAGCCCAGTATGCTATCTGAAATAGGAACTACGTAAATTGAACAAATGTGATAGAATTTTGCTGAATTCTTAAATTAAGCATAATATAAAATGATCTAATCGGGTCTCTGATTGCCCTACACTAGAAGTATAATAGTGCATTTTACTCGCCATTTCATGCGCTTTGACATGCCGCTTAGCCCAATACGCTATCTGATATAGGAGCGACGTAAATTAAACAAATGTAATAGAATTTCGCTGAATACTTATATTAACCAAAATACAAAATGATCTAATCGGGTCTCTGATTGCCCTACCCTAGAAGTTTAATAGTGCATTTTACTCGCCATGTCTTGCGCTTTGAGATGCAGCTTACCCCAATACGCTATCTGAAATAGGATCGACGTAAATTGAACAAATGTGATAGAATTTCGCTGAATTCTTATATTAACCAAAACATAAAATGATCTAATCGGGTCTCTGATAGCCCTATCATAGAAGTTTAATAGTGCATTTTACTCGCCATTCCACGCGCTTTAAGATGCCGCCTAGCCCAGTACGCTATCTGAAAGAGGAGTGACGTAAGTTGAACAAATGTGATAGAATTACGCTGAATTCTTATATTAACCGTAATATAAAATGATCTAATCGGGTATCTGTTTCCCTTACCCTAGAAGTTTAATAGTGCATTTTAATCGCCATTTCATGGGCTTTGAGATGCCGCTTAGCCCAATACGCTATCTGAAATAGGAGCGACGTAAATTGAACAAATGTGATAGAATTTCGGTGAATTCTTAAATTAACCATAATATAAAATGATCTAATCGGGTCTCTGTTTGCCCTACCCTAGAAGTTTAATAGTGCATTTTACTCGCCATTTCATGCGCTTTCAGATGCCGCTAAGCCCAATAAGCTATCTGAAATAGGAGCGACGTAAATTGAATAAATGTGACAGAATTTCCCTGAAATCTTATATTAAACAAAATATAAAATGATCTAATCGGGTCTCTGATTGCCCTATCATAGAAGTTTAATAGTGCATTTTACTCGCCTTTCCACGCGCTTTAAGATGCCGCCTAGCCCAGTACGCTATCTGAAATAGGAACGACGTAAATTGAACAAATGTGATAGCATATTGCTGACTTCTTAAATTAATCATAATATAAAATGATCTAATCGGGTCTCTGTTTGCCTTATCCTAGAAGTTTAATAGTGCATGTTGCTCGCCATTTCATGCGCATTGAGATGCCGCTTAGCCCAATACGCTATCTGAAATAGGAGCGACGTAAATTGAACAAATGTGATAGAATTTCGCTGAATCCTTATATTAACCGTAATATAAAATGATCTATTCGGGTTTCTGTTCGCCCTACCCCAGAAGTTTAATAGAGCATTTCACTCGTCAATCCATGCGCTTTGAGATGCCGCTTAGCCCAATACGCTATCTGAAATAGGAGCGACGTAAATTGAACAAATGTGATAGAATTTCGCTGAATTCTTATATTAACCAAAATACAAAATGATCTAATCGGGTCTCTGATTGCCCTATCATAGAAGTTTAATAGTGCATTTTACTCGCCATTCTACGCGCTTTAAGATGCCGCCTAGCCCAGTACGCTATCTGAAATAGGAGCTACGTAAGTTGAACAAATGTGATAGAATTACGCTGAATTCTTATATTAACCGTAATATAAAATGATCTAATCGGGTATCTGTTTGCCTTACCCTAGAAGTTTAATAGTGCATTTTAATCGCCATTTCATGGGCTTTGAGATGCCGCTTAGCCCAATACGCTATCTGAAATAGGAGCGACGTAAATTGAACAAATGTGATAGAATTTCGGTGAATTCTTAAATTAACCATAATATAAAATGATCTAATCGGGTCTCTGTTTGCCCTACCCTAGAAGTTTAATAGTGCATTTTACTCGCCATTTCATGCGCTTTCAGATGCCGCTAAGCCCAATAAGCTATCTGAAATAGGAGCGACGTAAATTGAATAAATGTGACAGAATTTCCCTGACATCTTATATTAAACAAAATATAAAATGATCTAATCGGGTCTCTGATTGCCCTATCATAGAAGTTTAATAGTGCATTTTACTCGCCTTTCCACGCGCTTTAAGATGCCGCCTAGCCCAGTACGCTATCTGAAATAGGAACGACGTAAATTGAACAAATGTGATAGCATTTTGCTGACTTCTTAAATTAATCATAATATAAAATGATCTAATCGGGTCTCTGTTTGCCCTACCCTAGAAGTTTAATAGTGCATTTTACTCGCCATTTCATGCGCTTTCAGATGCCGCTTAGCCCAATACGCTATCTTTAATAGGAGCGACGTAAATTGAACAAATGTGATAGAATTTCGCTGAATCCTTATATTAACCAAAATATAAAATGACCTAAACGGGTCTCTGATTGCCCTATCATAGTAGTTTAGTAGTGCATTTTACTCGCCATTCCACGCGCTTTAAGATGCCGCCTAGCCCAGTGCGCTATCTGAAATAGGAGCGACGTAAGTTGAACGAATGTGATAGAATTACGCTGAATTCTTATATTAACCGTAATATAAAATGATCTAATCGGGTCTCTGATTGCCCTATCATAGAAGTTTAATAGTGCATTTTACTCGCCTTTCCACGCGCTTTAAGATGCCGCCTAGCCCAGTACGCTATCTGAAATAGGAACGACGTAAATTGAACAAATGTGATAGAATTTTGCTGAATTCTTAAATTAAGCATAATATAAAATGATCTAATCGGGTCTCTGACTGCCCTACACTAGAAGTATAATAGTGCATTTTACTCGCCATTTCATGCGCTTTGAGATACCGCTTAGCCCAATACGCTATCTGAAACAGGAGCGACGTAAATTAAACAAATGTAATAGAATTTCGCTGAATTCTTATATTAACCAAAATACAAAATGACCTAATCGGGTCTCTGATTGCCCTACCCTAGAAGTTTAATAGTGCATTTTACTCGCCATGTCTTGCGCTTTGAGATGCAGCTTACCCCAATACGCTATCTGAAATAGGAGCGACGTAAATTGAACAAATGTGATAGAATTTCGCTGAATTCTTATATTAACCAAAACATAAAATGATCTAATCGGGTCTCTGTTCGCCCTAGCCTAGAAGTATAATAGTGCATTTTACTCGCCATTTCATGCGCTTTGAGATGCCGCTTAGCCCAATACGCTATCTGAAATAGGAGCGACGTAAATTGAACAAATGTGATAGAATTTCGCTGAATTCTGAAATTATCCATAATATAAAATGATCTAATCGGGTCTCTGTTTGCACTACCCCAGAAGTTTAATAGTGTATTTTACTCGCCCTTCCACGCGCTTTCAGATGCCGCCTAGCCCAGTACGCTATCTCAAGCAGGTGCGGCGTAAGTTGAACAAATGTGATAGAATTACGCTGAATTCTTATATTATCCGTAATATAAAATGATCTACTCGGTTCTCTGTTTGCCTTATCCTAGAAGTTTAATAGTACATCTTACTCGCCATTCCATGCGCTTTGAGATGCCGCCTAGCCCAATACGCTATCTGAAATAGGAGAGACGTAAATTGAACAAATGTGTTAGAATTTCCCTGAATTCTTATATTAACCATAATGTAAAATGATCTAATCGGGTCTCTGTTCGCCCTGCCCTAGAAGTTTAATAGTGCATTTCACTCCTCATTTCATGCGCTTTGAGATGCCGCTTAGCTCAATAAGCTATCTGAAATAGGAGCGACGTAAATTGAATAAATATGATAGAATTTCGCTGAATTCTTATATTAACCAAAATATAAAATGATCTAATCGGGTCTCTTATTGCCCTATCATAGAAGCTGAATAGTGCATTTTACTCGGCATTCCACGCGCTTTAAGGTGCCGCCTAGCCCAGTACGCTATCTGAAATAGGAACGACGTAAATTGAACAAAAGTGATAGAATTTTGCTGAATGATTAAATTAACCATAATATAAAATGATCTAATCGGGTCTCTCTTTGCCCTACCCTAGAAGTTTAATAGTGCATTTTACTCGCCATTTCATGCGCTTTGAGGTGCCGCTTAGCCCAATACGCTATATGAAACGTGAGCGACGTAAATTGAACAAATGTGATAGAATTTCGCTGAATTCTTATATTAACCAAAATATAAAATGATCTAATCGGGTCTCTGATTGCCCTATCATAGAAGTTTAATAGTGCATTTTACTCGCCATTCCACGCGCTTTAAGCTGACGCCCTGCCCAGTAAGCTATCTGAAATAGGAGCGACGTAAATTGAACAAATGTGATAGAATTTTGCTGAATTCTTAAATTAACCATAATATAAAATGATCTAATCGGGTCTCTGTTTGCCCTACCCTAGAACTTTAATAGTGCATTTTACTCCTCATTTCATGCGCTTTGAGATGCCGCTTAGCCCAATACGCTATCTGAAATAGGAGCGACGTAAATTGAACAAATGTGATAGAATTTCGCTGAATTCTGAAATTAACTATAATATAAAATGATCTAATCGGGTCTCTGTTTGCCCTACCCTAGAAGTTTAATAGTGAATTTTACTCGCCATTCCACGCGCTTTAAGATGTCGCCTAGCCCAGTACGCTATCAGAAATAGGAGCGACGTAAATTGAAAAAATGTGATAGAATTTTGCTGAATTCTTAAATTAACCATTATATAAAATGATCTAATCGGGTCTCTGTTTGCCCTACCCTAGAAGTTTAATAGTGCATTTTCCTCGCCATTTCATGGACTTTGAGATGCTGCTTAGCCCAATACGCTAACTGAAATAGGAGCGACGTAAATTGAACAAATGTGATAGAATTTCACTGAATTCTTATGTTAACCAAAATATAAAATGATCTAATCGGGTCTCTGATTGCCCTATCATAGAAGTTTAATAGTGCATTTTACTCGCCATTCCACGCGCTTTAAGATGCCGCCTAGCCCAGTACGCTATCTGAAAGAGGAGCGACGTAAGTTGAACAAATGTGATAGAATTACGCTGAATTCTTATATTAACCGTAATATAAAATGATCTAATCGGGTCTCTGTTTGCCTTATCCTAGAAGTTTAATAGTGCATTTTACTCGCCATTCCACGCGCTTTATGATGCAGCCTAGCCCAGTACGCTATCTGAAATAGGAGCGACGTAAATTGAACAAATGTGTTAGAATTTCACTGAATTCTTATATTAACCAAAATATAAAATGATCTAATCGGGTCTCTGATAGCCCTATCATAGAAGTTTAATAGTGCATTATACTCACCATTTCATGCGCTTTGAGATGCCGCTTAGCCCAATACGCTATCTGAAATAGGAGCGACGTAAATTGAACAAATGTGATAGAATTTCGCTGATTTCTTAAATTAACCATAATATAAAATGATCTTATCGGGTCTCTGTTTGCCCTACCCTAGAAGTTTAATAGTGCATTTTACTCGACATTTCTTGCGCTTTGAGATGCCGCTTAGCCCAATACGCTATCTGAAATATCAGCGACGTAAATTGAACAAATGTGAGAGAATTTCGCTGAATTCTTATATTAACCAAAATATAAAATGATGTAATCGGGCCTCTGATTGCCCTATCATAGAAGTTTAGTAGTGCATTTTACTCGCCCTTCCACGCGCTTTGAGATGCCCCCTAGCCCAGTACGCTATCTGAAATATGAGCGACGTAAATTGAACAAATGTGATAGAATTTCGCTGAATTCTTATATTAACCAAAATATAAAATGATCTAATCGGGTCTCTGATAGCCCTATCATAGAAGTTTAATAGTGCATTTTACTCGCCATTCCACGCGCTTTAAGATGCCGCCTAGCCCAGTACGCTATCTGAAATAGGAGCTACGTAAGTTGAACAAATGTGACAGAATTACGCTGAATTCTTATATTAACCTTAATGTAAAATGATCTAATCTGGTCTCTGTTCGCCCTACCCTAGAAGTTTAATAGTGCATTTCACTCGTCATTTCATGCGCTTTGAGATGCCGCTTAGCCCAATAAGCTATCTGAAATAGGAGCGACGTAAATTGAACAAATGTGATAGAATTTCGCTGAATTCTTATATTAACCAAAATATAAAATGATGTAATCGGGTCTCTGATTGCCCTATCATAGAAGTTTAATAGTGCATTTTACTCGCCACTCCGCGCGCTTTAAGATACCGCCTAGCCCAGTATGCTATCTGAAATAGGAACTACGTAAATTGAACAAATGTGATAGAATTTTGCTGAATTCTTAAATTAAGCATAATATAAAATGATCTAATCGGGTCTCTGATTGCCCTACACTAGAAGTATAATAGTGCATTTTACT
This sequence comes from Macropis europaea, assembly GCA_916610135.2. NCBI lineage: Eukaryota > Metazoa > Arthropoda > Insecta > Hymenoptera > Melittidae > Macropis > Macropis europaea. The sequence continues at coordinate 90,186 of CAKAJE020000443.1, read as the reverse complement.
CGCCATTTCATGCGCTTTGACATGCCGCTTAGCCCAATACGCTATCTGATATAGGAGCGACGTAAATTAAACAAATGTAATAGAATTTCGCTGAATTCTTATATTAACCAAAATACAAAATGATCTAATCGGGTCTCTGATTGCCCTACCCTAGAAGTTTAATAGTGCATTTTACTCGCCATGTCTTGCGCTTTGAGATGCAGCTTACCCCAATACGCTATCTGAAATAGGATCGACGTAAATTGAACAAATGTGATAGAATTTCGCTGAATTCTTATATTAACCAAAACATAAAATGATCTAATCGGGTCTCTGATAGCCCTATCATAGAAGTTTAATAGTGCATTTTACTCGCCATTCCACGCGCTTTAAGATGCCGCCGAGCCCAGTACGCTATCTGAAAGAGGAGTGACGTAAGTTGAACAAATGTGATAGAATTACGCTGAATTCTTATATTAACCGTAATATAAAATGATCTAATCGGGTATCTGTTTGCCTTACCCTAGAAGTTTAATAGTGCATTTTAATCGCCATTTCATGGGCTTTGAGATGCCGCTTAGCCCAATACGCTATCTGAAATAGGAGCGACGTAAATTGAACAAATGTGATAGAATTTCGGTGAATTCTTAAATTAACCATAATATAAAATGATCTAATCGGGTCTCTGTTTGCCCTACCCTAGAAGTTTAATAGTGCATTTCACTCGTCATTTCATGCGCTTTGAGATGCCGCCTAGCCCAATACGCTACCTGAAAGAGGAGTGACGTAAGTTGAACAAATGTGATAGAATTACGCTGAATTCTTATATTAACCGTAATATAAAATGATCTAATCGGGTATCTGTTTGCCTTACCCTAGAAGTTTAATAGTGCATTTTAATCGCCATTTCATGGGCTTTGAGATGCCGCTTAGCCCAATACGCTATCTGAAATAGGAGCGACGTAAATTGAACAAATGTGATAGAATTTCGGTGAATTCTTAAATTAACCATAATATAAAATGATCTAATCGGGTCTCTGTTTGCCCTACCCTAGAAGTTTAATAGTGCATTTTACTCGCCATTTCATGCGCTTTCAGATGCCGCTAAGCCCAATAAGCTATCTGAAATAGGAGCGACGTAAATTGAATAAATGTGACAGAATTTCCCTGAAATCTTATATTAAACAAAATATAAAATGATCTAATCGGGTCTCTGATTGCCCTATCATAGAAGTTTAATAGTGCATTTTACTCGCCTTTCCACGCGCTTTAAGATGCCGCCTAGCCCAGTACGCTATCTGAAATAGGAACGACGTAAATTGAACAAATGTGATAGCATTTTGCTGACTTCTTAAATTAATCATAATATAAAATGATCTAATCGGGTCTCTGTTTGCCCTACCCTAGAAGTTTAACAGTGCATTTTACTCGCCATTTCATGCGCTTTGAGATGCCGCTTAGCCCAATACGCTATCTGAAATAGGAGCGTCGTAAATTGAACAAATGTGATAGAATTTCGCTGAATTCTGAAATTATCCATAATATAAAATGATCTAATCGGGTCTCTGTTTGCACTACCCTAGAAGTTTAATAGTGCATTTTACTCGCCCTTCCACGCGCTTTAAGGTGCCGCCTAGCCCAGTACGCTATCTGAAATAGGAACGACGTAAATTGAACAAAAGTGATAGAATTTTGCTGAATGATTAAATTAACCATAATATAAAATGATCTAATCGGGTCTCTCTTTGCCCTACCCTAGAAGTTTAATAGTGCATTTTACTCGCCATTTCATGCGCTTTGAGGTGCCGCTTAGCCCAATACGCTATATGAAACGTGAGCGACGTAAATTGAACAAATGTGATGGAATTTCGCTGAATTCTTATATTAACCAAAATATAAAATGATCTAATCGGGTCTCTGATTGCCCTATCATAGAAGTTTAATAGTGCATTTTACTCGCCATTCCACGCGCTTTAAGCTGACGCCCAGCCCAGTAAGCTATCTGAAATAGGAGCGACGTAAATTGAACAAATGTGATAGAATTTTGCTGAATTCTTAAATTAACCATAATATAAAATGATCTAATCGGGTCTCTGTTTGCCCTACCCTAGAACTTTAATAGTGCATTTTACTCCTCATTTCATGCGCTTTGAGATGCCGCTTAGCCCAATACGCTATCTGAAATAGGAGCGACGTAAATTGAACAAATGTGATAGAATTTCGCTGAATTCTGAAATTAACTATAATATAAAATGATCTAATCGGGTCTCTGTTTGCCCTACCCTAGAAGTTTAATAGTGAATTTTACTCGCCATTCCACGCGCTTTAAGATGCCGCCTAGCCCAGTACGCTATCAGAAATAGGAGCGACGTAAATTGAAAAAATGTGATAGAATTTTGCTGAATTCTTAAATTAACCATTATATAAAATGATCTAATCGGGTCTCTGTTTGCCCTACCCTAGAAGTTTAATAGTGCATTTTCCTCGCCATTTCATGGACTTTGAGATGCTGCTTAGCCCAATACGCTAACTGAAATAGGAGCGACGTAAATTGAACAAATGTGATAGAATTTCACTGAATTCTTATGTTAACCAAAATATAAAATGATCTAATCGGGTCTCTGATTGCCCTATCATAGAAGTTTAATAGTGCATTTTACTCGCCATTCCACGCGCTTTAAGATGCCGCCTAGCCCAGTACGCTATCTGAAAGAGGAGCGACGTAAGTTGAACAAATGTGATAGAATTACGCTGAATTCTTATATTAACCGTAATATAAAATGATCTAATCGGGTCTCTGTTTGCCTTATCCTAGAAGTTTAATAGTGCATTTTACTCGCCATTCCACGCGCTTTATGATGCAGCCTAGCCCAGTACGCTATCTGAAATAGGAGCGACGTAAATTGAACAAATGTGTTAGAATTTCACTGAATTCTTATATTAACCAAAATATAAAATGATCTAATCGGGTCTCTGATAGCCCTATCATAGAAGTTTAATAGTGCATTATACTCACCATTTCATGCGCTTTGAGATGCCGCTTAGCCCAATACGCTATCTGAAATAGTAGCGACGTAAATTGAACAAATGTGATAGAATTTCGCTGAATTCTTAAATTAACCATAATATAAAATGATCTAATCGGGACTCTGTTTGCCCTACCCTAGAAGTTTAATAGTGCATTTTACTCGCCATTTCATGCGCTTTCAGATGCCGCTTAGCCCAATACGCTATCTGAAATAGGAGCGACGTAAATTGAACAAATGTGATAGAATTTCGCTGAATTCTTATATTAACCAAAATATAAAATGATCTAATCGGGTCTCTGTTTGCCCTACCCTAGAAGTTTAATAGTGCATTTTACTCGCCATTTCTTGCGCTTTGAGATGCCCATTAGCCCAATAAGCTATCTGAAATAGGAGCGACGTAAATTGAACAAGTGTGACAGAATTTCCCTGAAATCTTATATTAAACAAAATATAAAATGATCTAATCGGGTCTCTGATTGGCCGATCATAGATGTTTAATAGGGTATTTTACTCGCCTTTCCACGCGCTTTAAGATGCCGCCTAGCCCAGTACGCTATCTGAAATAGGAACGACGTAAATTGAACAAATGTGATAGAATTTCGCTGAATTCTTATATTAACCGTAATATAAAATGATCTAATCGAGTCTCTGTTTGCCCTACCCTAGAAGTTTAGTAGTGCATTTTACTCGCCCTTCCACGCGCTTTAAGATGCCGCCTAGCCCAGTACGCTATCTGAAATAGGAGCGACGTAAGTTGAACAAATGTGATAGAATTACGCTGAATTCTTATATTAACCGTAATATAAAATGATCTAATCGGGTATCTGTTTGCCTTACCCTAGAAGTTTAATAGTGCATTTTACTCGCCATTTCATGCGCTTTCAGATGCCGCTTAGCCCAATACGCAATCTTTAATAGGAGCGACGTAAATTGAACAAATGTGATAGAATTTCGCTGAATTCTTAAATTAACCATAATATAAAATGATCTAATCGGGACTCTGTTTGCCCTACCCTAGAAGTTTAATAGTGCATTTCACTTGTCATTTCATGCGCTTCGAGATGCCGCTTAGCCCAATACGCTATCTTTAATAGGAGCGACGTAAATTGAACAAATGTGATAGAATTTCGCTGAATTCTTATATTAACCAAAATATAAAATGACCTAAACGGGTCTCTGATTGCCCTATCATAGTAGTTTAGTAGTGAATTTTACTCGCCATTCCACGCGCTTTAAGATGCCGCCTAGCCCAGTGCGCTATCTGAAATAGGAGCGACGTAAGTTGAACAAATGTGATAGAATTACGCTGAATTCTTATATTAACCGTAATATAAAATGATCTAATCGGGTCTCTGATTGCCCTATCATAGAAGTTTAATAGTGCATTTTACTCGCCTTTCCACGCGCTTTAAGATGCCGCCTAACCCAGTACGCTATCTGAAATAGGAACGACGTAAATTGAACAAATGTGATATTATTTTGCTGACTTCTTAAATTAATCATAATATAAAATGATGTAATCGTGTCTCTGTTTGCCCTGCCCTAGAAGTTTAATAGTGCATTTTACTCGCCATTTCATGCGCTTTCAGATGCCGCTTAGCCAAATACGCTATCTTTAATAGGAGCGACGTAAATTGAACAAATGTGACAGAATTTCGCTCAATTCTTATATTAACCATAATATAAAATGATCTAATCGGGTCTCTGTTTGCCTTATCCTAGAAGTTTAATAGTGCATGTTACTCGCCATTTCATGCGCATTGAGATGCCGCTTAGCCCAATACGCTATCTGAAATAGGAGCGACGTAAATTGAACAAATGTGATAGAATTTCGCTGAATTCTTATATTAACCAAAATATAAAATGATCTAATCGGGTCTCTGATAGCCCTATCATAGAAGTTTAATAGTGCGTTTTACTCGCCATTCCACGCGCTTTAAGATGCCGCCTAGCCCAGTGCGCTATCTGAAAGAGGAGCGACGTAAGTTGAACAAATGTGATAGAATTACGCTGAATTCTTATATTAACCGTAATATAAAATGATCTAATCGGGTCTCTGTTTGCCTTATCCTAGAAGTTTAATAGTGCATGTTACTCGCCATTTCATGCGCATTGAGATGCCGCTTAGCCCAATACGCTATCTGAAATAGGAGCGACGTAAATTGAACAAATGTGATAGAATTTCGTTGAATTCTTATATTAACCGTAATATAAAATGATCTATTCGGGTTTCTGTTCGCCCTACCCCAGAAGTTTAATAGAGCATTTCACTCGTCAATCCATGCGCTTTGAGATGCCGCTTAGCCCAATACGCTATCTGAAATAGGAGCGACGTAAATTAAACAAATGTAATAGAATTTCGTTGAATCCTTATATTAACCAAAATACAAAATGATCTAATCGGGTCTCTGATTGCCCTACCCTAGAAGTTTAACAGTGCATTTTACTCGCCATATCTTGCGCTTTGAGATGCAGCTTACCCCAATACGCTATCTGAAATAGGAGCGACGTAAATTGAACAAATGTGATAGAATTTCGCTGAATTCTTATATTAACTAAAATATAAAATGACCTAAACGGGTCTCTGATTGCCCTATCATAGTAGTTTAGTAGTGCATTTTACTTGCCATTCCACGCGCTTTAAGATGCCGCCTAGCCCAGTGCGCTATCTGAAATAGGAGCGACGTAAGTTGAACAAATGTGATAGAATTACGCTGAATTCTTATATTAACCGTAATATAAAATGATCTAATCGGGTCTCTGATTGCCCTATCATAGAAGTTTAATAGTGCATTTTACTCGCCTTTCCACGCGCTTTAAGATGCCGCCTAACCCAGTACGCTATCTGAAATAGGACCGACGTAAATTGAACAAATGTGATATTATTTTGCTGACTTCTTAAATTAATCATAATATAAAATGATGTAATCGGGTCTCTGTTTGCCCTGCCCTAGAAGTTTAATAGTGCATTTTACTCGTCATTTCATGCGCTTTGAGATGTCGCATAGCCCAATACGCTATCTGAAATAGGAACGACGTAAATTGAACAAATGTGATAGAATTTTTCTGAATTCTTAAATTAACCATAATATAAAATGATCTAATCGGGTCTCTGTTTGCCCTACCCTTGAAGTTTAATAGTGCATTTTACTCGCAATTTCATGCGCTTTGAGATGCCGCTTAGCCCAATACGCTATCTGAAATAGGAGCGACGTAAATTGAACAAATGTGATAGAATTTCGCTGAATTCTTAAATTAACCATAATATAAAATGATCTAATCGGGACTCTGTTTGCCCTACCCTAGAAGTTTAATAGTGCATTTCACTTGTCATTTCATGCGCTTCGAGATGCCGCTAAGACCAATAAGCTATCTGAAATAGGAGCGATGTGAATTGAAAAAATGAGAAAGAATTATGCTGAATTCTTAAATTGACCGTAATATAAAATGATCTAATCGGGTCTCTGTTTGCCCTACCCTAGAAGTTTAATATTGCATTTCACTCGCCATTTCATGCGCTTTGAGGTGCCGCTTAGCCCAATATGCTATCTGAAATAGGAGCGACGTAAATTGAACAAATGTGATAGAATTTCCCTGAAATCTTATATAAAACAAAATATAAAATGATCTAATCGGGTCTCTGATTGCCCTATCATGGAAGATTAGTAGTGCATTTTACTCACCCTTCCACGCGCTTTAAGATGCCGCCTAGCCCAGTACGCTATCTGAAATAGGAGCGACATAAATTGAACAAATGTGATAGAATTTTGCTGAATTCTTAAATTAACCATAATATAAAATGATCTAATCGGGTCTCTGTTTGCCCTACCCTAGAAGTTTAGTAGTGCATTTTACTCGCCCTTCCACGCGCTTTAAGATGCCGCCTAGCCCTGTACGCTATCTGAAATAGGAGCGACGAAAGTTGAGCAAATGTGATAGAATTACGCTGCATTCTTATATTAACCGTAATATAAAATGATCTAATCGGGTCTCTGTTTGCCCTACCCTAGAAGTTTAGTAGTGCATTTTACTCGCCCTTCCACGCGCTTTGAGGTGGCGCTTAGCCCAGTACGCTATCTGAAATAGGAACGACGTAAATTGAACAAATGTGATAGAATTTTGCTGACTTCTTAAATTAATCATAATATAAAATGATCTAATCGGGTCTCTGTTTGCCCTACCCTAGTATTTTAATAGTGCATTTTACTCGCCATTTCATGCGCTTTCAGATGCCGCTTAGCCCAATACGCTATCTTTAATAGGAGCGACGTAAATTGAACAAATGTGATAGAATTTCGCTGAATTCTTATATTAACCAAAATATAAAATGACCTAAACGGGTCTCTGATTGCCCTATCATAGTAGTTTAGTAGTGAATTTTACTCGCCATTCCACGCGCTTTAAGATGCCGCCTAGCCCAGTGCGCTATCTGAAATAGGAGCGACGTAAGTTGAACAAATGTGATAGAATTACGCTGAATTCTTATATTAACCGTAATATAAAATGATCTAATCGGGTCTCTGATTGCCCTATCATAGAAGTTTAATAGTGCATTTTACTCGCCTTTCCACGCGCTTTAAGATGCCGCCTAACCCAGTACGCTATCTGAAATAGGAACGACGTAAATTGAACAAATGTGATATTATTTTGCTGACTTCTTAAATTAATCATAATATAAAATGATGTAATCGGGTCTCTGTTTGCCCTGCCCTAGAAGTTTAATAGTGCATTTTACTCGCCATTTCATGCGCTTTCAGATGCCGCTTAGCCAAATACGCTATCTTTAATAGGAGCGACGTAAATTGAACAAATGTGACAGAATTTCGCTCAATTCTTATATTAACCATAATATAAAATGATCTAATCGGGTCTCTGTTTGCCCTACCCTAGAAGTTTAATAGTGCATTTTACTCGCCATTTCATGCGCATTGAGATGCCGCTTAGCCCAATACGCTATCTGAAATAGGAGCGACGTAAATTGAACAAATGTGATAGAATTTCGCTGATTTCTTAAATTAACCATAATATAAAATGATCTTATCGGGTCTCTGTTTGCCCTACCCTAGAAGTTTAATAGTGCATTTTACTCGACATTTCTTGCGCTTTGAGATGCCGCTTAGCCCAATACGCTATCTGAAATATCAGCGACGTAAATTGAACAAATGTGAGAGAATTTCGCTGAATTCTTATATTAACCAAAATATAAAATGATGTAATCGGGTCTCTGATTGCCCTATCATAGAAGTTTAGTAGTGCATTTTACTCGCCCTTCCACGCGCTTTGAGATGCCGCCTAGCCCAGTACGCTATCTGAAATATGAGCGACGTAAATTGAACAAATGTGATAGAATTTCGCTGAATTCTTATATTAACCAAAATATAAAATGATCTAATCGGGTCTCTGATAGCCCTATCATAGAAGTTTAATAGTGCGTTTTACTCGCCATTCCACGCGCTACAAGATGCCGCCTAGCCCAGTACGCTATCTGAAAGAGGAGCGACGTAAGTTGAACAAATGTGATAGAATTACGCTGAATTCTTATATTAACCGTAATATAAAATGATCTAATCGGGTCTCTGTTTGCCTTATCCTAGAAGTTTAATAGTGCATGTTACTCGCCATTTCATGCGCATTGAGATGCCGCTTAGCCCAATACGCTATCTGAAATAGGAGCGACGTAAATTGAACAAATGTGATAGAATTTCGCTGAATTCTTATATTAACCGTAATATAAAATGATCTATTCGGGTTTCTGTTCGCCCTACCCCAGAAGTTTAATAGAGCATTTCACTCGTCAATCCATGCGCTTTGAGATGCCGCTTAGCCCAATACGCTATCTGAAATAGGAGCGACGTAAATTAAACAAATGTAATAGAATTTCGTTGAATCCTTATATTAACCAAAATACAAAATGATCTAATCGGGTCTCTGATTGCCCTACCCTAGAAGTTTAACAGTGCATTTTACTCGCCATATCTTGCGCTTTGAGATGCAGCTTACCCCAATACGCTATCTGAAATAGGAGCGACGTAAATTGAACAAATGTGATAGAATTTCGCTGAATTCTTATATTAACTAAAATATAAAATGACCTAAACGGGTCTCTGATTGCCCTATCATAGTAGTTTAGTAGTGCATTTTACTTGCCATTCCACGCGCTTTAAGATGCCGCCTAGCCCAGTGCGCTATCTGAAGTAGGAGCGACGTAAGTTGAACAAATGTGATAGAATTACGCTGAATTCTTATATTAACCGTAATATAAAATGATCTAATCGGGTCTCTGATTGCCCTATCATAGAAGTTTAATAGTGCATTTTACTCGCCTTTCCACGCGCTTTAAGATGCCGCCTAACCCAGTACGCTATCTGAAATAGGACCGACGTAAATTGAACAAATGTGATATTATTTTGCTGACTTCTTAAATTAATCATAATATAAAATGATGTAATCGGGTCTCTGTTTGCCCTGCCCTAGAAGTTTAATAGTGCATTTTACTCGTCATTTCATGCGCTTTGAGATGTCGCATAGCCCAATACGCTATCTGAAATAGGAACGACGTAAATTGAACAAATGTGATAGAATTTTTCTGAATTCTTAAATTAACCATAATATAAAATGATCTAATCGGGTCTCTGTTTGCCCTACCCTTGAAGTTTAATAGTGCATTTTACTCGCAATTTCATGCGCTTTGAGATGCCGCTTAGCCCAATACGCTATCTGAAATAGGAGCGACGTAAATTGAACAAATGTGATAGAATTACGCTGAATTCTTATATTAACCGTAATATAAAATGATCTAATCGGGTCTCTGTTTGCCTTATCCTAGAAGTTTAATAGTGCATGTTACTCGCCATTTCATGCGCATTGAGATGCCGCTTAGCCCAATACGCTATCTGAAATAGGAGCGACGTAAATTGAACAAATGTGATAGAATTTCGCTGAATTCTTAAATTAACCATAATATAAAATGATCTAATCGGGTCTCTGTTTGCCCTACCCTTGAAGTTTAATAGTGCATTTTACTCGCCATTCCACGCGCTTTAAGTTGCCGCCTATCCCAGTACGCTATCTGAAATAGGAGCTACGTCAGTTGAACAAATGTAACAGAATTACGCTATATTCTTATATTAACCGCAATATAAAATGATCTAATCGGGTCTCTGTTTGCCTTATCCTAGAAGTTTAATAGTGCATTTTACTCGCCATTTCATGCGCTTTGAGATGCCGCTTAGCCCAGTACGCTATCTGAAATATGAGCGACGTAAATTGAACAAATGTGATAGAATTTCGCTGAATTCTTATATTAACCAAAATATAAAATGATCTAATCGGGTCTCTGATAGCCCTATCATAGAAGTTTAATAGTGCATTTTACTCGCCATTCCACGCGCTTTAAGATGCCGCCTAGCCCAGTACGCTATCTGAAAGAGGAGCGACGTAAGTTGAACAAATGTGATAGAATTACGCTGAATTCTTATATTAACCGTAATATAAAATGATCTAATCGGGTCTCTGTTTGCCTTATCCTAGAAGTTTAATAGTGCATGTTACTCGCCATTTCATGCGCATTGAGATGCCGCGTAGCCCAATACGCTATCTGAAATAGGAGCGACGTAAATTGAACAAATGTGATAGAATTTCGCTGAATCCTTATATTAACCGTAATATAAAATGATCTATTCGGGTTTCTGTTCGCCCTACCCCAGAAGTTTAATAGAGCATTTCACTCGTCAATCCATGCGCTTTGAGATGCCGCTTAGCCCAATACGCTATCTGAAATAGGAGCGACGTAAATTGAACAAATGTGATAGAATTTCGCTGAATTCTTATATTAACCAAAATACAAAATGATCTAATCGGGTCTCTGATTGCCCTATCATAGAAGTTTAATAGTGCATTTTACTCGCCATTCTACGCGCTTTAAGATGCCGCCTAGCCCAGTACGCTATCTGAAATAGGAGCTACGTAAGTTGAACAAATGTGACAGAATTACGCTGAATTCTTATATTAACCTTAATGTAAAATGATCTAATCTGGTCTCTGTTCGCCCTACCCTAGAAGTTTAATAGTGCATTTCACTCGTCATTTCATGCGCTTTGAAATGCCGCTTAGCTCAATAAGCTATCTGAAATAGGAGCGACGTAAATTGAACAAATGTGATAGAATTTCGCTGAATTCTGAAATTATCCATAATATAAAATGATCTAATCGGGTCTCTGTTTGCACTACCCCAGAAGTTTAATAGTGTATTTTACTCGCCATTCCGCGCGCTTTAAGATACCGCCTAGCACAGTATGCTATCTGAAATAGGAACTACGTAAATTGAACAAATGTGATAGAATTTTGCTGAATTCTTAAATTAAGCATAATATAAAATGATCTAATCGGGTCTCTGACTGCCCTACACTAGAAGTATAATAGTGCATTTTACTCGCCATTTCATGCGCTTTGAGATGCCGCTTAGCCCAATACGCTATCTGAAATAGGAGCGACGTAAATTGAACAAATGTGATAGAATTACGCTGAATTCTTATATTAACCGTAATATAAAATGATCTAATCGGGTCTCTGTTTGCCTTATCCTAGAAGTTTAATAGTGCATGTTACTCGCCATTTCATGCGCATTGAGATGCCGCTTAGCCCAATACGCTATCTGAAATAGGAGCGACGTAAATTGAACAAATGTGATAGAATTTCGCTGAATTCTTAAATTAACCATAATATAAAATGATCTAATCGGGTCTCTGTTTGCCCTACCCTTGAAGTTTAATAGTGCATTTTACTCGCCATTCCACGCGCTTTAAGTTGCCGCCTATCCCAGTACGCTATCTGAAATAGGAGCTACGTCAGTTGAACAAATGTAACAGAATTACGCTATATTCTTATATTAACCGCAATATAAAATGATCTAATCGGGTCTCTGTTTGCCTTATCCTAGAAGTTTAATAGTGCATTTTACTCGCCATTTCATGCGCTTTGAGTTGCCGCTTAGCCCAGTACGCTATCTGAAATATGAGCGACGTAAATTGAACAAATGTGATAGAATTTCGCTGAATTCTTATATTAACCAAAATATAAAATGATCTAATCGGGTCTCTGATAGCCCTATCATAGAAGTTTAATAGTGCATTTTACTCGCCATTCCACGCGCTTTAAGATGCCGCCTAGCCCAGTACGCTATCTGAAAGAGGAGCGACGTAAGTTGAACAAATGTGATAGAATTACGCTGAATTCTTATATTAACCGTAATATAAAATGATCTAATCGGGTCTCTGTTTGCCTTATCCTAGAAGTTTAATAGTGCATGTTACTCGCCATTTCATGCGCATTGAGATGCCGCGTAGCCCAATACGCTATCTGAAATAGGAGCGACGTAAATTGAACAAATGTGATAGAATTTCGCTGAATCCTTATATTAACCGTAATATAAAATGATCTATTCGGGTTTCTGTTCGCCCTACCCCAGAAGTTTAATAGAGCATTTCACTCGTCAATCCATGCGCTTTGAGATGCCGCTTAGCCCAATACGCTATCTGAAATAGGAGCGACGTAAATTGAACAAATGTGATAGAATTTCGCTGAATTCTTATATTAACCAAAATACAAAATGATCTAATCGGGTCTCTGATTGCCCTATCATAGAAGTTTAATAGTGCATTTTACTCGCCATTCTACGCGCTTTAAGATGCCGCCTAGCCCAGTACGCTATCTGAAATAGGAGCTACGTAAGTTGAACAAATGTGACAGAATTACGCTGAATTCTTATATTAACCTTAATGTAAAATGATCTAATCTGGTCTCTGTTCGCCCTACCCTAGAAGTTTAATAGTGCATTTCACTCGTCATTTCATGCGCTTTGAAATGCCGCTTAGCTCAATAAGCTATCTGAAATAGGAGCGACGTAAATTGAACAAATGTGATAGAATTTCGCTGAATTCTGAAATTATCCATAATATAAAATGATCTAATCGGGTCTCTGTTTGCACTACCCCAGAAGTTTAATAGTGTATTTTACTCGCCATTCCGCGCGCTTTAAGATACCGCCTAGCACAGTATGCTATCTGAAATAGGAACTACGTAAATTGAACAAATGTGATAGAATTTTGCTGAATTCTTAAATTAAGCATAATATAAAATGATCTAATCGGGTCTCTGACTGCCCTACACTAGAAGTATAATAGTGCATTTTACTCGCCATTTCATGCGCTTTGAGATGCCGCTTAGCCCAATACGCTATCTGAAACAGGAGCGACGTAAATTAAACAAATGTAATAGAATTTCGCTGAATTCTTATATTAACCAAAATACAAAATGATCTAATCGGGTCTCTGATTGCCCTACCCTGGAAGTTTAATAGTGCATTTTACTCGCCATGTCTTGCGCTTTGAGATGCAGCTTACCCCAATACGCTATCTGAAATAGGAGCGACGTAAATTGAACAAATGTGATAGAATTTCGCTGAACTCTTATATTAACCAAAACATAAAATGATCTAATCGGGTCTCTGTTCGCCCTAGCCTAGAAGTATAATAGTGCATTTTACTCGCCATTTCATGCGCTTTGAGATGCCGCTTAGCCCAATATGCTATCTGAAATAGGAGCGACGTAAATTGAACAAATGTGATAGAATTTCGCTGAATTCTGAAATTATCCATAATATAAAATGATCTAATCGGGTCTCTGTTTGCACTACCCCAGAAGTTTAATAGTGTATTTTACTCGCCCTTCCACGCGCTTTCAGATGCCGCCTAGCCCAGTACGCTATCTCAAGCAGGTGCGGCGTAAGTTGAACAAATGTGATAGAATTACGCTGAATTCTTATATTATCCGTAATATAAAATGATCTAATCGGTTCTCTGTTTGCCTTATCCTAGAAGTTTAATAGTACATCTTACTCGACATTTCATGCGCTTTGAGATGCCGCCTAGCCCAATACGCTATCTGAAATAGGAGAGACGTAAATTGAACAAATGTGTTAGAATTTCCCTGAATTCTTATATTAACCATAATGTAAAATGATCTAATCGGGTCTCTGTTCGCCCTGCCCTAGAAGTTTAATAGTGCATTTCACTCCTCATTTCATGCGCTTTGAGATGCCGCTTAGCTCAATAAGCTATCTGAAATAGGAGCGACGTAAATTGAATAAATATGATAGAATTTCGCTGAATTCTTATATTAACCAAAATATAAAATGATCTAATCGGGTCTCTTATTGCCCTATCATAGAAGCTGAATAGTGCATTTTACTCGGCATTCCACGCGCTTTAAGGTGCCGCCTAGCCCAGTACGCTATCTGAAATAGGAACGACGTAAATTGAACAGAAGTGATAGAATTTTGCTGAATGATTAAATTAACCATAATATAAAATGATCTAATCGGGTCTCTGTTTGCCCTACCCTAGAAGTTTAATAGTGCATTTTACTCGCCATTTCATGCGCTTTGAGGTGCCGCTTAGCCCAATACGCTATATGAAACGTGAGCGACGTAAATTGAACAAATGTGATAGAATTTCGCTGAATTCTTATATTAACCAAAATATAAAATGATCTAATCGGGTCTCTGATTGCCCTATCATAGAAGTTTAATAGTGCATTTTACTCGCCATTCCACGCGCTTTAAGCTGACGCCCAGCCCAGTAAGCTATCTGAAATAGGAGCGACGTAAATTGAACAAATGTGATAGAATTTTGCTGAATTCTTAAATTAACCATAATATAAAATGATCTAATCGGGTCTCTGTTTGCCCTACCCTAGAACTTTAATAGTGCATTTTACTCCTCGTTTCATGCGCTTTGAGATGCCGCTTAGCCCAATACGCTATCTTTAATAGGAGCGACGTAAATTGAACAAATGTGTTAGAATTTCACTGAATTCTTATATTAACCAAAATATAAAATGATCTAATCGGGTCTCTGATAGCCCTATCATAGAAGTTTAATAGTGCATTATACTCACCATTTCATGCGCTTTGAGATGCCGCTTAGCCCAATACGCTATCTGAAATAGTAGCGATGTAAATTGAACAAATGTGATAGAATTTCGCTGAATTCTTAAACTAACCATAATATAAAATGATCTAATCGGGACTCTGTTTGCCCTACCCTAGAAGTTTAATAGTGCATTTTACTCGCCATTTCATACGCTTTCAGATGCCGCTTAGCCCAATACGCTATCTGAAATAGGAGCGACGTAAATTGAACAAATGTGATAGAATTTCGCTGAATTCTTATATTAACCAAAATATAAAATGATCTAATCGGGTCTCTGTTTGCCCTACCCTAGAAGTTTCATAGTGCATTTTACTCGCCATTTCTTGCGCTTTGAGATGCCCATTAGCCCAATAAGCTATCTGAAATAGGAGCGACGTAAATTGAACAAGTGTGACAGAATTTCCCTGAAATCTTATATTAAACAAAATATAAAATGATCTAATCGGGTCTCTGATTGGCCTATCATAGATGTTTAATAGGATATTTTACTCGCCTTTCCAGGCGCTTTAAGATGCCGCCTAGCCCAGTACGCTATCTGAAATAGGAACGACGTAAATTGAACAAGTGTGATAGAATTTCGCTGAATTCTTATATTAACCGTAATATAAAATGATCTAATCGGGTATCTGTTTGCCTTACCCTAGAAGTTTAATAGTGCATTTTACTCGCCATTTCATGCGCTTTCAGATGCCGCTTAGCCCAATACGCAATCTTTAATAGGAGCGACGTAAATTGAACAAATGTGATAGAATTTCGCTGAATCCTTAAATTAACCATAATATAAAATGATCTAATCGGGACTCTGTTTGCCCTACCCTAGAAGTTGAATAGTGCATTTCACTTGTCATTTCATGCGCTTCGAGATGCCGCTAAGACCAATAAGCTATCTGAAATAGGAGCGACGTGAATTGAAAAAATGAGAAAGAATTATGCTGAATTCTTAAATTGACCGTAATATAAAATGATCTAATCGGGTCTCTGTTTGCCCTACCCTAGAAGTTTAATATTGCCTTTCACTCGCCATTTCATGCGCTTTGAGGTGCCGCTTAGCCCAATATGCTATCTGAAATAGGAGCGACGTAAATTGAACAAATGTGATAGAATTTCCCTGAAATCTTATATAAAACAAAATATAAAATGATCTAATCGGGTCTCTGATTGCCCTATCATGGAAGATTAGTAGTGCATTTTACTCACCCTTCCACGCGCTTTAAGATGCCGCCTAGCCCAGTACGCTATCTGAAATAGGAGCGACATAAATTGAACAAATGTGATAGAATTTTGCTGAATTCTTAAATTAACCATAATATAAAATGAGCTAATCGGGTCTCTGTTTGCCCTACCCTAGAAGTTTAGTAGTGCATTTTACTCGCCCTTCCACGCGCTTTAAGATGCCGCCTAGCCCTGTACGCTATCTGAAGTAGGAGCGACGAAAGTTGAGCAAATGTGATAGAATTACGCTGCATTCTTATATTAACCGCAATATAAAATGATCTAATCGGGTCTCTGTTTGCCCTACCCTAGAAGTTTAGTAGTGCATTTTACTCGCCCTTCCACGCGCTTTGAGGTGCCGCTTAGCCCAATACGCTATCTGAAATATCAGCGACGTAAATTGAACAAATGTGATAGAATTTCGCTGAATTCTTATATTAACCGTAATATAAAATGATCTATTCGGGTTTCTGTTCGCCCTACCCCAGAAGTTTAATAGAGCATTTCACTCGTCAATCCATGCGCTTTGAGATGCCGCTTAGCCCAATACGCTATATGAAATAGGAGCGACGTAAATTGAACAAATGTGATATTATTTTGCTGACTTCTTAAATTAATCATAATATAAAATGATGTAATCGGGTCTCTGTTTGCCCTGCCCTAGAAGTTTAATAGTGCATTTTACTCGCCATTTCATGCGCTTTCAGATGCCGCTTAGCCAAATACGCTATCTTTAATAGGAGCGACGTAAATTGAACAAATGTGACAGAATTTCGCTCAATTCTTATATTAACCAAAATATAAAATGATCTAATCGGGTCTCTGTTTGCCCTACCCTAGAAGTTTAATAGTGCATTTTACTCGCCATTTCATGCGCATTGAGATGCCGCTTAGCCCAATACGCTATCTGAAATAGGAGCGACGTAAATTGAACAAATGTGATAGAATTTCGCTGATTTCTTAAATTAACCATAATATAAAATGATCTTATCGGGTCTCTGTTTGCCCTACCCTAGAAGTTTAATAGTGCATTTTACTCGACATTTCTTGCGCTTTGAGATGCCGCTTAGCCCAATACGCTATCTGAAATATCAGCGACGTAAATTGAACAAATGTGAGAGAATTTCGCTGAATTCTTATATTAACCAAAATATAAAATGATGTAATCGGGTCTCTGATTGCCCTATCATAGAAGTTTAGTAGTGCATTTTACTCGCCCTTCCACGCGCTTTGAGATGCCGCCTAGCCCAGTACGCTATCTGAAATATGAGCGACGTAAATTGAACAAATGTGATAGAATTTCGCTGAATTCTTATATTAACCAAAATATAAAATGATCTAATCGGGTCTCTGATAGCCCTATCATAGAAGCTTAATAGTGCATTTTACTCGCCATTCCACGCGCTTTAAGATGCCGCCTAGCCCAGTACGCTATCTGAAATAGGAGCTACGTAAGTTGAACAAATGTGACAGAATTACGCTGAATTCTTATGTTAACCTTAATGTAAAATGATCTAATCTGGTCTCTGTTCGCCCTACCCTAGAAGTTTAATAGTGCATTTCACTCGTCATTTCATGCGCTTTGAGATGCCGCTTAGCCCAATAAGCTATCTGAAATAGGAGCGACGTAAATTGAACAAATGTGATAGAATTTCGCTGAATTCTTATATTAACCAAAATATAAAATGATGTAATCGGGTCTCTGATTGCCCTATCATAGAAGTTTAATAGTGCATTTTACTCGCCACTCCGCGCGCATTAAGATACCGCCTAGCCCAGTATGCTATCTGAAATAGGAACTACGTAAATTGAACAAATGTGATAGAATTTTGCTGAATTCTTAAATTAAGCATAATATAAAATGATCTAATCGGGTCTCTGATTGCCCTACACTAGAAGTATAATAGTGCATTTTACTCGCCATTTCATGCGCTTTGAGATGCCGCTTAGCCCAATACGCTATCTGATATAGGAGCGACGTAAATTAAACAAATGTAATAGAATTTCGCTGAATTCTTATATTAACCAAAATACAAAATGATCTAATCGGGTCTCTGATTGCCCTACCCTAGAAGTTTAATAGTGCATTTTACTCGCCATGTCTTGCGCTTTGAGATGCAGCTTACCCCAATACGCTATCTGAAATAGGAGCGACGTAAATTGAACAAATGTGATAGAATTTCGCTGAATTCTTATATTAACCAAAACATAAAATGATCTAATCGGGTCTCTGATAGCCCTATCATAGAAGTTTAATAGTGCATTTTACTCGCCATTCCACGCGCTTTAAGATGCCGCCTAGCCCAGTGCGCTATCTGAAATAGGAGCGACGTAAGTTGAACGAATGTGATAGAATTACGCTGAATTCTTATATTAACCGTAATATAAAATGATCTAATCTGGTCTCTGATTGCCCTATCATAGAAGTTTAATAGTGCATTTTACTCGCCTTTCCACGCGCTTTAAGATGCCGCCTAGCCCAGTACGCTATCTGAAATAGGAACGACGTAAATTGAACAAATGTGATAGAATTTTGCTGACTTCTTAAATTAATCATAATATAAAATGATGTAATCGGGTCTCTGTTTGCTCTGCCCTAGAAGTTTAATAGTGCATTTTACTCGCCATTTCATGCGCTTTCAGATGCCGCTTAGCCAAATACGCTATCTTTAATAGGAGCGACGTAAATTGAACAAATGTGACAGAATTTCGCTGAATTCTTATATTAACCAAAATATAAAATGACCTAAACGGGTCTCTGATTGCCCTATCACAGTAGTTTAGTAGTGCATTTTACTCGCCATTCCACGCGCTTTAAGATGCCGCCTAGCCCAGTGCGCTATCTGAAATAGGAGCGACGTACGTTGAACGAATGTGATAGAATTACGCTGAATTCTTATATTAACCGTAATATAAAATGATCTAATCGGGTCTCTGATTGCCCTATCATAGAAGTTTAATAGTGCATTTTACTCGCCACTCCGCGCGCTTTAAGATACCGCCTAGCCCAGTATGCTATCTGAAATAGGAACTACGTAAATTGAACAAATGTGATAGAATTTTGCTGAATTCTTAAATTAAGCATAATATAAAATGATCTAATCGGGTCTCTGATTGCCCTACACTAGAAGTATAATAGTGCATTTTACTCGCCATTTCATGCGCTTTGAGATGCCGCTTAACCCAATACGCTATCTGTAATAGGAGCGACGTAAGTTGAACAAATGTGACAGAATTACGCTGCATTCTTATATTCACCTTAATGTAAAATGATCTCTTCGGGTCTCTGTTCGCCCTACCCTAGAAGTATAATAGTGCATTTTACTCGCCATTCCACACGCTTTGAGATGCCGCTTAGCCCAATACGCTATCTGAAATAGGACCGACGTAAATTGAACAAATGTGATAGAATCCCGCTGCATTCTTATATTAACCGTAATATAAAATGATCTAATCGGGTCCCTGTTTGCCCTAGCCTAGAAGTTTAATAGTGCATTTCACTCGTCATTTCATGCGCTTTGAGATGCCTCTAAGCCCAATAAGCTATCTGTAATAGGAGCGACGTAAATTTTACAAATGTGATAGAATTTCGTTGAATTCTTATATTAACCAAAATATAAAATGATCTAATCGGGTCTCTGTTTGCCCTACCCTAGAACTTTAATAGTGCATTTTACTCGTCATTTCATGCGCTTTGAGATGCCGCTTTGCCCAATACGCTATCTGAAATAGGAGCGACGTAAATTGAACAAATGTGATAGAATTTCACTGAATTCTTATATTAACCAAAATATAAAATGATCTAAACGGGTCTCTGATTGCCCTAGCATAGAAGTTTAATAGTGCATTTTACTCGCCATTCCGAGCGCGTTAAGATGCCGCATAGCCCAATACGCTATCTGAAATAGGAGCGACGTAAATTGAACAAATGTGATAGAATTTCGCTGAATTCTTAAATTAACTATAATATAAAATGATTTAATCGGGTCACTGATTGCCCTACCATAGAAGTTTAAAAGTGCATTTTACTTGCCACTTCATGCGCTTTGAGATGCCGCTTAGCACAATACGCTATCTGAAATAGGAACGACGTAAATTGAACAAATGTGATAGAATTTCCGTGAAATCTTATATTAAACAAAATATACAATGATCTAATCGGGTCTCAGATTGCCCTATCATAGAAGTTTAGTAGTGCATTTTACTCGTCATTCCACGCGCTTTAAGGTGCCGCCTAGCCCAGTACGCTATCTGAAATAGGAGCGACGTAAGTTGAACAAATGTGATAGAATTTTGCTGAATTCTTAAATTAACCATAATATAAAATGATCTAATCGGGTCTCTGTTTGCCCTACCCTAGAAGTTTAATAGTGCATTTCACTCGTCACTTTATGCGCTTTGAGATGCCGCTAAGCCCAATAAGCTATCGGAAATAGGAGCGACGTAAATTGAACAAATGTGGTAGAATTTCGCAGAATTCTTATGTTAACCAAAATATAAAATGATCTAATCTGGTCTCTGTTCGCCCTACCATAGAAGTCTAATAGTGCATTTCACTCGCCATTTCATGCGCTTTGAGATGCCGCTTAGCCCAATACGCTATCTGAAATAGGAGCGACGTAAATTGAACAAATGTGATACTATTTCCCTGAAATCTTATATTAAACAAAATATAAAATGATCTAATCGGGTCTCTGTTTGCCCTACCCTAGAAGTTTAATAGTGCATTTCACTCGTCATTTCATGCGCTTTAAGATGCCGCCTAGCCCAGTACGCTATCTGAAATAGGAGCGACGTAAATTTTACAAATGTGATAGAATTTCGCTGAATTGTTATATTAACCAAAACATAAAATGATCTAATCGGGTCTCTGATTGCCCTATCATAGAAGTTTAATAGTGCATTTCACTCGCCATTCCACGCGCTTTAAGATGCCGCCTAGCCCAGTACGCTATCTGAAATAGGAGCGACGTAACTTGAACAAATGTGATAGAATCACGCTGCATTCTTATATTAACCGTAATATAAAATGATCTAATCGGGTCTCTGTTTGCCTTATCCTAGAAGTATAATAGTGCATTATACTCGCCATTTCATGCGCTTTTAGATGCCGCTTAGCCCAGGACGCTATCTGAAATAGGAACGACGTAACTTGAACAAATGTGATAGAATTACGCTGAATTCTTATATTAACCGTAATATAAAATGATCTAATCGGGTCTCTGTTTGCCCTATCCTAGAACTTTAATAGTGCATTTTATTCGCTATTTCATACGCTTTGAATGCCGCTTTGCCCAATACGCTATCTGAAATAGGAGCGACGTAAGTTGAACAAATGTGATAGAATTTCGTTGAATTCTTATATTAACCTTAATGTAAAATGATCTAATCGGGTCTCTGTTTGCCTTATCCTAGAAGTTTAATAGTGCATTATACTCGTCATTTCATGCGGATTGAGATGCCGCTAAGCCCAATAAGCTATCTGAAATAGGAGCGACGTAAATTGAACAAATGTGATAGAATTTCGCAGAATTCTTATATTAACCAAAATATAAAATGATCTAATCGAGTCTCTATTCGCCCTAGCCTAGTAGTTTAATAGTGCATTTTATTCGCCATTTCATGCGCTTTGAGATGCCGCTTAGCCGAATACGCTATCTGAAATAGGAGCGACGTAAATTGAACAGATGTGATAGAATCTCCCTGAAATCTGATATTAACCATAATATAAAATGATCTAATCGGGTCTCTGTTCGCCCTAGCCTAGTAGTTTAATAGTGCATTTTATTCGCCATTTTATGCGCTTTGAGATGCCGCTTAGCCGAATACGCTATCGGAAATAGGAGCGACGTAAATTGAACAGATATGATAGAATCTCCCTGAAATCTTATATTAACCATAATATAAAATGATCTGATCGGGTCTCTGTTCGCCCTATCCTAGAAGTTTAGTAGTGCATTTTATTCGCCATTTCATGCGCTTTTAGATGCCGCTTAGCCTAGGACGCTATCTGAAATAGGAGCGACGTAAATTGAACAAATGTGAGAGAATTACGCTGAATTCTTATATTAACCGTATTATAAAATGATCTAATCGGGTCTCTGTTTGCCCTACCCTACAAGTTTAGCAGTGCATTTTACTGGCCACTTCATGCGGTTTGAGATGCCGCTTAGCCCAATACGCTATCTGAAATAGGAGCGACGTAAATTGAACAAATGTGAGAGAATTTCGCTGAATTCTTAAATTAACCATAATATAAAATGATCTAATCGGGTCTCTGTTTGCCCTATCATAGATGTTTAATAGTGCATTTCACTCGTCATTTCATGCGCTTTGAGATGCCGCCTAGCCCAGTAGGCTATCTGAAATATCAGCGACGTAAATTGAACAAATGTGATAGAATTACGCTGAAGTCTTAAATTAACCATAATATAATATGATCTAATCGGGTCTCTGTTTGCCCTACCCTATAAGTTTAGTAGTGCATTTTACTCACCCTTCCACGCGCTTTAAGATGCCGCCTAGCCCAGTACGCTATCTGAAATAGGAGCGACGTAAGTTGAACAAATGTGATAGAATTACGCTGAATTCTTATATTAACCGTAATATAAAATGATCTAATCGGGTCTCTGTTTGCCCTACCCTAGAAGTTTAATAGTGCATTTTACTCGCCATTTCTTGCGCTTTAAGATGCCGCCGAGCCCAGTACGCTATCTGATATAGGAGCGACGTAAGTTGAACAAATGTGATAGAATTACGCTGAATTCATATATTAACCGTAATATAAAATGATCTAATCGGGTCTCTGTTTGCCCTACCCTAGAAGTTTAACAGTGCATTTCACTCGCCATTTCATGCTCTTTGAGATGCCGCTTAGCCCAATACGCTATCTGAAATAGGAGCGACGTAAATTGAACAAATGTGATAGAATTTCCCTGAATACTTATATTAACCAAAATATAAAATGATCTAATCGGGTCTCTGATTGCCCTATCAAAGAAGTTTAATAGTGCATTTTACTCGCCAATCCACGCGCTTTACGATTCCGCCTAGCCCAGTACGCTAGCTGAAATAGGAACGACGTAAATTGAAAAAATGTGATAGAATTACGCTGAATTTTTAAATTAACGATAATATAAAATGATCTAATCGGGTCTCTGGTTGCCCTACCCTACAAGTTTAGCAGTGCATTTTACTCGCCATTTCATGCGCTTTGAGATGCCGCTTAGCCCAATACGCTATCTGAAATAGGAGCGACGTAAATTGAACAAATGTGATAGAATTTCCCTGAATTCTTATATTAACCAAAATATAAAATGATCTAATCGGGTCTCTGATTGCCATATCATAGAAGTTTAATAGTGCATTTTACTCGTCAATCCACGCGCTTTAAGATTCCGCCTAGCCCAGTACGCTATCTGAAATAGGAGCGACGTAAATTGAACAAATGTGATAGAATTTGGCTGAATTCTTAAATTAACCATAATATAAAATGATCTAATCGGGTCTCTGTTTGCCCTACCCTAGAATTTTAATAGTGCATTTTACTCGCCATTTCATGCGCTTTGAGATGGCGCTTAGCCCAATGCGCTATCTGAAATAGGAGCGACGTAAATTGAACAAATGTGATAGAATTTGGCTGAATTCTTAAATTAACCATAATATAAAATGATCTAATCGGGTCTCTGTTTGCCCTATCATAGAAGTTTAATAGTGCATTTCACTCGTCATTTCATGCGCTTTGAGATGCCGCCTAGCCCAGTAGGCTATCTGAAATATCAGCGACGTAAATTGAACAAATGTGATAGAATTACGCTGAAGTCTTATATTAACCGTAATATAAAATGGTCTAATCGGGTCTCTGTTTGCCTTATCATAGAAGTTTAATAGTGCATTTCACTCGTCATTTCATGCGCTTTGAGGTGCCTCTTAGCCCAATAAGCTATCTGAAATAGGAGCGACGTAAATTGAACAAATGTGATAGAATTTTTCTGAATTCCTAAATAAACCATAATATGAAATGATCTAATCGGGTCTCCGTTTGCCCTTCCCTAGAAGTTTAACAGTGCATTTTACTCGCCATTTCATGCGCTTTGAGATGCCGCTTAGCCCAATACGCTATGTGAAATAGGAGCGACGTAAATTGAACAAATGTGATAGAATTTCCCTGAATACTTATATTAACCTTAATGTAAAATGATCTAATCGGGTCTCTGTTCGCCCTACCTTAGAAGAGTAATAGTGCATTTCACTCGCCAATCCACGCGCTTTAAGATGCCGCCTAGCCCAGTACGCTATGTGAAGTAGGAGCGACGTTAGTTGAACAAATGTGATAGAATTACGCTGCATTCTTATATTAACCGTAATATAAAATGATCTAATCGGGTCTCTGTTTGCCTTATCATAGAAGTTTAATAGTGCATTTCACTCGTCATTTCATGCGCTTTGAGATGCATCTTAGCCCAATAAGCTATCTGAAATAGGAGCGACGTAAATTGAACAAATGTGATAGAATTTCGCTGAATTCTTATATTAACCAAAATATAAAATGATCTAATCGGGACTCTGATTCCCTATCATACAAGTTTAGTAGTGCATTTTACTCGCCCTTCCACGCGCTTTAAGATGCCGCCCAGCCCAGTACGCTATCTGAAATAGGAGCGACGTAAATTGAACAAATGTGAGAGAATTACGCTGAATTCTTATATTAACCGTATTATAAAATGATCTAATCGGGTCTCTGTTTGCCCTACCCTACAAGTTTAGCAGTGCATTTTACTGGCCACTTCATGCGGTTTGAGATGCCGCTTAGCCCAATACGCTATCTGAAATAGGAACGACGTAAGTTGAACAAATGTGATAGAATTTCCGTGAAATCTTATATTAAACAAAATATAAAATGATCTAATCGGGTCTCTGATTGCCCTATCATAGAAGTTTAGTAGTGCATTTTACTCGTCATTCCACGCGCTTTAAGGTGCCGCCTAGCCCAGTACGCTATCTGAAATAGGAGCGACGTAAGTTGAACAAATGTGATAGAATTTTGCTGAATTCTTAAATTAACCGTAATATAAAATGATCTAATCGGGTCTCTGTTTGCCCTACCCTAGAAGTTTTATAGTGCATTTCACTCGTCACTTTATGCGCTTTGAGATGCCGCTAAGCCCAATAAGCTATCGGAAATAGGAGCGACGTAAATTGAACAAATGTGGTAGAATTTCGCAGAATTCTTATGTTAACCAAAATATAAAATGATCTAATCTGGTCTCTGTTCGCCATAGCCTAGAAGTTTAATAGTGCATTTTGTTCGCCATTTCATGAGCTTTGGGATGCCGCTTAGCCCAATACGCTATCTGAAATAGGAGCGACGTAAATTGGACAAATGTGATAGAATTTCCCTGAAATCTTATATTAAACAAAATATAAAATGATCTAATCGGGTCTCTGATTGCTCTATCATAGAAGTTTAGTAGTGCATTTTACTCGCCCTTCCACGCGCTTTAAGATGCCGTCTAGCCCAGTACGCTATCTGAAATAGGAGCGACGTAAGATGAACAAATGTGATAGAATTACGCTGAATTCTTATATTAATCGTAATATAAAATGTTCTAATCGGGTCTCTGTTTGCCCTACCCTAGAAGTTTAATAGTGAATTTTATTCGCCATTTCATGCGCTTTGAGATGCCGCATAGCCTAATACGCTATTTGAAATAGGAGCGACGTAAATTGAACAAATGTGATAGAATTTCCGTGAATTCTTATATTAACCTTAATGTAAAATGATCTAATCGGGTCTCTGTTCGCCCTACCATAGAAGTCTGATAGTGCATTTCACTCGCCATTTCATGCGCTTTGAGATGCCGCTTAGCCCAATACGCTATCTGATATAGGAGCGACGTCAGTTGAACAAATGTGATAGAATTTCGCTGAATTCTTTTATTAACCATAATGTAAAATGATCTGATCGGGTCTCTGTTCGCCCTAGCCTAGAAGTTTAATAGTGCATTTTATTCGCCATTTCATGCGCTTTGAGATGCCGCTTAGCCCAGTACGCTATCTCAAATAGGAGCGACGTAAGTTGAACAAATGTGATAGAATTACGCTGCATTCTTATATTAACCGTAATATAAAATGATCTAATCGGGTCTCTGTGTGCCTTATCCTAGAAGTTTAATAGCGCGTTTTACTCGCCATTCCACGCGCTTTAAGATGCCGCCTAGCCCAGTATGCTATCTGAAATAGGAGCGACGTAAATTGAACAAATGTGATAGAATTTCGCTGTATTCTTAAATTAACCATAATATAAAATGATCTAATCAGGTCTCTGTTTGCCTTATTCTAGAAGTTTAATAGTGCATTATACTCGCCATTTCATGCGCTTTTAGATGCCGCCTATCCCAGTACGCTATCTGAAATAGGAGCGACGTAAATTGAACAAATGTGACAGAATTTCCGTGAATTCTTATATTCACCTTAATGTACAATGATCCAATCGGGTCTCTGTTCGCCCTACCATGGAAGTCTAATAGTGCATTTCACTCGCCATTTCTTGCGCTTTGAGATGCCGCTTAGCCCAATACGCTATGTGAAATAGGAGCGACGTAAGTTGAACAAATGTGATAGAATTTCGCTGAATTCTTAAATTAACCAAAATATAAAATGATCTCATCGGGTCTCTGTTTGCCCTACCCTAGAAGTTTAATAGTGCATTTTACTCATCATTCCACGCGCTTTAAGATGCCGCCTAGCCCAGTACGCTATATGAAATAGGAGCGACGTAAATTGAACAAATGTGATAGAATTTTGCTGAATTCTTAAATTAACCATAATATAAAATGATCTAATCGGGTCTCTTTTTTCCCTACCCTAGACGTTTAATAGTGCATTTCACTCGTCATTTCATGCGCTTTGAAATGCTGCTTAGCCCAATACGCTATCTGAAATACGAGCGACGTAAATTGAACAAATGTGATAGAACTTCGCTGAATTCTTAAATTATCCATAATATACAATGATTTAATCGGGTCTTTGTTTGCCCTAGCATAGAAGTTTAATAGCGCATTTTACTCGCCATTTCATGCGCTTTGCGATGCCGCTTAGCCCAATACGCTATCTGAAATAGGAGCGACGTAAATTGAACAAATGTGATAGAATTTCGCTGAATTCTTATATTAACCAAAATATAAAATGATCTAATCGGGTCTCTGATTGCCCTATCATAGAAGTTTAATAGTGCATTTTACTCGCCATTCCATGCGCTTTAAGATGCCGCCAAGCCCAGTACGCTATCTGAAATAGGAGCGACGTAAATTGAACAAATGTGATAGAATTTTGCTGAATTCTTAAATTAATCATAATATAAAATGATCTAATCGGGTCTCTGTTCGCCCTACCATAGAAGTCTAATAGTGCATTTCACTCGCCATTCCACGCGCTTTAAGATGCCGCCGAGCCCAGTACGCTATCTGAAATAGTAACGACGTAAATTGAACAAATGTGATAGAATTTTGCTGAATTCTTAAATTAACCATAATATGAAATGAACTGATCGGGTCTCTGTTCGCCCTAGCCTAGAAGTTTAACAGTGCATTTTATTCGCCATTTCATGCGCTTTGAGATGCCGCTTAGCCGAATACGCTATCTGGAATAGGTGCGACGTAAATTGAACAAATGTGATAGAATTTCGCTGAATTCTTTTATTAACCAAAATGTGAAATGATCCTATCGGGTCTCTGTTCGCCCAACCATAGAAGTCTAATAGTGCATTTCACTCGCCATTTCATGCGCTTTGAGAGGCCGCTTAGCCCAATACGCTATCTGAAATAGGAGCGACGCAAATTGAACAAATGTGATACAATTTCCCTGAAATCTTATATTAAACAAAATATAAAATGATCTAATCGGGTCTCTGATTGCCCTATCATAGAAGTTTAGTAGTGGATTTTACTCGCCATTCCACGCGCTTTAAGATGCCGCCTAGCCCAGTACGATATCTGAAATAGGAGCGACGTAAGTTGAACAAATGGGATAGAATTTCGCAGAATTCTTATATTAACCAAAATATAAAATGATCTAATCTGGTCTCTGTTCGCCCTAGCCTAGAAGTTAAATAGTGCACTTTGTTCGCCATTTCATGCGTTTTGAGATGCCGCTTAGCCCAATAAGCTGTCTGAAATAGGAGCGACGTAAATTGAACAAATGTAATAGAATTTCGCAGAATTCTTATATTAACCAAAATATAAAATGATCTAATCTGGTCTCTGTTCGCCCTAGCCTAGAAGTTTAATAGTGCACTTTGTTCGCCATTTCATGCGTTTTGAGATGCCGCTTAGCCCAATACGCATCTGAAATAGGAGCGACGTAAATTGAACAAATATGTTAGGATTACGCTGAATTCTTATATTAACCGTAATATAAAATCATCTAATCGGGTCTCTGTTTGCCCTACCCTAGAAGTTTAATAGTGCACTTTGCTCGCCATTTCATGCGCTTTGAGATGGCGCTTAGCCCAATACGCTATCTGAAATAGGAGCGACGTAAATTGAACAAATGTGATAGAATTTCCCTGAATTCTTATATACACCTTAATGTAAAATGATCTAATCGGGTCTCTGTTCGCCCTACCCTAGAAGTTTAATAGTGCCTTTCACTCGTCATTTCATGCGCTTTGAGATGCCGCTTAGCCCAATACGATATCTGAAATAGGAGCGATGTAAATTGAACAAATGTGATAGAATCTTGATGAATTCTTAAATTAACCATAATATAATATGATCTAATCGGGTCTCTGTTTGCCCTACTCTATATGTTTAGTAGTGCATTTTACTCACCCTTCCACGCGCTTTAAGATGCCGCCTAGCCCAGTACGCTATCTAAAATAGGAGCGACGTAAGTTGAACAAATGTGATAGAATTACGCTGAATTCTTATATTAACCGTAATATAAAATGATATAATCGGGTCTCTGTTTGCCCTACCCTAGAAGTTTAATAGTGCATTTTACTCGCCATTTCTTGCGCTTTAAGATGCCGCTTAGCCCAATACGCTTTCTGAAATAGGAGCGACGTAAATTGAGCAAATGTGATAGAATTTCCCTGAAATCTTATATTAACCAAAATATAAAATGATCTAATCGGGTCTCCGATTGCCCTATCATAGAATTTTAATAGAGCATTTTACTCGCCATTCCACGCGATTTGAGATGCCGCCTAGCCCAGTACGCTATCTGAAATAGGAGCGAAGTAAGTTGAACAAATTTGATAGAATTACGCTGAATTCTTATACTAACCGTAATATAAAATGATCTGATCGGGTCTCTGTTTGCCTTATCCTAGAAGTTTAATAGTGCATTATACTCGCCATTTCATGCGCTTTGCGATGCCGCTTAGGCCAATACGCTATCTGAAATAGGAGCGACGTAAATTGAATAAATGTGATAGAATTTCGCTGAATTCGTAAATTAACCATAATATAAAATGATTTAATCGGGTCTTTGTTTGCCCTAGCCTAGAAGTTTAATAGTGCATTTTACTCGCCATTTCATGCGCTTTCAGATGCCGCTTATCCCAATACGCTATTTGAAATAGGAGCGACGTAAATTGAACAAATGTGATCGAATTTCGCTGAATTCTTAAATTAACCATAATATCAAATGATCTTATCGGGTCTCTGTTTGCCCTGCCCAACAAGTTTAACAGTGCATTTTACTCGTCATTTCATGCGCTTTGAGATGCCGCTTAGCACAATACGCTATCTGGAATAGGAGCGACGTAAGTTGAACAAATGTGATAGAATTTCGTTGCATTCTTATATTAACCAAAATATAAAATGATCTAATCGGGTCTCTGATTGCCCTATCATAGAAGTTTAGTAGTGCATTTTACTCGCCATTCCACGCGCTTTAAGTTGCCGCCTAGCCCAGTGCGCTATCTGAAATAGGAGCGACGTATATTGAACAAATGTGATAGAATTTCGCTGAATTCTTATATTAACCAAAATATAAAATGATCTAATCAGGTCTCTGTTTGCCCTACCCTAGAAGTTTAATAGTGCATTTTATTCGTCATTTCATGCGGTTTCAGATGCCGCTTAGCCCAATACGCTATCTGAAATAGGAGCGACGTAAATTGAACAAATGTGATAGAATTTCGCTGAATTCTTATATTAACCAAAATATAAAATGATCTAATCGGGTCTCTGATTGCCCTATCATAGAAGTTTAATAGTGCATTTTACTCGCCATTCCATGCGCTTTAAGATGCCGCCAAGCCCAGTACGCTATCTGAAATAGGAGCGACGTAAATTGAACAAATGTGATAGAATTTTGCTGAATTCTTAAATTAACCATAATATAAAATGATCTAATCGGGTCTCTGTTTGCCCTACCCTAGAAGTTTAATAGTGCATTTTACTCGCCATTTCATGCGATTTGAGATGCCGCTTAACCCAATACGCTATCTGAAATACGAGCGACGTAAATTGAACAAATGTGATAGAATTTCCCTGAATTGTTATATTAACCTTAATGTAAAATGATCTAATCGGGTCTCTGTTTGCCCTACCCTAGAAGTTTAATAGTGCATTTTACTCGCCATTTCATGCGATTTGAGATGCCGCTTAACCCAATACGCTATCTGAAATACGAGCGACGTAAATTGAACAAATGTGATAGAATTTCCCTGAATTGTTATATTAACCTTAATGTAAAATGATCTATTCGGGTCTCTGTTCGCCCTAGCGTAGACGCATAATAGTGCATTTTATTCGTCATTTCATGCGCTTTGAGATGCCGCTTAGCCCAATACGCTATCTGACATAGGAGCGACGTAAATTGAACAAATGTGATAGAATTTCGCTAAATTCTTATATTAACCAAAATATAAAATGATCTAATCGGATCTCTGATTGCCCTATCATATAAGTTTAATAGTGCGTTTTACTCGCCATTCCACGCGCTTTAAGATGCCGCCCAGCCCAGTATGCTATCTGAAATAGGAACGACGTAAATTGAACAAATGTGATAGAATTTCGCAGAATTGTTAAATTAACCATAATATGAAATGACCTAATCGCGTCTCTGTTTGCCATACCCTAGAAGTTTAATAGTGCATTTTACTCGTCATTTCATGCGCTTTGAGATGCCGCCTAGCCCAGTACGCTATCTGAAATAGGAGCGACGTAAATTGAACAAATGTGATTGAATTTCGCTGAATTCTTTTATTTACCATAATGTTAAATGATCTGTTCGGGTCTCTGTTCGCCCTAGCGTAGACGCATAATAGTGCATTTTATTCGTCATTTCATGCGCTTTGAGATGCCGCTTAGCCCAATACGCTATCTGACATAGGAGCGACGTAAATTGAACAAATGTGATAGAATTTCGCTGAATTCTTATATTAACCGTAATATAAAATGATCTAATCGGGTCTCTGATTGCCCTATCATAGAAGTTTAAAAGTGCATTTTACTCGCCATTCCACGCGCTTTAAGATGCCGCCAAGCCCAGTACGCTATCTGAAATAGGAGCGACGTAAATTGAACAAATGTGATAGAATTTTGCTGAATTCTTAAATTAACCATAATATAAAATGATCTTATCGGGACTCTGTTTGCCCTACCCTAGAAGTTTAATAGTGCATTTTACTCGCCATTTCTTGCGCTTTGAGATGCCGCTTAGATCAATACGCTATCTGAAACATCAGCGACGTAAATTGAACAAATGTGATAGAATTACGCTGAATTCTTATATTAACCGTAGTATAAAATGATCTAATCGGGTCTCTGTATGCCTTATCCTAGAAGTTTAATAGTGCATTTCACTCGTCATTTCATGCGCTTTGAGATTCCTCATAGCCCAATAAGCTATCTGAAATAGGAGCGACGTAAATTGAACAAATGTGATAGAATTTTTCTGAATTCTTAAATAAACCAAAATATGAAATGATCTAATCGGGTCTCTGTTTGCCCTACCCTAGATGTTTAACAGTGCATTTTACTCGCCATTTCATGCGCTTTGAGATGCCGCTTAGCCCAATACGCTATCTGAAATAGGAGCGACGTAAATTGAACAAATGTGATAGAATTTCCCTGAATTGTTATATTAACCTTAATGTAAAATGATCTATTCGGGTCTCTGTTCGCCCTACCCTAGAAGTTTAATATTGCCTTTCACTCGTCATTTCATGCGCTTTGAGATGCCGCTTAGCCCAATACGCTATCTGACATAGGAGCGACGTAAATTGAACAAATGTGATAGAATTTCGCTAAATTCTTATATTAACCAAAATATAAAATGATCTAATCGGGTCTCTGATTGCCCTATCATAGAAGTTTAAAAGTGCATTTTACTCGCCATTCCACGCGCTTTAAGATGCCGCCAAGCCCAGTACGCTATCTGAAATAGGAGCGACGTAAATTGAACAAATGTGATAGAATTTCGCTAAATTCTTAAATTAACCATAATATAAAATGATCTAATCGGGTCTCTGTTTGCCCTATCATAGATGTTTAATAGTGCATTTCACTCGTCATTTCATGCGCTTTGAGATGCCGCTTAGCCCAATACGCTATCTGAAATAGGAGCGACGTAAATTGAACAAATGTGATAGAATTTCCCTGAATTCTTATATACACCTTAATGTAAAATGATCTAATCGGGTATTTGTTCGCCCTACCCTAGAAGTTTAATAGAGCATTTCACTCGCCATTTCATGCGCTTTGAGATGCCGCTTAGCCCAATAAGCTATCTGAAATAGGAGCGACGTGAATTGAACAAATGTGATAGAATTTCGCTGAATTCTTATATTAAACTTAATGTAAAATGATCTAATCGGGTCTCTGTTCGCACTACCCTAGAAGTTTAATACTGCATTTCACTCGTTATTTCATGCGCTTTGAGTTGCCGCTTAGCCCAATACGATATCTGAAATAGGAGCGATGTAAATTGAACAAATGTGATAGAATTTTGCTGAATTCTTAAATTAACCATAATATAATATGATCTAATCGGGTCTCTGTTTGCCCTACCCTAGAAGTTTAATAGTGCATTTTACTCGCCATTTCTTGCGCTTTAAGATGCCGCCGAGCCCAGTACGCTATCTGATATAGGAGCGACGTAAGTTGAACAAATGTGATAGAATTACGCTGAATTCATATATTAACCGTAATATAAAATGATCTAATCGGGTCTCTGTTTGCCCTACCCTAGAAGTTTAATAGTGCATTTTACTCGCCATTTCTTGCGCTTTAAGATGCCGCCGAGCCCAGTACGCTATCTGATATAGGAGCGACGTAAGTTGAACAAATGTGATAGAATTACGCTGAATACTTATATTAACCGTAATATAAAATGATCTAATCGGGTCTCTGTTTGTCCTACCCTAGAAGTTTAATAGTGCATTTTACTCGCCATTTCTTGCGCTTTAAGATGCCGCCGAGCCCAGTACGCTATCTGATATAGGAGCGACGTAAGTTGAACAAATGTGATAGAATTACGCTGAATTCATATATTAACCGTAATATAAAATGATCTAATCGGGTCTCTGTTTGCCCTACCCTAGAAGTTTAACAGTGCATTTCACTCGCCATTTCATGCTCTTTGAGATGCCGCTTAGCCCAATACGCTATCTGAAATAGGAGCGACGTAAATTGAACAAATGTGATAGAATTTCCCTGAATACTTATATTAACCAAAATATAAAATGATCTAATCGGGTCTCTGATTGCCCTATCAAAGAAGTTTAATAGTGCATTTTACTCGCCAATCCACGCGCTTTACGATTCCGCCTAGCCCAGTACGCTAGCTGAAATAGGAACGACGTAAATTGAAAAAATGTGATAGAATTACGCTGAATTTTTAAATTAACGATAATATAAAATGATCTAATCGGGTCTCTGGTTGCCCTACCCTACAAGTTTAGCAGTGCATTTTACTCGCCATTTCATGCGCTTTGAGATGCCGCTTAGCCCAATACGCTATCTGAAATAGGAGCGACGTAAATTGAACAAATGTGATAGAATTTCCCTGAATTCTTATATTAACCAAAATATAAAATGATCTAATCGGGTCTCTGATTGCCATATCATAGAAGTTTAATAGTGCATTTTACTCGTCAATCCACGCGCTTTAAGATTCCGCCTAGCCCAGTACGCTATCTGAAATAGGAGCGACGTAAATTGAACAAATGTGATAGAATTTGACTGAATTCTTAAATTAACCATAATATAAAATGATCTAATCGGGTCTCTGTTTGCCCTATCATAGAAGTTTAATAGTGCATTTCACTCGTCATTTCATGCGCTTTGAGATGCCGCCTAGCCCAGTAGGCTATCTGAAATATCAGCGACGTAAATTGAACAAATGTGATAGAATTACGCTGAAGTCTTATATTAACCGTAATATAAAATGGTCTAATCGGGTCTCTGTTTGCCTTATCATAGAAGTTTAATAGTGCATTTCACTCGTCATTTCATGCGCTTTGAGGTGCCTCTTAGCCCAATAAGCTATCTGAAATAGGAGCGACGTAAATTGAACAAATGTGATAGAATTTTTCTGAATTCTTAAATAAACCATAATATGAAATGATCTAATCGGGTCTCCGTTTGCCCTTCCCTAGAAGTTTAACAGTGCATTTTACTCGCCATTTCATGCGCTTTGAGATGCCGCTTAGCCCAATACGCTATGTGAAATAGGAGCGACGTAAATTGAACAAATGTGATAGAATTTCCCTGAATACTTATATTAACCAAAATATAAAATGATCTAATCGGGTCTCTGATTGCCCTATCAAAGAAGTTTAATAGTGCATTTTACTCGTCAATCCACGCGCTTTAAGATTCCGCCTAGCCCAGTACGCTATCTGAAATAGGAGCGACGTAAATTGAACAAATGTGATAGAATTTGACTGAATTCTTAAATTAACCATAATATAAAATGATCTAATCGGGTCTCTGTTTGCCCTATCATAGAAGTTTAATAGTGCATTTCACTCGTCATTTCATGCGCTTTGAGATGCCGCCTAGCCCAGTAGGCTATCTGAAATATCAGCGACGTAAATTGAACAAATGTGATAGAATTACGCTGAAGTCTTATATTAACCGTAATATAAAATGGTCTAATCGGGTCTCTGTTTGCCTGACCCTAGAAGTTTAATAGTGCATTTTACTCGCCATTTCATGCGCTTTGAGATGCCGCTTAGCCCAATACGCATCTGAAATAGGAGCGACGTAAATTGAACAAATATGTTAGGATTACGCTGAATTCTTATATTAACCGTAATATAAAATCATCTAATCGGGTCTCTGTTTGCCCTACCCTAGAAGTTTAATAGTGCACTTTGCTCGCCATTTCATGCGCTTTGAGATGGCGCTTAGCCCAATACGCTATCTGAAATAGGAGCGACGTAAATTGAACAAATGTGATAGAATTTCCCTGAATTCTTATATACACCTTAATGTAAAATGATCTAATCGGGTCTCTGTTCGCCCTACCCTAGAAGTTTAATAGTGCCTTTCACTCGTCATTTCATGCGCTTTGAGATGCCGCTTAGCCCAATACGATATCTGAAATAGGAGCGATGTAAATTGAACAAATGTGATAGAATCTTGATGAATTCTTAAATTAACCATAATATAATATGATCTAATCGGGTCTCTGTTTGCCCTACTCTATATGTTTAGTAGTGCATTTTACTCACCCTTCCACGCGCTTTAAGATGCCGCCTAGCCCAGTACGCTATCTAAAATAGGAGCGACGTAAGTTGAACAAATGTGATAGAATTACGCTGAATTCTTATATTAACCGTAATATAAAATGATATAATCGGGTCTCTGTTTGCCCTACCCTAGAAGTTTAATAGTGCATTTTACTCGCCATTTCTTGCGCTTTAAGATGCCGCCGAGCCCAGTACGCTATCTGATATAGGAGCGACGTAAGTTGAACAAATGTGATAGAATTACGCTGAATTCTTATATTAACCGTAATATAAAATGATCTAATCGGGTCTCTGTTTGTCCTACCCTAGAAGTTTAATAGTGCATTTTACTCGCCATTTCTTGCGCTTTAAGATGCCGCCGAGGCCAGTACGCTATCTGATATAGGAGCGACGTAAGTTGATAAAATGTGAT
Source organism: Macropis europaea (assembly GCA_916610135.2). NCBI lineage: Eukaryota > Metazoa > Arthropoda > Insecta > Hymenoptera > Melittidae > Macropis > Macropis europaea. The sequence continues at coordinate 53,853 of CAKAJE020000443.1, read as the reverse complement.
AGAATTACGCTGAATTCTTATATTAACCGTAATATAAAATGATCTAATCGGGTCTCTGTTTGCCTTATCCTAGAAGTTTAATAGTGCATTTTACTCGCCATTTCATCCGCATTGAGCTGCCGCTTAGCCCAATACGCTATCTGAAATAGGAGCGACGTAAATTGAACAAATATGATAGAGTTTCGCTGAATTCTTAAATTAACCATAAAATAAAATGATCTTATCGGGTCGCCGTTTGCCCTACCCTAGAAGTTTAACAGTGCATTTTACTCGCCATTTCTTGCGCTTTGAGATGCCGCTTAGCCCAATACGCTATCTGAAATAGGAGCGACGTAAATTGAAAAACGTGATAGAATTTCCCTGAATTCTTATATTAACCTTAATGTAAAATGAACTAATCGGTTCTCTGTTTGCCCTACCCTAGAAGTTTAATAGTGCCTTTCACTCGTCATTTCATGCCCTTTGAGATGCCGCTTAGCCGAATACGCTATCTGAAATAGGAGCGACGTAAATTGAACAAATGTGATAGAATTTTTCTGAATTCTTAAATAAACCATAATATGAAATGATCTAATCGGGTCTCTGTTTGCCCTACCCTAGAAGTTTAACAGTGCATTTCACTCGCCATTTCATGCTCTTTGAGATGCCGCTTAGCCCAATACGCAATCTGAAATAGGAGCGACGTAAATTGAACAAATGTGAGAGAATCTCGCTGAATACTTATATTAACATTAATGTAAAATGATCTAATCGGGTCTCTGTTCGCCCTACCATAGAAGTTTAATAGTGCATTTCACTCGCCATTTCATGCGCTTTGAGATGCCGCTTAGCCCAATACGCTATCTGAAATAGGAGCGACGTAAATAGAACAATTGTGATAGAATTTCGCTGAATTCTTAAATTAACCAAAATACAAAATGATCTAATCGGGTCTCTGATTGCCCTATCAAAGAAGTTTAATAGTGCATTTTACTCGCCAATCCACGCGCTTTACGATTCCGCCTAGCCCAGTACGCTATCTGAAATAGGAGCGACGTAAATTGAACAAATGTGATAGAATTTGGCTGAATTCTTAAATTAACCATAATATAAAATGATCTAATCGGGTCTCCGTTTGCCCTACCCTAGAAGTTTAACAGCGCATTCTAATCGCCATTTCATGCGCTTCAAGATGCCGCCTAGCCCAGTACGCTATCTGAAATAGGAGCGACGTAAATTGAACAAATGTGATAAAATTTTGCTGACATCTTAAATTAACCATAATATAAAATGATTTAATCGGGTATCTGTTTGCCCTACCCTAGAAGTTTAATAGTGCATTTTACTCGCCATTTCATGCGCCTTCAGATGCCGCTTAGCCCAATACGCTATCTGAAATAGGAGCGACGTAAATTGAACAAATGTGATAGAATTTCGCTGAATTCTTAAATTAACCATAATATAAAATGATCTAAACGGGTCTCTGTTTGCCCTACCCTAGAAGTTTAATAGTGCATTTCACTCGTCATTTCATGCGCTTTGAGATGCCGCTAACCACAATAAGCTATCTGGAATAGCAGCGACGTAAATTGAACAAATGTGATAGAATTACGCCGAATTCTTATATTAACCGTAGTATAAAATGATCTAATCAGGTCTCTGTTTGCCTTATCCTAGAAGTTTAATAGTGCATTTTACTCGCCATTCCACGCGCTTTAAGATGCCGTCTAGCCCAGTACGCTACCTGAAATAGGAGCGACGTAAGTTGAACAAATGTGATAGAATTACGCTGAATTCTTATATTAACCGTAATATAAAATGATCTAATCCGGTCTCTGTTTGCCTTATCCTAGAAGTTTGATAGTGCATTTTACTCGCCATTTCATGCGCTTTGAGATGCCGCTTAGCCCAATACGCTATCTGAAATAGGAGCGACGTAAATTGAACAAATGTGATAGAATTTTGCTGAATGCTTAAATTAACCACAATATAAAATGATCTAATCGGGTCTCTGTTTGCCCTACCCTAGTAGTTTAATTGTGCATTTTACTCGCCATTTCATGCGCTTTGAGATGCCGCTTATCCCAATACGCTATCTGAAATAGGAGCGACGTAAATTGAACAAATGTGATAGAATTTTACTGAATTTTTAAATTAACCATAATATAAAATGATCCAATCGGGTCTCTGTACGCCCTACCATAGAAATCTAATAGTGCATTTTACTCGCCATTCCACGCGCTTTAAGATGCCGCCTAGACCAGTACGCTATCTAAATTAGGAGCGACGTAAGTTGAACAAATGTGATAGAATTACGCTGAATTCTTATATTAACCGTAATATAAAATGATCTAATCGGGTCTCTGTTTGCCTTATCCTAGAAGTTTAGTATTGCATTTTACTCGCCATTTCATGCGCTTAGAGATGCCGCTTAGCCCAATACGCTATCTGAAATAGGAGCGACGGTAAATGGAACAAATGTGATAGAATTTCGCTGAATTCTTAAATTAACTATAATATAAAATGATCTAATCGGGTCACTGATTGCCCTACCCTAGAAGTTTAATAGTGCATTTCACTCGTCATTTCATGCGCTTTGAGATGCCGCCTAGCCCAATACGCTACCTGAAATAGGAGCGACGTAAGTTGAACAAATGTGATAGAATTACGCTGAATTCTTATATTAACCGTAATATAAAATGATCTAATCGGGTCTCTGTTCGCCTTATCCTAGAAGTTTTATAGTGCATTTTACTCGCCATTTCATGCGCTTTGAGATGCCGCTTATCCCAATACGCTATCTGAAATAGGAGCGACGTAAATTGAACAAATGTGATAGAATTTTGCTGAATTCTTAAATTAACCATAATATTAGATGATGTAATCGGGTCTCTGCTTGCCCTACCCTAGAAGTTTAATAGTGCATTTTACTCGCCATTTCATGCGCCTTCAGATGCCGCTTAGCCCAATACGCTATCTGAAATAGGAGCGACGTAAATTGGACAAATGTGATAGAATTTCGCTGAATTCTTAAATTAACCATAATATAAAATGATCTAATCGGGTCTCTGTTTGCCCTACCCTAGAAGTTTAATAGTGCATTTCACTCGTCATTTCATGCGCTTTGAGATGCCGCTAAGCACAATAAGCTATCTGGAATAGCAGCGACGTAAATTGAACAAATGTGATAGAATTACGCCGAATTCTTATATTAACCGTAATATAAAATGATCTAATCAGGTCTCTGTTTGCCTTATCCTAGAAGTTTAATAGTGCATTTTACTCGCCATTCCACGCGCTTTGAGATGCCGCTTAGCCCAATACGCTATCTGAAATAGGAGCGACGTAAATTGAACAAATGTGATAGAATTTTGCTGAATTCTTAAATTAACCACAATATAAAATGATCTAATCGGGTCTCTGTTTGCCCTACCCTAGTAGTTTAATTGTGCATTTTACTCGCCATTTCATGCGCTTTGAGATGCCGCTTATCCCAATACGCTATCTGAAATAGGAGCGACGTAAATTGAACAAATGTGATAGAATTTTGCTGAATTCTTAAATTAACCATAATATAAAATGATCTAATCGGGTCTCTGTACGCCCTACCATAGAAATCTAATAGTGCATTTTACTCGCCATTCCACGCGCTTTAAGATGCCGCCTAGCCCAGTACGCTATCTAAATTAGGAGCGACGTAAGTTGAACAAATGTGATAGAATTACGCTGAATTCTTATATTAACCGTAATATAAAATGATCTAATCGGGTCTCTGTTTGCCTTATCCTAGAAGTTTAGTATTGCATTTTACTCGCCATTTCATGCGCTTAGAGATGCCGCATAGCCCAATACACTATCTGAAATAGGAGCGACGGTAAATGGAACAAATGTGATAGAATTTCGCTGAATTCTTAAATTAACTATAATATAAAATGATCTAATCGGGTCACTGATTGCCCTACCCTAGAAGTTTAATAGTGCATTTCACTCGTCATTTCATGCGCTTTGAGATGCCGCCTAGCCCAATACGCTACCTGAAATAGGAGCGACGTAAGTTGAACAAATGTGATAGAATTACGCTGAATTCTTATATTAACCGTAATATAAAATGATCTAATCGGGTCTCTGTTCGCCTTATCCTAGAAGTTTGATAGTGCATTTTACTCGCCATTTCATGCGCTTTGAGATGCCGCTTAGCCCAATACGCTATCTGAAATAGGAGCGACGTAAATTGAACAAATGTGATAGAATTTTGCTGAATTCTTAAATTAACCATAATATTAGATGATGTAATCGGGTCTCTGCTTGCCCTACCCTAGAAGTTTAATAGTGCATTTTACTCGCCATTTCATGCGCTTTGAGATGCCGCTTAGCCCAATACGCTATCTGAAATAGGAGCGACGTAAATTGAACAAATGTGATAGAATTTTGCTGAATTCTTAAATTAACCATAATATAAAATGATCTAATCGGGTCTCCGTTTGCCCTACCCTAGAAGTTTAACAGCGCATTCTAATCGCCATTTCATGCGCTTTGAGATGCAGCTTAGCCCAATACGCTATCTGAAATAGTAGCGACGTAAATTGAAGAAATGTGATAGAATTTTTCTGAATTCTTAAATAAACCATAATATGAAATGATCTAATCGGGTCTCTGTTTGCCCTACCCTAGATGTTCAACAGTGCATTTTACTCGCCATTTCATGCGCTTTGAGATGCCGCTTAGTCCAATGCGCTATCTGAAATAGGAGCGACGTAAATTGAACAAATGTGATAGAATTTGGCTGAATTCTTAAATTAACCATAATATATAATGATCTAATCGGGTCTCCGTTTGCCCTACCCTAGAAGTTTAACAGCGCATTCTAATCGCCATTTCATGCGCTTTGAGATGCCGCTTAGCCCAATACGCTATCTGAAATTGGAACGACGTAAATTGAACAAATGTGATAGAATTTCGCTGAATTCTTAAATTAACCATAATATAAAATGATCTAATCGGGTCTCTGCTTGCCCTATCCTAGAAGTTTAATAGTGCATTTCACTCGTCACTTCGTGCGCTTTGCGATGCCGCTTAGCCCAATACGATATCTGAAATAGGAGCGACCTAAATTGAACAAATGTGATAGAATATCCCTGAATCCTTATATTAACCAAAATATAAAATAATCTAATCGGGACACTGATTGCCCTATCATAGAAGTTTAATAGTGCATTTTACTCGCCATTCCACGCGCTTTAAGATGCCGCCTAGCCCAGTACGCTATCTGAAATACGAGCGACGTAAATTGAACAAGAGTGATCGAATTTTGCTGAATTCTTAAATTAACCATAATATAAAATGATCTAATCGGGTCTCTGTTCGCCCTACCATAGAAGTTTAGTAGTGCACTTTACTCGCCATTCCACGCGCTTCAAGATGCCGCCTAGCCCAGTACGCTATCTGAAATAGGAGCGACGTAAATTGAACAAATGTGATAAAATTTTGCTGACATCTTAAATTAACCATAATATAAAATGATTTAATCGGGTATCTGTTTGCCCTACCCTAGAAGTTTAGTAGTGCATTTTACTCGCCATTTCATGCGCCTTCAGATGCCGCTTAGCCCAATACGCTATCTGAAATAGGAGCGACGTAAATTGAACAAATGTGATAGAATTTCGCTGAATTCTTATATTAACCGTAATATAAAATGATCTAATCGGGTCTCTGTTCGCCTTATCCTAGAAGTTTGATAGTGCATTTTACTCGCCATTTCATGCGCTTTGAGATGCCGCTTTGCCCAATACGCTATCTGAAATAGGAGCGACGTAAATTGAACAAATGTGATAGAATTTTGCTGAATTCTTAAATTAACCATAATATTAGATGATGTAATCGGGTCTCTGCTTGCCCTACCCTAGAAGTTTAATAGTGCATTTTACTCGCCATTTCATGCGCCTTCAGATGCCGCTTAGCCCAATACGCTATCTGAAATAGGAGCGACGTAAATTGGACAAATGTGATAGAATTTCGCTGAATTCTTAAATTAACCATAATATAAAATGATCTAATCGGGTCTCTGTTTGCCCTACCCTAGAAGTTTAATAGTGCATTTCACTCGTCATTTCATGCGCTTTGAGATGCCGCTAAGCACAATAAGCTATCTGGAATAGCAGCGACGTAAATTGAACAAATGTGATAGAATTACGCCGAATTCTTATATTAACCGTAATATAAAATGATCTAATCAGGTCTCTGTTTGCCTTATCCTAGAAGTTTAATAGTGCATTTTACTCGCCATTCCACGCGCTTTGAGATGCCGCTTAGCCCAATACGCTATCTGAAATAGGAGCGACGTAAATTGAACAAATGTGATAGAATTTTGCTGAATGCTTAAATTAACCACAATATAAAATGATCTAATCGGGTCTCTGTTTGCCCTACCCTAGTAGTTTAATTGTGCATTTTACTCGCCATTTCATGCGCTTTGAGATGCCGCTTATCCCAATACGCTATCTGAAATAGGAGCGACGTAAATTGAACAAATGTGATAGAATTTTGCTGAATTCTTAAATTAACCATAATATAAAATGATCTAATCGGGTCTCTGTACGCCCTACCATAGAAATCTAATAGTGCATTTTACTCGCCATTCCACGCGCTTTAAGATGCCGCCTAGCCCAGTACGCTATCTAAATTAGGAGCGACGTAAGTTGAACAAATGTGATAGAATTACGCTGAATTCTTATATTAACCGTAATATAAAATGATCTAATCGGGTCTCTGTTTGCCTTATCCTAGAAGTTTAGTATTGCATTTTACTCGCCATTTCATGCGCTTAGAGATGCCGCATAGCCCAATACGCTATCTGAAATAGGAGCGACGGTAAATGGAACAAATGTGATAGAATTTCGCTGAATTCTTAAATTAACTATAATATAAAATGATCTAATCGGGTCACTGATTGCCCTACCCTAGAAGTTTAATAGTGCATTTCACTCGTCATTTCATGCGCTTTGAGATGCCGCCTAGCCCAATACGCTACCTGAAATAGGAGCGACGTAAGTTGAACAAATGTGATAGAATTACGCTGAATTCTTATATTAACCGTAATATAAAATGATCTAATCGGGTCTCTGTTCGCCTTATCCTAGAAGTTTGATTGTGCATTTTACTCGCCATTTCATGCGCTTTGAGATGCCGCTTAGCCCAATACGCTATCTGAAATAGGAGCGACGTAAATTGAACAAATGTGATAGAATTTTGCTGAATTCTTAAATTAACCATAATATTAGATGATGTAATCGGGTCTCTGCTTGCCCTACCCTAGAAGTTTAATAGTGCATTTTACTCGCCATTTCATGCGCTTTGAGATGCCGCTTAGCCCAATACGCTATCTGAAATAGGAGCGACGTAAATTGAACAAATGTGATAGAATTTTGCTGAATTCTTAAATTAACCATAATATAAAATGATCTAATCGGGTCTCTGTTCGCCCTACCATAGAAGTCTAATAGTGCATTTCACTCGCCATTCCACGCGCTTTAAGATGCCGCCGAGCCCAGTACGGTATCTGAAATAGGAGCGACGTAAATTGAACAAATGTGATAGAATTTGGCTGAATTCTTAAATTAACCATAATATAAAATGATCTAATCGGGTCTCTGTTTGCCCTACCCTAGTAGTTTAATTGTGCATTTTACTCGCCATTTCATGCGCTTTGAGATGCCGCTTATCCCAATACGCTATCTGAAATAGGAGCGACGTAAATTGAACAAATGTGATAGAATTTTGCTGAATGCTTAAATTAACCACAATATAAAATGATCTAATCGGGTCACTGATTGCCCTACCCTAGAAGTTTAATAGTGCATTTCACTCGTCATTTCATGCGCTTTGAGATGCCGCCTAGCCCAATACGCTACCTGAAATAGGAGCGACGTAAGTTGAACAAATGTGATAGAATTACGCTGAATTCTTATATTAACCGTAATATAAAATGATCTAATCGGGTCTCTGTTTGCCCAACCTTAGACGTTTAATAGTGCATTTTCCTCGCCATTTCATGCGCTTTGAGATGCCGCTTAGCCCAATACGCTATTTGAAATACGAGCGACGTAAATTGAACAAGTGTGATAGAATTTCGTTGAATTCTTATATTAACCAAAATATAAAATGATGTAATCGGGTCTCTGTTTGCCCTACCCTAGAACTTTAATAGTGAATTTTACTCGTCGTTTCATGCGCTTTGAGATGCCGCTTAGCCCAATACGCTATCTGAAATAGGAGCGACGTAAATTGAACAAATGTGATAGAATTTTGCTGAATGCTTAAATTAACCACAATATAAAATGATCTAATCGGGTCACTGATTGCCCTACCCTAGAAGTTTAATAGTGCATTTCACTCGTCATTTCATGCGCTTTGAGATGCCGCCTAGCCCAATACGCTACCTGAAATAGGAGCGACGTAAGTTGAACAAATGTGATAGAATTACGCTGAATTCTTATATTAACCGTAATATAAAATGATCTAATCGGGTCTCTGTTTGCCCAACCTTAGACGTTTAATAGTGCATTTTCCTCGCCATTTCATGCGCTTTGAGATGCCGCTTAGCCCAATACGCTATTTGAAATACGAGCGACGTAAATTGAACAAGTGTGATAGAATTTCGTTGAATTCTTATATTAACCAAAATATAAAATGATCTAATCGGGTCTCTGTTTGCCCTACCCTAGAACTTTAATAGTGAATTTTACTCGTCGTTTCATGCGCTTTGAGATGCCGCTTCGCCCAATACGCTATCTGAAATAGGAGCGACGTAAATTAAACAAATGTGATAGAATTTCCCTGAAATCTTATATTAAACAAAATATAAAATGATCTAATCGGGTCTCTGATTGCCCTATCATAGAAGTTTAGCAGTGCATTTTACTCGCCATTCCACGCGCTTTAAGATGCCGCCTAGCCCAGTACGACATCTAAATTAGGAGCGACGTAAGTTGAACAAATGTGATAGAATTTCGCTCAATTCTTAAATTAACCATAATATAAAATGATCTAATCGGGTCACTGATTGCCCTACCCTAGAACTTTAATAGTGAATTTTACTCGTCGTTTCATGCGCTTTGAGATGCCGCTCAGCCCAATACGCTATCTGAAATATCAGCGACGTAAATTGAACAAATGTGATAGAATTACGCTGAATTCTTATATTAACCGTAATATAAAATGATCTAATCGGGTCTCTGTTTGCCTTATCCTAGAAGTTTCATAGTTCATTTCACTCGTCATTTCATGCGCTTTGAGATGCCTCTTAGCCCAATAAGCTATCTGAAATTGGAGCGACGTAAATTGAACAAATGTGATAGAATTTGGCTGAATTCTTAAATTAACCATAATATAAAATGATCTAATGGGGTGTCTGTTTGCCCTACCCTAGAAGTTTAATAGTGCATTTTACTCGCCATTTCATGCGCATTGAGATGCCGCTTAGCCCAATACGCTATCTGAAATAGGAGCGACGTAAATTGAACAAATATGATAGAGTTCCGCTGAATTCTTAAATAAACCATAATATGAAATGATCTAATCGGGTCTCTGTTTGCCCTACCCTAGAAGTTTGGTAATGCATTTTACTCGCCCTTCCACGTACTTTAAGATGCCGCCTAGCCCAGTACAGTATCTGAAATAGGAGCGACGTACATTGAACAAACGTGATAGAATTACCCTGAATTCTTATATTAACCTTAATGTAAAATGATCTAATCGGTTCTCTGTTCGCCCTACCCTAGAAGTTTAATAGTGCCTTTCACTCGTCATTTCATGCGCTTTGAGATGCCGCTTTGCCCAATAAGCTATCTGAAATAGGAGCGACGTAAATTGAACAAATGTGAGAGAATTTCGCTGAATTCTTATATTAACCTTAATGTAAAATGTTCTAATCGGGTCTCTGTTCGCCCTACCCTTGAAGATTAATAGTGCATTTCACTCGTCATTTCATGCGCTTTGAGATGCCGCTTAGCCCAATACGCTATCTGAAATAGGAGCGACGTAAATTGAACAAATGTGATAGAATTTGGCTGAATTCTTAAATTAACCATAATATAAAATGATCTAATCGGGTCTCTGTTTGCCCTACACTAGAAGTTAAATAATGCATTTCACTTGTCATTTCATGCGCTTTGAGATGCCGCTTAGCCCAATACGCTATCTGAAATAGGAGCGACGTAAATTGAACAAATGTGATAGAATTTCCCTGAATACTTATATCAACCTTAATGTAAAATGATCTAATCGGGTCTCTGTTCGCCCTACCCTAGAAGTTTAATAGTGCATTTCACTCGCAATTACATGCGCTTTGAGATGGCGCTTAGCCCAATCCGCTACCTGAAATAGGAGCGACGTAAATTGAACAAATGTAATAGAATTTCCCTGAATTCTTATATTAACCTTAATGTAAAATGATCTAATCGGGCCTTTGTTCGCCCTACCCTAGAAGTTTAGCAGTGCATTTTACTCGCCATTTCATGCGCTTTGAGATGCCGCTTAGCCCAATACGATATCTGCAATAGGAGCGACGTAAATTGGACAAATGTGATAGAATTTGGCTGAATTCTTAAATTAACCATAATATAAAATGATCTAATCGTGTCTCTGTTTGCCCTACCCTAGAAGTTTAATAGTGCATTGCACTCGTCATTTCATGCGCTTTAAGATGCCGCTTAGCCCAATAAGCTATCTGAAATAGGAGCGACGTAAATTGAACAAATGTGATAGAATTTCGCTGAATTCTTATATTAACCAAAATATAAAATGATCTAGTCGGGGCTCTGATTGCCCTATCATAGAAGTTTAATAGTGCCTTTAGTTCGCCATTCCACGCGCTTTAAGATGCCGCCTAGCCCAGTACGCTATCTGAAATTGGAGCGACGTAAATTGAACAAATGTGATAGAATTTCGCTGAATTCTTAAATTAACCATAACATAAAATGATCTAATCGGGTCTCTGTTTGCCCTACCCTAGAAGTTTAATAGTGCATTTTACTCGCCATTTCTTGCGCTTTGAGATGCCGCTTTGCCCAATAAGCTATCTGAAATAGGAGCGACGTAAATTGAACAAATGTGAGAGAATTTCGCTGAATTCTTATATTAACCTTAATGGAAAATGTTCTAATCGGGTCTCTGTTCGCCCTACCCTTGAAGATTAATAGTGCATTTCACTCGTCATTTCATGCGCTTTGAGATGCCGCTTAGCCCAATACGCTATCTGAAATAGGAGCGACGTAAGTTGAACAAATGTGATAGAATTTCGCTGAATTCTTATATTAACCAAAATATAAAATGATCTAATCGGGTCCATGATAGCCCTGCCAGAGAAGTTTAATAGTGCATTTTACTCGACAATCCACGCGCTTTAAGATTCCGCCTAGCCCAGTACGCTATCTGAAATAGGAGCGACGTAAATTGAACAAATGTGATAGAATTTGGCTGAATTCTTAAATTAACCATAATATAAAATGATCTAATCGGGTCTCTGTTTACCCTACCCTAGAAGTTTAATAGTGCATTTTACTCGCCATTTCATGCGCGTTGAGATGCCGCTTAGCCCAATACGCTATCTGAAATAGGAGCGACGTAAATTCAACAAATGTGATAGAATTTCCCTGAAATCTTATATTAAACAAAATATAAAATGATCTAAACGGGACTCTGATTGCCCTATCATAGAAGTTTAGAAGTGCATTTTACTCGCCCTTCCACGCGCTTTAAGATGCCGCCTAGCCCAGTACGCTATCTGAAATAGGAGCGACGTATGTTGAACAAATGTGATAGAATTACGCTGAACTCTTATATTAACCGTAATATAAAATGATCTAATCGGATCTCTGTTCGCCCTACCCTAGAAGATTACTAGTGCATTTCACTCGTCATTTCATGCGCTTTGAGATGCCGCTTAGCCCAATAAGCTATCTGAAATAGGAGCGACGTAACTTGAACAAATGTGATAGAATTTTTCTGAATTCTTAAATAAACCATAATATGAAATGATCTAATCGGGTCTCTGTTCGCCCTACCCTAGAAGTTTAGCAGTGCATTTTACTCGCCATTTCATGCGCTTTGAGATGCCGCTTAGCCCAATACGATATCTGCAATAGAAGCGACGTAAATTGAACAAATGTGATAGAATTTGGCTGAATTCTTAAATTAACCATAATATGAAATGATCTAATCGGGTCTCTGTTTGCCCTACCCTAGAAGTTTATCAGTGCATTTTACTCGCCATTTCATGCTCTTTGAGATGCCGCTTAGCCCAATACGCTATCTGAAATAGGAGCGACGTAAATTGAACAAATGTGATAGAATTTCCCTGAATACTTATATTAACCTTAATGTAAAACGATCTAATCGGGTCTCTGTTCGCTCTACCCTGGAAGTTTAATAGTGCATTTCACTCGTCATTTCATGCGCTTTGAGATGCCGCTTAGCCCAATAAGCTATCTGAAATTGGAGCGACGTAAATTGAACAAATGTGATAGAATTTTGCTGACATCTTGAATTAACGATAATATAAAATGATCTAATCGGTTCCTGTTTGCCCTACCCTACAAGTTTAGCAGTGCATTTTACTCGCCATTTCATGCGCTCTGAGATGCCGCTTAGCCCAATACGATATCTGAAATAGGAGCGACGTAAATTGAACAAATGTGATAGAATTTTGCTGACATCTTGAATTAACCATAATATTAAATGACCTAATCGGGTCTCTGATTGCCCTACCCTAGAAGTTTATCAGTGCATTTTACTCGCCATTTCATGCTCTTTGAGATGCCGCTTAGCCCAATACGCTATCTGAAATAGGAGCGACGTAAATTGAACAAATGTGATAGAATTGTGCTGACATCTTGAATTAACCATAATATTAAATGACCTAATCGGGTCTCTGATTGCCCTATCATAGAAGTTTAGAAGTGCATTTTACTCGCCCTTCCACGCGCTTTAAGATGCCGCCTAGCCCAGTACGCTATCTGAAATAGGAGCGACGTATGTTGAACATATGTGATAGAATTACGCTGAATTCTTATATTAACCGTAATATAAAATGATCTAATCGGATCTCTGTTCGCCCTACCCTAGAAGTTTAATAGTGCATTTCACTCGTCATTTCGTGCGCTTTGAGATGCCGCTTAGCCCAATAAGCTATCTGAAATAGGAGCGACGTAAATTGAACAAATGTGATAGAATTTCGCTGAATTCTTATATTAACCAAAATATAAAATGATCTAGTCGGGTCCCTGATTGCCCTATCATATAAGTTTAATAGTGCATTTAGCTCGCCATTCCACGCGCTTTAAGATGCCGCCTAGCACAGTACGCTATCTGAAATAGGAGCGACGTAAATTGAACAAATGTGAGAGAATTTCGCTGAATTCTTATATTAACCTTAATGTAAAATGTTCTAGTCGGGTCTCTGTTCGCCCTACCCTTGAAGATTAATAGTGCATTTCACTGGTCATTTCATGCGCTTTGAGATGCCGCTTAGCCCAATACGCTATCTGAAATATCAGCGACGTAAATTGAACAAATGTGATAGAATTTTTCTGAATTCTTAAATAAACCATAATATGAAATGATCTAAACGGGTCTCTGTTTGCCTTACCCTAGAAGTTTAACAGTGCATTTTACTCGCTATTTCATGCGCTTTGAGATGCCGGTTAGCCCAATACGCTATCTGAAATAGGAGCGACGTAAATTGAACAAATGTGATAGAATTTCGCTGAATTCTTATATTCACCAAAATATAAAATGATCTAATCGGCTCTCTGATTGCCCTATCATAGAAGTTTAATAGTGCAGTTTACTCGCCACTCCACGCGCTTTAAGATGCCGCCTAGCCCAGTACGCTATCTGAAATAGGAGCGACGTAAGTTGAACAAATGTGATAGAATTACGCTGAATTCTTATATTAACCGTAATATAAAATGATCTAATCGGGTCTCTGTTTGCCTTATCCTAGAAGTTTAAAAGTGCATTTTACTCGCCAATCCACGCACTTTAAGATTCCGCCTAGCCCAGTACGCTATCTGAAATAGGAGCGACGTAAATTGAACAAATGTGATAGAATTTGGCTGAATTCTTAAATTAACCATAATATAAAATGATCTAATCGGGTCTCTGTTTGCCCTACACTAGAAGTTAAATAATGCATTTCACTCGTCACTTCATGCGCTTTGAGATGCCGCTTAGCCCAATACGCTATCTGAAATAGGAGCGACGTAAATTGAACAAATGTGATAGAATTTCCCTGAATACTTATATCAACCTTAATGTAAAATGATCTAATCGGGTCTCTGTTCGCCCTACCCTAGAAGTTTAATAGTGCATTTCACTCGCAATTACATGCGCTTTGAGATGGCGCTTAGCCCAATCCGCTACCTGAAATAGGAGCGACGTAAATTGAACAAATGTAATAGAATTTCCCTGAATTCTTATATTAACCTTAATGTAAAATGATCTAATCGGGCCTTTGTTCGCCCTACCCTAGAAGTTTAGCAGTGCATTTTACTCGCCATTTCATGCGCTTTGAGATGCCGCTTAGCTCAATACGATATCTGCAATAGGAGCGACGTAAATTGGACAAATGTGATAGAATTTGGCTGAATTCTTAAATTAACCATAATATAAAATGATCTAATCGTGTCTCTGTTTGCCCTACCCTAGAAGTTTAATAGTGCATTGCACTCGTCATTTCATGCGCTTTAAGATGCCGCTTAGCCCAATAAGCTATCTGAAATAGGAGCGACGTAAATTGAACAAATGTGATAGAATTTCGCTGAATTCTTATATTAACCAAAATATAAAATGATCTAATCGGGTCCATGATAGCCCTGCCAGAGAAGTTTAATAGTGCATTTTACTCGACAATCCACGCGCTTTAAGATTCCGCCTAGCCCAGTACGCTATCTGAAATAGGAGCGACGTAAATTGAACAAATGTGATAGAATTTTGCTGAATTCTTAAATTAACCATAATATAAAATGATCTAATCGGGTCACTGTTTGCCCTACCCAAGAACTTTAATTGTGCATTTCTCTCGTCATATCATGCGCTTTGAGATGCCGCTTAGCCCAATACGCTATCTGAAATAGGAGCGACGTAAATTGAACAAATCTGATAGAATTTCCATGAAATCTTATATTAAACATAATATAAAATGATCTAAACGGGACTCTGATTGCCCTATCATAGAAGTTTAGTAGTGCATTTTACTCGCCCTTCCACGCGCTTTAAGATGCCGCCTAGCCCAGTACGCTATCTAAATTAGGAGCGACGTAAGTTGAACAAATGTGATAGAATTACGCTGAATTCTTATATTAACCGTAATATAAAATGATCTAATCGGGTCTCTGTTTGCCTTATCCTAGAAGTTTAGTATTGCATTTTACTCGCCATTTCATGCGCTTAGAGATGCCGCATAGCCCAATACGCTATCTGAAATAGGAGCGACGGTAAATGGAACAAATGTGATAGAATTTCGCTGAATTCTTAAATTAACTATAATATAAAATGATCTAATCGGGTCACTGATTGCCCTACCCTAGAAGTTTAATAGTGCATTTCACTCGTCATTTCATGCGCTTTGAGATGCCGCCTAGCCCAATACGCTACCTGAAATAGGAGCGACGTAAGTTGAACAAATGTGATAGAATTACGCTGAATTCTTATATTAACCGTAATATAAAATGATCTAATCGGGTCTCTGTTCGCCTTATCCTAGAAGTTTGATAGTGCATTTTACTCGCCATTTCATGCGCTTTGAGATGCCGCTTAGCCCAATACGCTATCTGAAATAGGAGCGACGTAAATTGAACAAATGTGATAGAATTTTGCTGAATTCTTAAATTAACCATAATATTAGATGATGTAATCGGGTCTCTGCTTGCCCTACCCTAGAAGTTTAATAGTGCATTTTACTCGCCATTTCATGCGCTTTGAGATGCCGCTTAGCCCAATACGCTATCTGAAATAGGAGCGACGTAAATTGAACAAATGTGATAGAATTTTGCTGAATTCTTAAATTAACCATAATATAAAATGATCTAATCGGGTCTCTGTTCGCCCTACCATAGAAGTCTAATAGTGCATTTCACTCGCCATTCCACGCGCTTTAAGATGCCGCCGAGCCCAGTACGGTATCTGAAATAGGAGCGACGTAAATTGAACAAATGTGATAGAATTTTTCTGAATTCTTAAATTAACCATAATATAAAATGATCTAATCGGGTGTCTGTTTGCCGTACCCTAGAAGCTTAATATTGCATTTTACTCGCCATTTCATGCGCTTTGAGCTGCCGCTTAGCCCAATACGCTATCTGAAATTGGAGCGACGTAAGTTGAAAAAATGTGATAGAATTGCGCTGAATTCTTTTATTTACCATAATGTAAAATGATCTAATCGGGTCTCTGTTCTCCCTAGCCTAGAAGTTTAATAGTGCATTTTATTCTCCATTTCATGCGCTTTGAGATGCCGCTTAGCCCAATACGCTATCTGAAATAGGAGCGACGTAAATTGAACAAATGCGATAGAATTTCCCTGAAATCTTATATTAAACAAAATATAAAATGATCTAATCGGGTCTCTGATTGCCCTATCATAGAAGTTTAGTAGTGCATTTTACTCGCCATTCCACGCGCTTTAAGATGCCGCCTAGCCCAGTACGCTACCTGAAATAGGAGCGACGTAAGTTGAACAAATGTGATAGAATTACGCTGAATTCTTATATTAACCGTAATATAAAATGATCTAATCCGGTCTCTGTTTGCCTTATCGTAGAAGTTTAATAGTGCATTTTACTCGCCATTTCATGCGCTTTGAGATGCCGCTTAGCCCAATACGCTATCTGAAATAGGAGCGACGTAAATTGAACAAATGTGATAGAATTTTGCTGAATGCTTAAATTAACCACAATATAAAATGATCTAATCGGGTCACTGATTGCCCTACCCTAGAAGTTTAATAGTGCATTTCACTCGTCATTTCATGCGCTTTGAGATGCCGCCTAGCCCAATACGCTACCTGAAATAGGAGCGACGTAAGTTGAACAAATGTGATAGAATTACGCTGAATTCTTATATTAACCGTAATATAAAATGATCTAATCGGGTCTCTGTTCGCCTTATCCTAGAAGTTTGATAGTGCATTTTACTCGCCATTTCATGCGCTTTGAGATGCCGCTTAGCCCAATACGCTATCTGAAATAGGAGCGACGTAAATTGAACAAATGTGATAGAATTTTGCTGAATTCTTAAATTAACCATAATATTAGATGATGTAATCGGGTCTCTGCTTGCCCTACCCTAGAAGTTTAATAGTGCATTTTACTCGCCATTTCATGCGCTTTGAGATGCCGCTTAGCCCAATACGCTATCTGAAATAGGAGCGACGTAAATTGAACAAATGTGATAGAATTTTGCTGAATTCTTAAATTAACCATAATATAAAATGATCTAATCGGGTCTCTGTTCGCCCTACCATCGAAGTCTAACAGTGCATTTCACTCGCCATTCCACGCGCTTTAAGATGCCGCCGAGCCCAGTACGGTATCTGAAATAGGAGCGACATAAATTGAACAAATGTGATAGAATTTTGCTGAATTCTTAAATTAACCATAATATGAAATGATCTCATCGGGTCTCTGTACGCCCTACCATAGAAATCTAATAGTGCATTTTACTCGCCATTTCATGCGCTCTGAGATGCCGCTTAGCCCAATACGCTATCTGAAATAGGAGCGACGTAAGTTGAAAAAATGTGATAGAATTGCGCTGAATTCTTTTATGAACCATAATGTAAAATGATCTAATCGGGTCTCTGTTCTCCCTAGCCTAGAAGTTTAATAGTGCATTTTATTCTCCATTTCATGCGCTTGGAGATGCCGCTTAGCCCAATACGCTATCTGAAATAGGAGCGACGTAAATTGAACAAATGCGATAGAATTTCCCTGAAATCTTATATTAAACAAAATATAAAATGTTCTAATCGGGTCTCTGATTGCCCTATCATAGAAGTTTAGTAGTGCATTTTACTCGCCATTCCACGCGCTTTAAGATGCCGCCTAGCCCAGTACGCTACCTGAAGTAGGAGCGACGTAAGTTGAACAAATGTGATAGAATTACGCTGCATTCTTATATTAACCGTATTATAAAATGATCTAATCGGGTCTCTGTTTGCCTTATCGTAGAAGTTTAATAGTGCATTTTACTCGCCATTTCATGCGCTTTGAGATGCCGCTTAGCCCAATACGCTATCTGAAATAGGAGCGACGTAAATTGAACAAATGTGATAGAATTTCATTGAATTCTTAAATTAACCATAATATAAAATGATCTAATCGGGTCTCTGTTCGCCCTACCATCGAAGTCTAACAGTGCATTTCACTCGCCATTCCACGCGCTTTAAGATGCCGCCGAGCCCAGTACGGTATCTGAAATAGGAGCGACATAAATTGAACAAATGTGATAGAATTTTGCTGAATTCTTAAATTAACCATAATATAAAATGATCTCATCGGGTCTCTGTACGCCCTACCATAGAAATCTAATAGTGCATTTTACTCGCCATTTCATGCGCTCTGAGATGCCGCTTAGCCCAATACGCTATCTGAAATAGGAGCGACGTAAGTTGAACAAATGTGATAGAATTTCGCTGAATTCTTTTATGAACCATAATGTAAAATGATCTAATCGGGTCTCTGTTCTCCCTAGCCTAGAAGTTTAATAGTGCATTTTATTCTCCATTTCATGCGCTTTGAGATGCCGCTTAGCCCAATACGCTATCTGAAATAGGAGCGACGTAAATTGAACAAATGCGATAGAATATCCCTGAAATCTTACATTAAACAAAATATAAAATGATCTAATCGGGTCTCTGATTGCCCTATCATAGAAGTTTTGTAGTGCACTTTACTCGCCATTCCACGCGCTTTAAGATGCCGCCTAGCCCAGTACGCTACCTGAAATAGGAGCGACGTAAGTTGAACAAATGTGATAGAATTACGCTGCATTCTTATATTAACCGTATTATAAAATGATCTAATCGGGTCTCTGTTTGCCTTATCCTAGAAGTTTAATAGTGCATTTTACTCGCCATTTCATGCGCTTTGAGATGCCGTTTAGCCCAATACGCTATCTGAAATAGGAGCGACGTAAATTGAACAAATGTGATAAAATTTCGCTGAATTCTTAAATTAACCATAATATAAAATGATCTAATCGGGTCTCTGTTCGCCCTACCATCGAAGTCTAACAGTGCATTTCACTCGCCATTCCACGCGCTTTAAGATGCCGCCGAGCCCAGTACGGTATCTGAAATAGGAGCGACATAAATTGATCAAATGTGATAGAATTTTGCTGAATTCTTAAATTAACCATAATATAAAATGATCTCATCGGGTCTCTGTACGCCCTACCATAGAAATCTAATAGTGCATTTTACTCGCCATTTCATGCGCTCTGAGATGCCGCTTAGCCCAATACGCTATCTGAAATAGGAGCGACGTAAGTTGAACAAATGTGATAGAATTTCGCTGAATTCTTTTATGAACCATAATGTAAAATGATCTAATCGGGTCTCTGTTCTCCCTAGCCAAGAAGTTTAATAGTGCATTTTATTCTCCATTTCATGCGCTTTGAGATGCCGCTTAGCCCAATACGCTATCTGAAATAGGAGCGACGTAAATTGAACAAATGCGATAGAATTTCCCTGAAATCTTATATTAAACAAAATATAAAATGATCTAATCGGGTCTCTGATTGCCCTATCATAGAAGTTTAGTAGTGCATTTTACTCGCCATTCCACGCGCTTTAAGATGCCGCCTAGCCCAGTACGCTACCTGAAATAGGAGCGACGTAAGTTGAACAAATGTGATAGAATTACGCTGCATTCTTATATTAACCGTATTATAAAATGATCTAATCGGGTCTCTGTTTGCCTTATCCTAGAAGTTTAGTATTGCATTTTACTCGCCATTTCATGCGCTTAGAGATGCCGCTTAGCCCAATACGCTATCTGAAATAGGAGCGACGGTAAATGGAACAAATGTGATAGAATTTCGCTGAATTCTTAAATTAACTATAATATAAAATGATCTAATCGGGTCACTGATTGCCCTACCCTAGAAGTTTAATAGTGCATTTCACTCGTCATTTCATGCGCTTTGAGATGCCGCCTAGCCCAATACGCTACCTGAAATAGGAGCGACGTAAGTTGAACAAATGTGATAGAATTACGCTGAATTCTTATATTAACCGTAATATAAAATGATCTAATCGGGTCTCTGTTCGCCTTATCCTAGAAGTTTGATAGTGCATTTTACTCGCCATTTCATGCGCTTTGAGATGCCGCTTAGCCCAATACGCTATCTGAAATAGGAGCGACGTAAATTGAACAAATGTGATAGAATTTTGCTGAATTCTTAAATTAACCATAATATTAGATGATGTAATCGGGTCTCTGCTTGCCCTACCCTAGAAGTTTAATAGTGCATTTTACTCGCCATTTCATGCGCTTTGAGATGCCGCTTAGCCCAATACGCTATCTGAAATAGGAGCGACGTAAATTGAACAAATGTGATAGAATTTTGCTGAATTCTTAAATTAACCATAATATAAAATGATCTAATCGGGTCTCTGTTCGCCCTACCATCGAAGTCTAACAGTGCATTTCACTCGCCATTCCACGCGCTTTAAGATGCCGCCGAGCCCAGTACGGTATCTGAAATAGGAGCGACATAAATTGAACAAATGTGATAGAATTTTGCTGAATTCTTAAATTAACCATAATATGAAATGATCTCATCGGGTCTCTGTACGCCCTACCATAGAAATCTAATAGTGCATTTTACTCGCCATTTCATGCGCTCTGAGATGCCGCTTAGCCCAATACGCTATCTGAAATAGGAGCGACGTAAGTTGAAAAAATGTGATAGAATTGCGCTGAATTCTTTTATGAACCATAATGTAAAATGATCTAATCGGGTCTCTGTTCTCCCTAGCCTAGAAGTTTAATAGTGCATTTTATTCTCCATTTCATGCGCTTTGAGATGCCGCTTAGCCCAATACGCTATCTGAAATAGGAGCGACGTAAATTGAACAAATGCGATAGAATTTCCCTGAAATCTTATATTAAACAAAATATAAAATGTTCTAATCGGGTCTCTGATTGCCCTATCATAGAAGTTTAGTAGTGCATTTTACTCGCCATTCCACGCGCTTTAAGATGCCGCCTAGCCCAGTACGCTACCTGAAGTAGGAGCGACGTAAGTTGAACAAATGTGATAGAATTACGCTGCATTCTTATATTAACCGTATTATAAAATGATCTAATCGGGTCTCTGTTTGCCTTATCGTAGAAGTTTAATAGTGCATTTTACTCGCCATTTCATGCGCTTTGAGATGCCGCTTAGCCCAATACGCTATCTGAAATAGGAGCGACGTAAATTGAACAAATGTGATAGAATTTCATTGAATTCTTAAATTAACCATAATATAAAATGATCTAATCGGGTCTCTGTTCGCCCTACCATCGAAGTCTAACAGTGCATTTCACTCGCCATTCCACGCGCTTTAAGATGCCGCCGAGCCCAGTACGGTATCTGAAATAGGAGCGACATAAATTGAACAAATGTGATAGAATTTTGCTGAATTCTTAAATTAACCATAATATAAAATGATCTCATCGGGTCTCTGTACGCCCTACCATAGAAATCTAATAGTGCATTTTACTCGCCATTTCATGCGCTCTGAGATGCCGCTTAGCCCAATACGCTATCTGAAATAGGAGCGACGTAAGTTGAACAAATGTGATAGAATTTCGCTGAATTCTTTTATGAACCATAATGTAAAATGATCTAATCGGGTCTCTGTTCTCCCTAGCCTAGAAGTTTAATAGTGCATTTTATTCTCCATTTCATGCGCTTTGAGATGCCGCTTAGCCCAATACGCTATCTGAAATAGGAGCGACGTAAATTGAACAAATGCGATAGAATATCCCTGAAATCTTACATTAAACAAAATATAAAATGATCTAATCGGGTCTCTGATTGCCCTATCATAGAAGTTTTGTAGTGCACTTTACTCGCCATTCCACGCGCTTTAAGATGCCGCCTAGCCCAGTACGCTACCTGAAATAGGAGCGACGTAAGTTGAACAAATGTGATAGAATTACGCTGCATTCTTATATTAACCGTATTATAAAATGATCTAATCGGGTCTCTGTTTGCCTTATCCTAGAAGTTTAATAGTGCATTTTACTCGCCATTTCATGCGCTTTGAGATGCCGTTTAGCCCAATACGCTATCTGAAATAGGAGCGACGTAAATTGAACAAATGTGATAAAATTTCGCTGAATTCTTAAATTAACCATAATATAAAATGATCTAATCGGGTCTCTGTTCGCCCTACCATCGAAGTCTAACAGTGCATTTCACTCGCCATTCCACGCGCTTTAAGATGCCGCCGAGCCCAGTACGGTATCTGAAATAGGAGCGACATAAATTGAACAAATGTGATAGAATTTTGCTGAATTCTTAAATTAACCATAATATAAAATGATCTCATCGGGTCTCTGTACGCCCTACCATAGAAATCTAATAGTGCATTTTACTCGCCATTTCATGCGCTCTGAGATGCCGCTTAGCCCAATACGCTATCTGAAATAGGAGCGACGTAAGTTGAACAAATGTGATAGAATTTCGCTGAATTCTTTTATGAACCATAATGTAAAATGATCTAATCGGGTCTCTGTTCTCCCTAGCCAAGAAGTTTAATAGTGCATTTTATTCTCCATTTCATGCGCTTTGAGATGCCGCTTAGCCCAATACGCTATCTGAAATAGGAGCGACGTAAATTGAACAAATGCGATAGAATTTCCCTGAAATCTTATATTAAACAAAATATAAAATGATCTAATCGGGTCTCTGATTGCCCTATCATAGAAGTTTAGTAGTGCATTTTACTCGCCATTCCACGCGCTTTAAGATGCCGCCTAGCCCAGTACGCTACCTGAAATAGGAGCGACGTAAGTTGAACAAATGTGATAGAATTACGCTGCATTCTTATATTAACCGTATTATAAAATGATCTAATCGGGTCTCTGTTTGCCTTATCCTAGAAGTTTAGTATTGCATTTTACTCGCCATTTCATGCGCTTAGAGATGCCGCTTAGCCCAATACGCTATCTGAAATAGGAGCGACGGTAAATGGAACAAATGTGATAGAATTTCGCTGAATTCTTAAATTAACTATAATATAAAATGATCTAATCGGGTCACTGATTGCCCTACCCTAGAAGTTTAATAGTGCATTTCACTCGTCATTTCATGCGCTTTGAGATGCCGCCTAGCCCAATACGCTACCTGAAATGGGAGCGACGTAAGTTGAACAAATGTGATAGAATTACGCTGAATTCTTATATTAACCGTAATATAAAATGATCTAATCGGGTCTCTGTTCGCCTTATCCTAGAAGTTTGATAGTGCATTTTACTCGCCATTTCATGCGCTTTGAGATGCCGCTTAGCCCAATACGCTATCTGAAATAGGAGCGACGTAAATTGAACAAATGTGATAGAATTTTGCTGAATTCTTAAATTAACCATAATATTAGATGATGTAATCGGGTCTCTGCTTGCCCTACCCTAGAAGTTTAATAGTGCATTTTACTCGCCATTTCATGCGCTTTGAGATGCCGCTTAGCCCAATACGCTATCTGAAATAGGAGCGACGTAAATTGAACAAATGTGATAGAATTTTGCTGAATTCTTAAATTAACCATAATATAAAATGATCTAATCGGGTCTCTGTTCGCCCTACCATAGAAGTCTAATAGTGCATTTCACTCGCCATTCCACGCGCTTTAAGATGCCGCCGAGCCCAGTACGGTATCTGAAATAGGAGCGACGTAAATTGAACAAATGTGATAGAATTTTGCTGAATTCTTAAATTAACCATAATATAAAATGATCTAATCGGGTGTCTGTTTGCCGTACCCTAGAAGCTTAATATTGCATTTTACTCGCCATTTCATGCGCTTTGAGCTACCGCTTAGCCCAATACGCTATCTGAAATAGGAGCGACGTAAGTTGAAAAAATGTGATAGAATTGCGCTGAATTCTTTTATTTACCATAATGTAAAATGATCTAATCGGGTCTCTGTTCTCCCTAGCCTAGAAGTTTAATAGTGCATTTTATTCTCCATTTCATGCGCTTTGAGATGCCGCTTAGCCCAATACGCTATCTGAAATAGGAGCGACGTAAATTGAACAAATGCGATAGAATTTCCCTGAAATCTTATATTAAACAAAATATAAAATGATCTAATCGGGTCTCTGATTGCCCTATCATAGAAGTTTAGTAGTGCATTTTACTCGCCATTTCATGCGCTTTGAGATGCCGCTTAGCCCAATACGCTATCTGAAATAGGAGCGACGTAAATTGAACAAATGTGATAGAATTTCGCTGAATTCTTAAATTAACCATAATATAAAATGATCTAATCGGGTCTCTGTTCGCCCTACCATCGAAGTCTAACAGTGCATTTCACTCGCCATTCCACGCGCTTTAAGATGCCGCCGAGCCCAGTACGGTATCTGAAATAGGAGCGACATAAATTGAACAAATGTGATAGAATTTTGCTGAATTCTTAAATTAACCATAATATGAAATGATCTCATCGGGTCTCTGTACGCCCTACCATTGAAATCTAATAGTGCATTTTACTCGCCATTTCATGCGCTCTGAGATGCCGCTTAGCCCAATACGCTATCTGAAATAGGAGCGACGTAAGTTGAAAAAATGTGATAGAATTGCGCTGAATTCTTTTATGAACCATAATGTAAAATGATCTAATCGGGTCTCTGTTCTCCCTTGCCTAGAAGTTTAATAGTGCATTTTACTCGCCATTTCATGCGCTTTGAGATGCCGCTTAGCCCAATACGCTATCTGAAATAGGAGCGACGTAAATTGAACAAATGTGATAGAATTTTGCTGAATTCTTAAATTAACCATAATATAAAATGATCTAATCGGGTCTCTGTTCGCCCTACCATAGAAGTCTAATAGTGCATTTCACTCGCCATTCCACGCGCTTTAAGATGCCGCCGAGCCCAGTACGGTATCTGAAATAGGAGCGACGTAAGTTGAAAAAATGTGATAGAATTGCGCTGAATTCTTTTATTTACCATAATGTAAAATGATCTAATCGGGTCTCTGTTCTCCCTAGCCTAGAAGTTTAATAGTGCATTTTATTCTCCATTTCATGCGCTTTGAGATGCCGCTTAGCCCAATACGCTATCTGAAATAGGAGCGACGTAAATTGAACAAATGCGATAGAATTTCCCTGAAATCTTATATTAAACAAAATATAAAATGATCTAATCGGGTCTCTGATTGCCCTATCATAGAAGTTTAGTAGTGCATTTTACTCGCCATTTCATGCGCTTTGAGATGCCGCTTAGCCCAATACGCTATCTGAAATAGGAGCGACGTAAATTGAACAAATGTGATAGAATTTCGCTGAATTCTTAAATTAACCATAATATAAAATGATCTAATCGGGTCTCTGTTCGCCCTACCATCGAAGTCTAACAGTGCATTTCACTCGCCATTCCACGCGCTTTAAGATGCCGCCGAGCCCAGTACGGTATCTGAAATAGGAGCGACATAAATTGAACAAATGTGATAGAATTTTGCTGAATTCTTAAATTAACCATAATATGAAATGATCTCATCGGGTCTCTGTACGCCCTACCATAGAAATCTAATAGTGCATTTTACTCGCCATTTCATGCGCTCTGAGATGCCGCTTAGCCCAATACGCTATCTGAAATAGGAGCGACGAAAGTTGAACAAATGTGATAGAATTACGCTGAATTCTTATATTAACCGTAATATAAAATGATCTAATCCGGTCTCTGTTTGCCTTATCCTAGAAGTTTGATAGTGCATTTTACTCGCCATTTCATGCGCTTTGAGATGTCGCTTATCCCAATACGCTATCTGAAATAGGAGCGACGTAAATTGAACAAATGTGATAGAATTTTGCTGAATGCTTAAATTAACCACAATATAAAATGATCTAATCGGGTCACTGATTGCCCTACCCTAGAAGTTTAATAGTGCATTTCACTCGTCATTTCATGCGCTTTGAGATGCCGCCTAGCCCAATACGCTACCTGAGATAGGAGCGACATAAGTTGAACAAATGTGATAGAATTACGCTGAATTCTTATATTAACCGTAATATAAAATGATCTAATCGGGTCTCTGTTCGCCTTATCCTAGAAGTTTGATAGTGCATTTTACTCGACATTTCATGCGCTTTGAGATGCCGCTTAGCCCAATACGCTATCTGAAATAGGAGCGACGTAAATTGAGCAAATGTGATAGAATTTTGCTGAATTCTTAAATTAACCATAATATTAGATGATGTAATCGGGTCTCTGCTTGCCCTACCCTAGAAGTTTAATTGTGCATTTTACTCGCCATTTCATGCGCTTTGAGATGCCGCTTAGCCCAATACGCTATCTGAAATAGGAGCGACGTAAATTGAACAAATGTGATAGAATTTCATTGAATTCTTAAATTAACCATAATATAAAATGATCTAATCGGGTCTCTGTTCGCCCTACCATCGAAGTCTAACAGTGCATTTCACTCGCCATTCCACGCGCTTTAAGATGCCGCCGAGCCCAGTACGGTATCTGAAATAGGAGCGACATAAATTGAACAAATGTGATAGAATTTTGCTGAATTCTTAAATTAACCATAATATAAAATGATCTCATCGGGTCTCTGTACGCCCTACCATAGAAATCTAATAGTGCATTTTACTCGCCATTTCATGCGCTCTGAGATGCCGCTTAGCCCAATACGCTATCTGAAATAGGAGCGACGTAAGTTGAACAAATGTGATAGAATTTCGCTGAATTCTTTTATGAACCATAATGTAAAATGATCTAATCGGGTCTCTGTTCTCCCTAGCCTAGAAGTTTAATAGTGCATTTTATTCTCCATTTCATGCGCTTTGAGATGCCGCTTAGCCCAATACGCTATCTGAAATAGGAGCGACGTAAATTGAACAAATGCGATAGAATTTCCCTGAAATCTTACATTAAACAAAATATAAAATGATCTAATCGGGTCTCTGATTGCCCTATCATAGAAGTTTTGTAGTGCACTTTACTCGCCATTCCACGCGCTTTAAGATGCCGCCTAGCCCAGTACGCTACCTGAAATAGGAGCGACGTAAGTTGAACAAATGTGATAGAATTACGCTGCATTCTTATATTAACCGTATTATAAAATGATCTAATCGGGTCTCTGTTTGCCTTATCCTAGAAGTTTAATAGTGCATTTTACTCGCCATTTCATGCGCTTTGAGATGCCGCTTAGCCCAATACGCTATCTGAAATAGGAGCGACGTAAATTGAACAAATGTGATAAAATTTCGCTGAATTCTTAAATTAACCATAATATAAAATGATCTAATCGGGTCTCTGTTCGCCCTACCATCGAAGTCTAACAGTGCATTTCACTCGCCATTCCACGCGCTTTAAGATGCCGCCGAGCCCAGTACGGTATCTGAAATAGGAGCGACATAAATTGAACAAATGTGATAGAATTTTGCTGAATTCTTAAATTAACCATAATATAAAATGATCTCATCGGGTCTCTGTACGCCCTACCATAGAAATCTAATAGTGCATTTTACTCGCCATTTCATGCGCTCTGAGATGCCGCTTAGCCCAATACGCTATCTGAAATAGGAGCGACGTAAGTTGAACAAATGTGATAGAATTTCGCTGAATTCTTTTATGAACCATAATGTAAAATGATCTAATCGGGTCTCTGTTCTCTCTAGCCTAGAAGTTTAATAGTGCATTTTATTCTCCATTTCATGCGCTTTGGGATGCCGCTTAGCCCAATACGCTATCTGAAATAGGAGCGACGTAAATTGAACAAATGCGATAGAATTTCCCTGAAATCTTATATTAAACAAAATATAAAATGATCTAATCGGGTCTCTGATTGCCCTATCATAGAAGTGTAGTAGTGCATTTTACTCGCCATTCCACGCGCTTTAAGATGCCGCCTAGCCCAGTACGCTACCTGAAATAGGAGCGACGTAAGTTGAACAAATGTGATAGAATTACGCTGCATTCTTATATTAACCGTATTATAAAATGATCTAATCGGGTCTCTGTTTGCCTTATCCTAGAAGTTTAGTATTGCATTTTACTCGCCATTTCATGCGCTTAGAGATGCCGCTTAGCCCAATACGCTATCTGAAATAGGAGCGACGGTAAATGGAACAAATGTGATAGAATTTCGCTGAATTCTTAAATTAACTATAATATAAAATGATCTAATCGGGTCACTGATTGCCCTACCCTAGAAGTTTAATAGTGCATTTCACTCGTCATTTCATGCGCTTTGAGATGCCGCCTAGCCCAATACGCTACCTGAAATGGGAGCGACGTAAGTTGAACAAATGTGATAGAATTACGCTGAATTCTTATATTAACCGTAATATAAAATGATCTAATCGGGTCTCTGTTCGCCTTATCCTAGAAGTTTGATAGTGCATTTTACTCGCCATTTCATGCGCTTTGAGATGCCGCTTAGCCCAATACGCTATCTGAAATAGGAGCGACGTAAATTGAACAAATGTGATAGAATTTTGCTGAATTCTTAAATTAACCATAATATTAGATGATGTAATCGGGTCTCTGCTTGCCCTACCCTAGAAGTTTAATAGTGCATTTTACTCGCCATTTCATGCGCTTTGAGATGCCGCTTAGCCCAATACGCTATCTGAAATAGGAGCGACGTAAATTGAACAAATGTGATAGAATTTTGCTGAATTCTTAAATTAACCATAATATAAAATGATCTAATCGGGTCTCTGTTCGCCCTACCATAGAAGTCTAATAGTGCATTTCACTCGCCATTCCACGCGCTTTAAGATGCCGCCGAGCCCAGTACGGTATCTGAAATAGGAGCGACGTAAGTTGAAAAAATGTGATAGAATTGCGCTGAATTCTTTTATTTACCATAATGTAAAATGATCTAATCGGGTCTCTGTTCTCCCTAGCCTAGAAGTTTAATAGTGCATTTTATTCTCCATTTCATGCGCTTTGAGATGCCGCTTAGCCCAATACGCTATCTGAAATAGGAGCGACGTAAATTGAACAAATGCGATAGAATTTCCCTGAAATCTTATATTAAACAAAATATAAAATGATCTAATCGGGTCTCTGATTGCCCTATCATAGAAGTTTAGTAGTGCATTTTACTCGCCATTTCATGCGCTTTGAGATGCCGCTTAGCCCAATACGCTATCTGAAATAGGAGCGACGTAAATTGAACAAATGTGATAGAATTTCGCTGAATTCTTAAATTAACCATAATATAAAATGATCTAATCGGGTCTCTGTTCGCCCTACCATCGAAGTCTAACAGTGCATTTCACTCGCCATTCCACGCGCTTTAAGATGCCGCCGAGCCCAGTACGGTATCTGAAATAGGAGCGACATAAATTGAACAAATGTGATAGAATTTTGCTGAATTCTTAAATTAACCATAATATGAAATGATCTCATCGGGTCTCTGTACGCCCTACCATAGAAATCTAATAGTGCATTTTACTCGCCATTTCATGCGCTCTGAGATGCCGCTTAGCCCAATACGCTATCTGAAATAGGAGCGACGAAAGTTGAACAAATGTGATAGAATTACGCTGAATTCTTATATTAACCGTAATATAAAATGATCTAATCCGGTCTCTGTTTGCCTTATCCTAGAAGTTTGATAGTGCATTTTACTCGCCATTTCATGCGCTTTGAGATGTCGCTTATCCCAATACGCTATCTGAAATAGGAGCGACGTAAATTGAACAAATGTGATAGAATTTTGCTGAATGCTTAAATTAACCACAATATAAAATGATCTAATCGGGTCACTGATTGCCCTACCCTAGAAGTTTAATAGTGCATTTCACTCGTCATTTCATGCGCTTTGAGATGCCGCCTAGCCCAATACGCTACCTGAAATAGGAGCGACGTAAGTTGAACAAATGTGATAGAATTACGCTGAATTCTTATATTAACCGTAATATAAAATGATCTAATCGGGTCTCTGTTCGCCTTATCCTAGAAGTTTGATAGTGCATTTTACTCGCCATTTCATGCGCTTTGAGATGCCGCTTAGCCCAATACGCTATCTGAAATAGGAGCGACGTAAATTGAGCAAATGTGATAGAATTTTGCTGAATTCTTAAATTAACCATAATATTAGATGATGTAATCGGGTCTCTGCTTGCCCTACCCTAGAAGTTTAATAGTGCATTTTACTCGCCATTTCATGCGCTTTGAGATGCCGCTTAGCCCAATACGCTATCTGAAATAGGAGCGACGTAAATTGAACAAATGTGATAGAATTTTGCTGAATTCTTAAATTAACCATAATATAAAATGATCTAATCGGGTCTCTGTTCGCCCTACCATCGAAGTCTAACAGTGCATTTCACTCGCCATTCCACGCGCTTTAAGATGCCGCCGAGCCCAGTACGGTATCTGAAATAGGAGCGACATAAATTGAACAAATGTGATAGAATTTTGCTGAATTCTTAAATTAACCATAATATGAAATGATCTCATCGGATCTCTGTACGCCCTACCATTGAAATCTAATAGTGCATTTTACTCGCCATTTCATGCGCTCTGAGATGCCGCTTAGCCCAATACGCTATCTGAAATAGGAGCGACGTAAGTTGAAAAAATGTGATAGAATTGCGCTGAATTCTTTTATGAACCATAATGTAAAATGATCTAATCGGGTCTCTGTTCTCCCTAGCCTAGAAGTTTAATAGTGCATTTTACTCGCCATTTCATGCGCTTTGAGATGCCGCTTAGCCCAATACGCTATCTGAAATAGGAGCGACGTAAATTGAACAAATGTGATAGAATTTTGCTGAATTCTTAAATTAACCATAATATAAAATGATCTAATCGGGTCTCTGTTCGCCCTACCATAGAAGTCTAATAGTGCATTTCACTCGCCATTCCACGCGCTTTAAGATGCCGCCGAGCCCAGTACGGTATCTGAAATAGGAGCGACGTAAGTTGAAAAAATGTGATAGAATTGCGCTGAATTCTTTTATTTACCATAATGTAAAATGATCTAATCGGGTCTCTGTTC
Organism: Macropis europaea; assembly: GCA_916610135.2. Classification (NCBI taxonomy): domain Eukaryota; kingdom Metazoa; phylum Arthropoda; class Insecta; order Hymenoptera; family Melittidae; genus Macropis; species Macropis europaea. The sequence goes on along the minus strand of CAKAJE020000443.1, from coordinate 22,635 downwards.
TCCCTAGCCTAGAAGTTTAATAGTGCATTTTATTCTCCATTTCATGCGCTTTGAGATGCCGCTTAGCCCAATACGCTATCTGAAATAGGAGCGACGTAAATTGAACAAATGCGATAGAATTTCCCTGAAATCTTATATTAAACAAAATATAAAATGATCTAATCGGGTCTCTGATTGCCCTATCATAGAAGTTTAGTAGTGCATTTTACTCGCCATTTCATGCGCTTTGAGATGCCGCTTAGCCCAATACGCTATCTGAAATAGGAGCGACGTAAATTGAACAAATGTGATAGAATTTCGCTGAATTCTTAAATTAACCATAATATAAAATGATCTAATCGGGTCTCTGTTCGCCCTACCATCGAAGTCTAACAGTGCATTTCACTCGCCATTCCACGTGCTTTAAGATGCCGCCGAGCCCAGTACGGTATCTGAAATAGGAGCGACATAAATTGAACAAATGTGATAGAATTTTGCTGAATTCTTAAATTAACCATAATATAAAATGATCTCATCGGGTCTCTGTACGCCCTACCATAGAAATCTAATAGTGCATTTTACTCGCCATTTCATGCGCTCTGAGATGCCGCTTAGCCCAATACGCTATCTGAAATAGGAGCGACGTAAGTTGAACAAATGTGATAGAATTTCGCTGAATTCTTTTATGAACCATAATGTAAAATGATCTAATCGGGTCTCTGTTCTCCCTAGCCTAGAAGTTTAATAGTGCATTTTATTCTCCATTTCATGCGCTTTGAGATGCCGCTTAGCCCAATACGCTATCTGAAATAGGAGCGACGTAAATTGAACAAATGCGATAGAATTTCCCTGAAATCTTACATTAAACAAAATATAAAATGATCTAATCGGGTCTCTGATTGCCCTATCATAGAAGTTTTGTAGTGCATTTTACTCGCCATTCCACGCGCTTTAAGATGCCGCCTAGCCCAGTACGCTACCTGAAATAGGAGCGACGTAAGTTGAACAAATGTGATAGAATTACGCTGCATTCTTATATTAACCGTATTATAAAATGATCTAATCGGGTCTCTGTTTGCCTTATCCTAGAAGTTTAATAGTGCATTTTACTCGACATTTCATGCGCTTTGAGATGCCGCTTAGCCCAATACGCTATCTGAAATAGGAGCGACGTAAATTGAACAAATGTGATAAAATTTCGCTGAATTCTTAAATTAACCATAATATAAAATGATCTAATCGGGTCTCTGTTCGCCCTACCATCGAAGTCTAACAGTGCATTTCACTCGCCATTCCACGCGCTTTAAGATGCCGCCGAGCCCAGTACGGTATCTGAAATAGGAGCGACATAAATTGAACAAATGTGATAGAATTTTGCTGAATTCTTAAATTAACCATAATATAAAATGATCTCATCGGGTCTCTGTACGCCCTACCATAGAAATCTAATAGTGCATTTTACTCGCCATTTCATGCGCTCTGAGATGCCGCTTAGCCCAATACGCTATCTGAAATAGGAGCGACGTAAGTTGAACAAATGTGATAGAATTTCGCTGAATTCTTTTATGAACCATAATGTAAAATGATCTAATCGGGTCTCTGTTCTCCCTAGCCTAGAAGTTTAATAGTGCATTTTATTCTCCATTTCATGCGCTTTGAGATGCCGCTTAGCCCAATACGCTATCTGAAATAGGAGCGACGTAAATTGAACAAATGCGATAGAATTTCCCTGAAATCTTATATTAAACAAAATATAAAATGATCTAATCGGGTCTCTGATTGCCCTATCATAGAAGTTTAGTAGTGCATTTTACTCGCCATTCCACGCGCTTTAAGATGCCGCCTAGCCCAGTACGCTACCGGAAATAGGAGCGACGTAAGTTGAACAAATGTGATAGAATTACGCTGCATTCTTATATTAACCGTATTATAAAATGATCTAATCGGGTCTCTGTTTGCCTTATCCTAGAAGTTTAATAGTGCATTTTACTCGCCATTTCATGCGCTTTGAGATGCCGCTTAGCCCAATACGCTATCTGAAATAGGAGCGACGTAAATTGAACAAATGTGATAGAATTTCGCTGAATTCTTAAATTAACCATAATATAAAATGATCTAATCGGGTCTCTGTTCGCCCTACCATCGAAGTCTAACAGTGCATTTCACTCGCCATTCCACGCGCTTTAAGATGCCGCCGAGCCCAGTACGGTATCTGAAATAGGAGCGACATAAATTGAACAAATGTGATAGAATTTTGCTGAACTCTTAAATTAACCATAATATAAAATGATCTCATCGGGTCTCTGTACGCCCTACCATAGAAATCTAATAGTGCATTTTACTCGCCATTTCATGCGCTCTGAGATGCCGCTTAGCCCAATACGCTATCTGAAATAGGAGCGACGTAAGTTGAACAAATGCGATAGAATTTCGCTGAATTCTTTTATTAACCATAATGTAAAATGATCTGATCGGGTCTCTGTTCGCCCTAGCCTAGAAGTTTAAGAGTGCATTTTATTCGCCATTCCACGCGCTTCAAGATGTCGCCTAGCCCAGTACGCTATCTGAAATAGGAGCGACGTAAATTGAACAGATGTGATAAAATTTAGCTGACATCTTAAATTAACCATAATATAAAATGATCTAATCGGGTCTCTGTTTGCCCAACCTTAGACGTTTAATAGTGCATTTTCCTCGCCATTTCATGCGCTTTGAGATGCCGCTTAGCCCAATACGCTATCTGAAATACGAGCGACGTAAATTGAACAAGTGTGATAGAATTTCGTTGAATTCTTATATTAACCAAAATATAAAATGATCTAATCGGGTCTCTGTTTGCCCTACCCTAGAACTTTAATAGTGAATTTTACTCGTCGTTTCATGCGCTTTGAGATGCCGCTTCGCCCAATACGCTATCTGAAATAGGAGCGACGTAAATTAAACAAATGTGATAGAATTTCCCTGAAATCTTATATTAAACAAAATATAAAATGATCTAAGCGGGTCTCTGATTGCCCTATCATAGAAGTTTAGCAGTGCATTTTACTCGCCATTCCACGCGCTTTAAGATGCCGCCTAGCCCAGTACGCCATCTAAATTAGGAGCGACGTAAGTTGAACAAATGTGATAGAATTTCGCTCAATTCTTAAATTAACCATAATATAAAATGATCTAATCGGGTCTCTGTTTGCCCTACCCTAGAACTTTAATAGTGAATTTTACTCGTCGTTTCATGCGCTTTGAGATGCCGCTTAGCCCAATACGCTATCTGAAATATCAGCGACGTAAATTGAACAAATGTGATAGAATTACGCTGAATTCTTATATTAACCGTAATATAAAATGATCTAATCGGGTCTCTGTTTGCCTTATCCTAGAAGTTTCATAGTTCATTTCACTCGTCATTTCATGCGCTTTGAGATGCCTCTTAGCCCAATAAGCTATCTGAAATTGGAGCGACGTAAATTGAACAAATGTGATAGAATTTGGCTGAATTCTTAAATTAACCATAATATAAAATGATCTAATGGGGTGTCTGTTTGCCCTACCCTAGAAGTTTAATAGTGCATTTTACTCGCCATTTCATGCGCATTGAGATGCCGCTTAGCCCAATACGCTATTTGAAATAGGAGCGACGTAAATTGAACAAATATGATAGAGTTCCGCTGAATTCTTAAATAAACCATAATATGAAATGATCTAATCGGGTCTCTGTTTGCCCTACCCTAGAAGTTTGGTAATGCATTTTACTCGCCCTTCCACGTACTTTAAGATGCCGCCTAGCCCAGTACAGTATCTGAAATAGGAGCGCCGTACATTGAACAAACGTGATAGAATTACCCTGAATTCTTATATTAACCTTAATGTAAAATGATCTAATCGGTTCTCTGTTCGCCCTACCCTAGAAGTTTAATAGTGCCTTTCACTCGTCATTTCATGCGCTTTGAGATGCCGCTTTGCCCAATAAGCTATCTGAAATAGGAGCGACGTAAATTGAACAAATGTGAGAGAATTTCGCTGAATTCTTATATTAACCTTAATGTAAAATGTTCTAATCGGGTCTCTGTTCGCCCTACCCTTGAAGATTAATAGTGCATTTCACTCGTCATTTCATGCGCTTTGAGATGCCGCTTAGCCCAATACGCTATCTGAAATAGGAGCGACGTAAGTTGAACAAATGTGATAGAATTTCGCTGAATTCTTATATTAACCAAAATATAAAATGATCTAATCGGGTCTCTGATAGCCCTATCATAGAAGTTTAATAGTGCATTTTACCCGCCATTCCACGCGCTTTAAGATGCCGCCTAGCCCAGTACGCTATCTGAAATAGGAGCGACGTAAGTTGAACAAATGTGATAGAATTACGCTGAATTCTTATATTAACCGTAATATAAAATGATCTAATCGGGTCTCTGTTTGCCTTATCCTAGAAGTTTAAAAGTGCATTTTACTCGCCAATCCACGCACTTTAAGATTCCGCCTAGCCCAGTACGCTATCTGAAATAGGAGCGACGTAAATTGAACATATGTGATAGAATTACGCTGAATTCTTATATTAACCGTAATATAAAATGATGTAATCGGCTCTCTGTTCGCCCTACCCAAGAAGTTTAATAGTGCATTTCACTCGTCATTTCATGCGCTTTGCGATGCCGCTTAGCCCAATATGCTATCTGAAATAGGAGCGACGTAAGTTGAACAAATGTGATAGAATTTCGCTGAATTCTTATATTAACCTTAACGTAAAATGTTCTAATCGGGTCTCTGTTCGCCCTACCCTAGAAGATTAATAGTGCATTTCACTCGGCATTTCATGCGCTTTGAGATGCCGCTTAGCCCAGTACGCTATCTGAAATAGGAGCGATGTAAATTGAACGAATGTGATAGAATTTCGATGAATTCTTGAATTAACCATAATATAAAATGATCTAATCAGGTCTCTGTTCGCCCTAGCCTAGAAGTTTAATAGTGCATTTTATTCGCCATTTCATGCGCTTTGAGATGCCGCTTAACCCAATACGCTATCTGAAATAGGAGCGACGTAAATTGAACAAATGTGATAGAATTTCCCTGAAATCTTATAGTAAACAAAATATAAAATGATCTAATCGGGACTCTGATTGTCCTATCACAGAATATTAGTAGTGCATTTTACTCGCCCTTCCACGCGCTTTGAGATGCCGCCTAGCCCAGTACGATATCTGAAATGGGAGCGACGTGAGTTGAACAAATGTCATAGAATTACGCTGAATTCTTATATTAATCGTAATATAAAATGATCCATTCGGGTCTCTGTTCGCCCTACCCTAGAAGTTTAGTAGTGCATTTCACTCGTCAATCCATGCGCTTTGAGATGCCGCTTAGCCCAATACGCTATCTGAAATATCAGCGACGTAAATTGAACAAATGTGAGAGAATTTCGCTGAATTCTTATATTTACCTTAATGTAAAATGTTCTAATCGGGTCTCTGTTCGCCCTACCCTAGAAGGTTAATAGTGCATTTCACTCGTCATTTCATGCGCTTTGAGATGCCGCTTAGCACAGTACGCTATCTGAAATAGGAGCGATGTAAATTGAACAAATGTGATAGAATTTCGATGAATTCTTTTATTATCCGTAATGTAAAATGATCTAATCAGGTCTCTGTTCGCCTTACCCTAGAAGTTTAATAGTGCATTTTACTCGCCATTTCATGCGCTTTGAGATGCGGCTTAGCCCAATACGCTATCTGCAATAGGATCGACGTAAATTGAACAAATGTGATAGAATTTCGCTGAATTCTTATATTAACCAAAATATAAAATGATCTAATCGGGTCTCTGATTGCCCTACAATAGAAGTTTAATAGCGCATTTTACTCAGCATTTCATGCGCTTTGAGATGCCGCTTATCCCAATACGCTATCTGAAATAGGAGCGACGTAAATTAAACAAATGTGATAGAATTTCGCTGAATTCTTATATTAACCAAAATATAAAATGATCTAATCGGGTCTCTGATTGCCCTATCATAGAAGTTTAATAGTGCATTTTACTCGCCATTCCACGCGCTTTAAGATGCCGCCTATCCGGGTACGCTATCTGAAATAGGAGCGACGTAAATTGAACAAATGTGATAGAATTTTTCTGAATTCTTAAATAAACCAGAATATGAAATGACCTAATCGGGTCTCTGTTTGCCCTACCCTAGAAGTTTAATAGTGCATTTTACTCGCCATTTCCTGCGCTTTGAGATGCCGCTTAGCCCAATACGCTATCTGAAATAGGAGCGACGTAAATTGAACAAATGTGATAGAATTTCCCTGAAATCTTATAGTAAACAAAATATAAAATGATCTAATCGGGACTCTGATTGTCCTATCACAGAATATTAGTAGTGCATTTTACTCGCCCTTCCACGCGCTTTGAGATGCCGCCTAGCCCAGTACGATATCTGAAATGGGAGCGACGTGAGTTGAACAAATGTCATAGAATTACGCTGAATTCTTATATTAACCGTAATATAAAATGATCCATTCGGGTCTCTGTTCGCCCTACCCTAGAAGTTTAATAGTGCATTTCACTCGTCAATCCATGCGCTTTGAGATGCCGCTTAGCCCAATACGCTATCTGAAATATCAGCGACGTAAATTGAACAAATGTGAGAGAATTTCGCTGAATTCTTATATTAACCTTAATGTAAAATGTTCTAATCGGGTCTCTGTTCGCCCTACCCTAGAAGGTTAATAGTGCATTTCACTCGTCATTTCATGCGCTTTGAGATGCCGCTTAGCCCAGTACGCTATCTGAAATAGGAGCGATGTAAATTGAACAAATGTGATAGAATTTCGATGAATTCTTTTATTATCCGTAATGTAAAATGATCTAATCAGGTCTCTGTTCGCCTTACCCTAGAAGTTTAATAGTGCATTTTACTCGCCATTTCATGCGCTTTGAGATGCCGCTTATCCCAATACGCTATCTGAAATAGGAGCGACGTAAATTAAACAAATGTGATAGAATTTCCCTGAATTCTTATATTCACCAAAATATAAAATGATCTAATCGGGTCTCTGATTGCCCTATCATAGAAGTTTAATAGTGCAGTTTACTCGCCACTCCACGCGCTTTAAGATGCCGCCTAGCCCAGTACGCTATCTGAAATAGGAGCGACGTAAATTGAACAAATGTGATAGAATTTTGCTGAATTCTTAAATTAACCATAATATAAAATGATCTAATCGGGTCACTGTTTGCCCTACCCAAGAACTTTAATTGTGCATTTCTCTCGTCATTTCATGCGCTTTGAGATGCCGCTTAGCCCAATACGCTATCTGAAATAGGAGCGACGTAAATTGAACAAATCTGATAGAATTTCCATGAAATCTTATATTAAACATAATATAAAATGATCTAAACGGGACTCTGATTGCCCTATCATAGAAGTTTAGTAGTGCATTTTACTCGCCCTTCCACGCGCTTTAAGATGCCGCCTAGCCCAGTACACTATCTGAAATAGGAGCGACGTATGTTGAACAAATGTGATATAATTACGCTGAATTCTTATATTAACCGTAATATTAAATGATCTAATCAGGTCTCTGTTTGCCTTACCCTAGAAGTTTAATAGTGCATTTTACTCGCCATTTCATGCGCTTTGAGATGCCGCTTAGCTCAATAAGCTATCTGAAATAGGAGCGACGTAAATTGGACAAATGTGATAGAATTTTTCTGGATTCTTAAATAAACCATAATATGAAATGATCTAATCGGGTCTCTGTTTGCCCTACCCTAGAAGTTTAACAGTGCATTTTACTCGCCATGTCATGCGCTTTGAGATGCCGCATAGCCCAATACGCTATCTGAATAGGAGCGACGTAAATTAAACAAACGTGATAGAATTTCCCTGAATACTTCTATTAACCTTAATGTAAAATGGTCTAATCGGGTCTCCGTTTGCCTTATCCTAGAAGTTTAATAGTGCATTTTACTGGCCATTTCATGCGCATTGAGATGCCGCTTAGCCCAATACGCTATCTGAAATAGGAGCGATGTAAATTGAACAAATGTGATAGAATTTCGCTGAATTCTTAAATTAACCATAATATAAAATGATCTAAACGGGACTCTGATTGCCCTATCATAGAAGTTTAGTAGTGCAGTTTACTCTCCACTCCACGCGCTTTAAGATGCCGCCTAGCCCAGTACGCTATCTGAAATAGGAGCGACGTAAATTGAACAAATGTGATAGAATTTTGCTGAATTCTTAAATTAACCATAATATAAAATGATCTAATCGGGTCTCTGTTCGCCCTACCCAAGAAGATTAATAGTACATTTCACTCGTCATTTCATGCGCTTTGAGATGCCGCTTAGCCCAGTACGCTATCTGAAATAGGAGTCATGTAAATTGAACAAATGTGATAGAATTTCGCTGAATTCTTATATTAACCAAAATATAAAATGATCTAATCGGGTCTCTGATTGCCCTATCATAGAAGTTTAAGGGTGCATTTTACTCACCATTTCTTGCGTTTTGAGATGCCGCTTAGCCCAATACTCTATCTGAAATATCAGCGTCGTAAATTGAACAAATGTGATAGAATTTCCCTGAAATATTATATTAAACAAAATATAAAATGATCTAAACGGGACTCTGATTGCCCTATCATAGAAGTTTAGTAGTGCATTTTACTCGCCCTTCCACGTGCTTTAAGATGCCGCCTGGCCCAGTACACTATCTGAAATTGGAGCGACGTATGTTGAACAAATGTGATAGATTTACGCTGAATCCTTATATTAACCGTAATATAAAATGATCTAATCGGGTCTCTGTTTGCCTTACCCTAGAAGTTTAATAGTGCATTTTACGCGCCATTTCATGCGCTTCGAGATGCCGCTTAGCCCAATACGCTATCTGCAATAAGAGCGACGTAAATTGAACAAATGTGATAGAATTTCGCTGAATTCTTATATTAACCAAAATATAAAATGATCTAATCGGCTCTCTGATTGCCGTATCATAGAAGTTTAGTAGTGCATTTTACTCGCCATTCTTCGCATTTTAAGATGCCGCCTAGCCCAGTACGCTATCTGAAATAGGAGCGACGTAAGTTGAACAAATGTGATAGGATTACGCTGAATTCTTATATTAACCGTAATATAAAATGATGTAATCGGCTCTCTGTTCGCCCTACCCAAGAAGTTTAATAGTGCATTTCACTCGTCATTTCATGCGCTTTGCGATGCCGCTTAGCCCAATATGCTATCTGAAATAGGAGCGACGTAAGTTGAACAAATGTGATAGAATTACGCTGAATTCTTATATTAACCTTAACGTAAAATGTTCTAATCGGGTCTCTGTTCGCCCTACCCTAGAAGATTAATAGTGCATTTCACTCGGCATTTCATGCGCTTTGAGATGCCGCTTAGCCCAGTACGCTATCTGAAATAGGAGCGATGTAAATTGAACGAATGTGATAGAATTTCGATGAATTCTTGAATTAACCATAATATAAAATGATCTAATCAGGTCTCTGTTCGCCCTAGCCTAGCAGTTTAATAGTCCATTTTATTCGCCATTTCATGCGCTTTGAGATGCCGCTTAGCCCAATACGCTATCTGAAATAGGAGCGACGTAAATTGAACAAATGTGATAGAATTTCCCTGAAATCTTATAGTAAACAAAATATAAAATGATCTAATCGGGACTCTGATTGTCCTATCACAGAATATTAGTAGTGCATTTTACTCGCCCTTCCACGCGCTTTGAGATGCCGCCTAGCCCAGTACGATATCTGAAATGGGAGCGACGTGAGTTGAACAAATGTCATAGAATTACGCTGAATTCTTATATTAACCGTAATATAAAATGATCCATTCGGGTCTCTGTTCGCCCTACCCTAGAAGTTTAGTAGTGCATTTCACTCGTCAATCCATGCGCTTTGAGATGCCGCTTAGACCAATACGCTATCTGAAATATCAGCGACGTAAATTGAACAAATGTGAGAGAATTTCGCTGAATTCTTATATTAACCTTAATGTAAAATGTTCTAATCGGGTCTCTGTTCGCCCTACCCTAGAAGGTTAATAGTGCATTTCACTCGTCATTTCATGCGCTTTGAGATGCCGCTTAGCCCAGTACGCTATCTGAAATAGGAGCGATGTAAATTGAACAAATGTGATAGAATTTCGATGAATTCTTTTATTATCCGTAATGTAAAATGATCTAATCAGGTCTCTGTTCGCCTTACCCTAGAAGTTTAATAGTGCATTTTACTCGCCATTTCATGCGCTTTGAGATGCCGCTTAGCCCAATACGCTATCTGCAATAGGATCGACGTAAATTGAACAAATGTGATAGAATTTCGCTGAATTCTTATATTAACCAAAATATAAAATGATCTAATCGGGTCTCTGATTGCCCTACCCTAGAAGTTTAATAGCGCATTTTACTCAGCATTTCATGCGCTTTGAGATGCCGCTTATCCCAATACGCTATCTGAAATAGGAGCGACGTAAATTAAACAAATGTGATAGAATTTCGCTGAATTCTTATATTAACCAAAATATAAAATGATCTAATCGGGTCTCTGATTGCCCTATCATAGAAGTTTAATAGTGCATTTTACTCGCCATTCCTCGCGCTTTAAGATGCCGCCTATCCGGGTACGCTATCTGAAATAGGAGCGACGTAAATTGAACAAATGTGATAGAATTTTTCTGAATTCTTAAATTAACCAGAATATGAAATGACCTAATCGGGTCTCTGTTTGCCCTACCCTAGAAGTTTAATAGTGCATTTTACTCGCCATTTCCTGCGCTTTGAGATGCCGCTTAGCCCAATACGCTATCTGAAATAGGAGCGACGTAAATTGAACAAATGTGATAGAATTCCCTGAAATCTTATAGTAAACAAAATATAAAATGATCTAATCGGGACTCTGATTGTCCTATCACAGAATATTAGTAGTGCATTTTACTCGCCCTTCCACGCGCTTTGAGATGCCGCCTAGCCCAGTACGATATCTGAAATGGGAGCGACGTGAGTTGAACAAATGTCATAGAATTACGCTGAATTCTTATATTAACCGTAATATAAAATGATCCATTCGGGTCTCTGTTCGCCCTACCCTAGAACTTTAATAGTGCATTTCACTCGTCAATCCATGCGCTTTGAGATGCCGCTTAGCCCAATACGCTATCTGAAATATCAGCGACGTAAATTGAACAAATGTGAGAGAATTTCGCTGAATTCTTATATTAACCTTAATGTAAAATGTTCTAATCGGGTCTCTGTTCGCCCTACCCTAGAAGGTTAATAGTGCATTTCACTCGTCATTTCATGCGCTTTGAGATGCCGCTTAGCCCAGTACGCTATCTGAAATAGGAGCGATGTAAATTGAACAAATGTGATAGAATTTCGATGAATTCTTTTATTATCCGTAATGTAAAATGATCTAATCAGGTCTCTGTTCGCCTTACCCTAGAAGTTTAATAGTGCATTTTACTCGCCATTTCATGCGCTTTGAGATGCCGCTTATCCCAATACGCTATCTGAAATAGGAGCGACGTAAATTAAACAAATGTGATAGAATTTCGCTGAATTCTTATATTAACCAAAATATAAAATGATCTAATCGGGTCTCTGATTGCCCTATCATAGAAGTTTAATAGTGCATTTTACTCACCATTCCTCGCGCTTTAAGATGCCGCCTATCCGGGTACGCTATCTGAAATAGGAGCGACGTAAATTGAACAAATGTGATAGAATTTTTCTGAATTCTTAAATTAACCATAATATGAAATGACCTAATCGGGTCTCTGTTTGCCCTACCCTAGAAGTTTAATAGTACATTTTACTCGCCATTTCTTGCGCTTTGAGATGCCGCTTAGCCCAATACGCTATCTGAAATACCAGCGACGTAAATTGAACAAATGTCACAGAATTACGCTGAATTCTTATGTTAACCGTAATATAAAATGATCTAATCGGGTCTCTGTTTGCCTTATCCTAGAAGTTTAGTAGTGCGTTTTACTCGCCATTTCATGCGCATTGAGATGCCGCTTAGCCCAATACGCTATTTGACTTAGGAGCGATGTAAATTGAACAAATGTGATAGAATTTCGCTGAATTCTGTAATTAACCATAATATGAAATGACCTAATCCGGTCTCTGTTCGCCCTACCCAAGAAGTTTAATAGTGCATTCCACTCGTCATTCCATGCGCTTTGAGATGCCGCTTAGCCCAATACGCTATCTGAAATAGGAGCGATGTAAATTGAACAAATGTGATAGAATTTTGCTGAATTCTTAAATTAACCATAATATAAAATGATGTAATCGGGTCTCTGTTCGCCCTACCCAAGAAGTTTAATAGTACATTTCTCACGTCATTTCATGCGCTTTGAGATGCCGCTTAGCCCAATAGCTATCTGAAATAGGAGCGACGTAAATTGAACAAATGTGATAGAATTTCCCTGAAATCTTATATTAAAGAAAATATAAAATGATCTAAACGGGACTCTGATTGCCCTATCATAGAAGTTTAGTAGTGCATTTTACTCGCCCTTCCACGCGCTTTAAGATGCCGCCTAGCCCAGTACACTATCTGAAATAGGAGCGACGTAAATTGAAAAAATGTGATAGAATTTCGCTGAATTCCTATATTAACCAAAATATAAAATGATCTAATGGGGTCTCTGTTTGCACTACCCTAGAAGTTTAATAGTGCATTTTACTCGTCATTCCATGCGCTTTGAGATGCCGCTTAGCCCAATACGCTATCTGAAATAGGAGCGTCGTAAATTGAACAAATGTGATAGAATTTCCCTGAAATCTTATATTAAACAATACATAAAATGATCTAAACGGGACTCTGATTGCCGTACCATAGAAGTTTAGTAGCGCATTTTACTCGCCCTTCCACGCGGTTTGAGATGCCTCCTATCCCAGTACGCTATTTGAAATAGGAGCGACGTAAGTTGAACAAATGTGATAGAATTACGCTGCATTCTTATATTAACCGTAATATAAAATGGTCTAATCGGATCTCCGTTTGCGTTATCCTAGAAGTTTATTAGTGCATTTTACTCGTCATTCCATGCGCTTTGAGATGCCGCTTAGCCCAATACGCTATCTGAAATAGGAGCGATGTAAATTGAACAAATGTGATAGAATTTTGCTGAATTCTTAAATTAACCATAATATAAAATGATGTAATCGGGTCTCTGTTCGCCCTACCCAAGAAGTTTAATAGTACATTTCTCACGTCATTTCATGCGCTTTGAGATGCCGCTTAGCCCAATAGCTATCTGAAATAGGAGCGACGTAAATTGAACAAATGTGATAGAATTTCCCTGAAATCTTATATTAAAGAAAATATAAAATGATCTAAACGGGACTCTGATTGCCCTATCATAGAAGTTTAGTAGTGCATTTTACTCGCCCTTCCACGCGCTTTAAGATGCCGCCTAGCCCAGTACACTATCTGAAATAGGAGCGACGTAAATTGAAAAAATGTGATAGAATTTCGCTGAATTCCTATATTAACCAAAATATAAAATGATCTAATGGGGTCTCTGTTTGCCCTACCCTAGAAGTTTAATAGTGCATTTTACTCGCCCTTTCGTGCGCTTTGAGATACCGCTTAGCCCAATACGCTATCTGAAATAGGAGCGACGTAAATTAAACAAATGTGATAGAATTTCGCTGAATTCTTATATTAACCAAAATATAAAATGATCTAACCGGGTCTCTGATTGCCCTATCATAGAAGTTTAATAGTACATTTTACTCGCCACTCCACGCGCTTTAAGAAGCCGCCTATCCGAGTACGCTATCTGAAATAGGAGGGACGTAAATTGAACAAATGTGTTAGAATTTTGCTGAATTCTTAAATTAACCATAATATAAAATCATCTAATCGGGTCTCTGATTGCCCTACCCTAGAAGTTTAATAGTGCATTTTACTCGCCAATCCACGCGCTTTAAGATTCCGCCTAGCGCAGAACGCTATCTGAAATAGGAGCGACCTAAATTGAACAAATGTGATAGAATTTGGCTGAATTCTTAAATTAACCATAATATAAAATGATCTAATCGGGTCTCTGTTTGCCCTACCCTAGAAGTTTAATAGTGCATTTTACTCGCCATTTCATGCGCTTTGAGATGGCGCTTAGCCCAATACGCTATTTGAAATAGGAGTGACGTAAATTGAACAAATGTGATAGAATTTGCCTGAATTCTTATATTAACCTTAATGTAAAATGATCTAATCGGGTCTTTGTTCGCCCAACCCTAGAAGTTTAATAGTGCATTTTACTCGCCATCTCATGCGCTTTGAGATGCCGCTTAGCCCAATACGCTATCTGAAATAGGAGCGACGTAAATTGAACGAATGTGACAGAATTTCGCTGAATTCTTATATTAACCAAAATATAAAATGATCTAATCGGGTCTCTGATAGCCCTATCATAGAAGTGTAATAGTGCATTTTACTCACCATTCCACGCGCTTTAAGATGCCGCCTAGCCCAGTATGCTATCTGAAATAGGAGCGACGTACGTTGAACAAATGTGATAGAATTACGCTGCATTCTTATATTAACCGTAATATAAAATGATCTAATCGGGTCTCCGTTTGCCTTATCCTAGAAGTTTAATAGTGCATTTTACTCGCCATTTCATGCGCATTGAGATGCCGCTTAGCCCAATACGCCATCTGAAATAGGAGCGACATAAATTGAACAAATGTGATTGAGTTTCGCTGAATTCTTAAATTAACCATAATATAAAATGATCTTATCGGGTCTCTGTTTGCCCTACCCTAGAAGTTTAATAGTGCATTTTACTCGCCATTTCTTGCGCTTTGAGATGCCGCTTAGCCCAATACGCTATCTGAAATATCAGCGACGTAAATTGAACAAATGTGATAGAATTACGCTGAATTCTTATATTAACCGTAATATAAAATGATCTCATCGGGTCTCTGTTTGCCTTATCCTAGAAGTTCAATAGTGCATTTCACTCGTCATTTAATGCGCTTTGAGATGCCGCTTAGCCCAATAAGCTCTCTGAAATAGGAGCGACGTAAATTGAACAAATGTGATAGAATTTTTCTGAATTCTTAAATAAACCATAATATGAAATGATCTAATCGGGTCTCTGTTTGCCCTACCCTAAAAGTTTAACAGTGCATTTTAGTCGCTATTTCATGCGCTTTGAGATGCCGCTTAGCCCAATACGCTGTCTGAAATAGTAGCGACGTAAATTGAACAAACGTGATAGAATTTCCCTGAATTCTTATATTAACCTTAATGTAAAATGATCTAATCGGTTCTCTGTTCGCCCTACCCGAGAAGTTTAATAGTGCCTTTCACTCGTCATTTCATGCGCTTTGAGATGCCGCTTAGCCCAATACGCAATCTGAAATAGGAGCGACGTAAATTGAACAAATGTGATAGAATTTCGCTGAATTCTTATATTAACCAAAAGATAAAATGATCTAATCAGCTCTCTGATTGCCCTATCATAGAAGTTTAGTAGTGCATTTTACTCGTCCTTCCACGCGATTTAAGATGCCGCCCAGCCCAGTACGCTATCTGAAATAGGAGCGACGTAAATTGAACAAATGTGATAGAATTTGGCTGAATTCTTAAATTAACCATAATATAAAATGATCTAATCGGGTCTCTGTTTGCCCTACCCTAGAAGTTTAATAGTGCATTTTACTCGCCATTTCATGCGCGTTGAGATGCCGCTTAGCCCAATACGCTATCTGAAATAGGAGCGACGTAAATTCAACAAATGTGATAGAATTTCCCTGAAATCTTATATTAAACAAAATATAAAATGATCTAAACGGGACTCTGATTGCCCTATCATAGAAGTTTAGAAGTGCATTTTACTCGCCCTTCCACGCGCTTTAAGATGCCGCCTAGCCCAGTACGCTATCTGAAATAGGAGCGACGTATGTTGAACAAATGTGATAGAATTACGCTGAACTCTTATATTACCCGTAATATAAAATGATCTAATCGGATCTCTGTTCGCCCTACCCTAGAAGATTACTAGTGCATTTCACTCGTCATTTCATGCGCTTTGAGATGCCGCTTAGCCCAATAAGCTACCTGAAATAGGAGCGACGTAAATTGAACAAATGTGATAGAATTTTTCTGAATTCTTAAATAAACCATATTATGAAATGATCTAATCGGGTCTCTGTTCGCCCTACCCTAGAAGTTTAGCAGTGCATTTTACTCGCCATTTCATGCGCTTTGAGATGCCGCTTAGCCCAATACGATATCTGCAATAGAAGCGACGTAAATTGAACAAATGTGATAGAATTTGGCTGAATTCTTAAATTAACCATAATATGAAATGATCTAATCGGGTCTCTGTTTGCCCTACCCTAGAAGTTTATCAGTGCATTTTACTCGCCATTTCATGCTCTTTGAGATGCCGCTTAGCCCAATACGCTATCTGAAATAGGAGCGACGTAAATTGAACAAATGTGATAGAATTTCCCTGAATACTTATATTAACCTTAATGTAAAATGATCTAATCGGGTCTCTGTTCGCCCTACCCTAGAAGTTTAATAGTGCATTTCAC
The DNA here is from genome assembly GCA_916610135.2 of Macropis europaea. Classification (NCBI taxonomy): domain Eukaryota; kingdom Metazoa; phylum Arthropoda; class Insecta; order Hymenoptera; family Melittidae; genus Macropis; species Macropis europaea. The sequence continues at coordinate 6,062 of CAKAJE020000443.1, read as the reverse complement.
TCGTCATTTCATGCGCTTTGAGGTGCCGCTTAGCCCAATAAGCTATCTGAAATTGGAGCGACGTAAATTGAACAAATGTGATAGAATTTTGCTGACATCTTGAATTAACGATAATATAAAATGATCTAATCGGGTCCCTGTTTGCCTTACCCTACAAGTTTAGCAGTGCATTTTACTCGCCATTCCATGCGCTCTGAGATGCCGCTTAGCCCAATACGATATCTGAAATAGGAGCGACGTAAATTGAACAAATGTGATAGAATTGTGCTGACATCTTGAATTAACCATAATATTAAATGACCTAATCGGGTCTCTGATTGCCCTATCATAGAAGTTTAGAAGTGCATTTTACTCGCCCTTCCACGCGCTTTAAGATGCCGCCTAGCCCAGTACGCTATCTGAAATAGGAGCGACGTATGTTGAACATATGTGATAGAATTACTCTGAATTCTTATATTAACCGTAATATAAAATGATCTAATCGGATCTCTGTTCGCCCTACCCTAGAAGTTTAATAGTGCATTCCACTCGTCATTTCATGCGCTTTGAGATGCCGCTTAGCCCAATAAGCTATCTGAAATAGGAGCGACGTAAATTGAACAAATGTGATAGAATTTCGCTGAATTCTTATATTAACCAAAATATAAAATGATCTAGTCGGGTCCCTGATTGCCCTATCATAGAAGTTTAATACTGCATTTAGCTCGCCATTCCACGCGCATTAAGATGCCGCCTAGCACAGTACGCTATCTGAAATAGGAGCGACGTAAATTGAACAAATGTGAGAGAATTTCGCTGAATTCTTATATTAACCTTAATGTAAAATGTTCTAGTCGGGTCTCTGTTCGCCCTACCCTTGAAGATTAATAGTGCATTTCACTCGTCATTTCATGCGCTTTGAGATGCCGGTTAGCCCAATACGCTATCTGAAATAGGAGCGACGTAAATTGAACAAATGTGATAGAATTTCGCTGAATTCTTATATTCACCAAAATATAAAATGATCTAATCGGCTCTCTGATTGCCCTATCATAGAAGTTTAATAGTGCAGTTTACTCGCCACTCCACGCGCTTTAAGATGCCGCCTAGCCCAGTACGCTATCTGAAATAGGAGCGACGTAAATTGAACAAATGTGATAGAATTTTGCTGAATTCTTAAATTAACCATAATATAAAATGATCTAATCGGGTCACTGTTTGCCCTACCCAAGAACTTTAATTGTGCATTTCTCTCGTCATTTCATGCGCTTTGAGATGCCGCTTAGCCCAATACGCTATCTGAAATAGGAGCGACGTAAATTGAACAAATCTGATAGAATTTCCATGAAATCTTATATTAAACATAATATAAAATGATCTAAACGGGACTCTGATTGCCCTATCATAGAAGTTTAGTAGTGCATTTTACTCGCCCTTCCACGCGCTTTAAGATGCCGCCTAGCCCAGTACACTATCTGAAATAGGAGCGACGTATGTTGAACAAATGTGATATAATTACGCTGAATTCTTATATTAACCGTAATATTAAATGATCTAATCGGGTCTCTGTTTGCCTTACCCTAGAAGTTTAATAGTGCATTTTACTCGCCATTTCATGCGCTTTGAGATGCCGCTTAGCTCAATAAGCTATCTGAAATAGGAGCGACGTAAATTGGACAAATGTGATAGAATTTTTCTGGATTCTTAAATAAACCATAATATCAAATGATCTAATCGGGTCTCTGTTTGCCCTACCCTAGAAGTTTAACAGTGCATTTTACTCGCCATGTCATGCGCTTTGAGATGCCGCTTAGCCCAATACGCTATCTGAATAGGAGCGACGTAAATTAAACAAACGTGATAGAATTTCCCTGAATACTTCTATTAACCTTAATGTAAAATGATCTAATCGGGTCTCCGTTTGCCTTATCCTAGAAGTTTAATAGTGCATTTTACTGGCCATTTCATGCGCATTGAGATGCCGCTTAGCCCAATACGCTATCTGAAATAGGAGCGATGTAAATTGAACAAATGTGATAGAATTTCGCTGAATTCTTAAATTAACCATAATATAAAATGATCTAAACGGGACTCTGATTGCCCTATCATAGAAGTTTAGTAGTGCAGTTTACTCTCCACTCCACGCGCTTTAAGATGCCGCCTAGCCCAGTACGCTATCTGAAATAGGAGCGACGTAAATTGAACAAATGTGATAGAATTTTGCTGAATTCTTAAATTAACCATAATATAAAATGATCTAATCGGGTCTCTGTTCGCCCTACCCAAGAAGATTAATAGTACATTTCACTCGTCATTTCATGCGCTTTGAGATGCCGCTTAGCCCAGTACGCTATCTGAAATAGGAGTCATGTAAATTGAACAAATGTGATAGAATTTCGCTGAATTCTTATATTAACCAAAATATAAAATGATCTAATCGGGTCTCTGATTGCCCTATCATAGAAGTTTAAGAGTGCATTTTACTCACCATTTCTTGCGTTTTGAGATGCCGCTTAGCCCAATACTCTATCTGAAATATCAGCGTCGTAAATTGAACAAATGTGATAGAATTTCCCTGAAATATTATATTAAACAAAATATAAAATGATCTAAACGGGACTCTGATTGCCCTATCATAGAAGTTTAGTAGTGCATTTTACTCGCCCTTCCACGTGCTTTAAGATGCCGCCTGGCCCAGTACACTATCTGAAATAGGAGCGACGTATGTTGAACAAATGTGATAGAATTTCGCTGAATTCTTATATTAACCATAATATAAAATGATCTAATGGGGTCTCTGTTTGCCCTACCCTAGAAGTTTAATAGTGCATTTTACTCGCCATTTCTTGCGCTTTGAGATGCCACTTATCACAAGTCGCTATCTGAAATAGGAGCGATGTAAATTGAACAAATGTGATAGAATTTCGCTGAATGCTTATATTAACCTTAATGTAAAATGATCTAATCGGGTCTTTGTTCGCCCTACCCAAGAAGTTTAATAGTGCATTTTACTCGCCATTCCACGCGCTTTAAGTTGCCGCCTAGCCCAGCGCGCTATCTGAAATAGGAGCTACGTAAGTTGAACAAATGTCACAGAATTACGCTGAATTATTATATTAACCGTAATATAAAATGATCTAATCGGGTCTCTGTTTGCCTTACCCTAGAAGTTTAATAGTGCATTTTACGCGCCATTTCATGCGCTTTGAGATGCCGCTTAGCCCAATACGCTATCTGCAATAGGAGCGACGTAAATTGAACAAATGTGATAGAATTTCGCTGAATTCTTATATTAACCAAAATATAAAATGATCTAATCGGCTCTCTGATTGCCGTATCATAGAAGTTTAGTAGTGCATTTTACTCGCCATTCTTCGCGTTTTAAGATGCCGCCTAGCCCAGTACGCTATCTGAAATAGGAGCGACGTAAGTTGAACAAATGTGATAGGATTACGCTGAATTCTTATATTAACCGTAATATAAAATGATGTAATCGGCTCTCTGTTCGCCCTACCCAAGAAGTTTAATAGTGCATTTCACTCGTCATTTCATGCGCTTTGCGATGCCGCTTAGCCCAATATGCTATCTGAAATAGGAGCGACGTAAGTTGAACAAATGTGATAGAATTACGCTGAATTCTTATATTAACCTTAACGTAAAATGTTCTAATCGGGTCTCTGTTCGCCCTACCCTAGAAGATTAATAGTGCATTTCACTCGGCATTTCATGCGCTTTGAGATGCCGCTTAGCCCAGTACGCTATCTGAAATAGGAGCGATGTAAATTGCACGAATGTGATAGAATTTCGATGAATTCTTGAATTAACCATAATATAAAATGATCTAATCAGGTCTCTGTTCGCCCTAGCCTAGAAGTTTAATAGTGCATTTTATTCGCCATTTCATACGCTTTGAGATGCCGCTTAGCCCAATACGCTATCTGAAATAGGAGCGACGTAAATTGAACAAATGTGATAGAATTTCCCTGAAATCTTATAGTAAACAAAATATAAAATGATCTAATCGGGACTCTGATTGTCCTATCACAGAATATTAGTAGTGCATTTTACTCGCCCTTCCACGCGCTTTGAGATGCCGCCTAGCCCAGTACGATATCTGAAATGGGAGCGACGTGAGTTGAACAAATGTCATAGAATTACGCTGAATTCTTATATTAACCGTAATATAAAATGATCCATTCGGGTCTCTGTTCGCCCTACCCTAGAAGTTTAGTAGTGCATTTCACTCGTCAATCCATGCGCTTTGAGATGCCGCTTAGCCCAATACGCTATCTGAAATATCAGCGACGTAAATTGAACAAATGTGAGAGAATTTCGCTGAATTCTTATACTAACCTTAATGTAAAATGTTGTAATCGGGTCTCTGTTCGCCCTACCCTAGAAGGTTAATAGTGCATTTCACTCGTCATTTCATGCGCTTTGAGATGCCGCTTAGCCCAGTACGCTATCTGAAATAGGAGCGATGTAAATTGAACAAATGTGATAGAATTTCGATGAATTCTTTTATTATCCGTAATGTAAAATGATCTAATCAGGTCTCTGTTCGCCTTACCCTAGAAGTTTAATAGTGCATTTTACTCGCCATTTCATGCGCTTTGAGATGCCGCTTAGCCCAATACGCTATCTGCAATAGGATCGACGTAAATTGAACAAATGTGATAGAATTTCGCTGAATTCTTATATTAACCAAAATATAAAATGATCTAATCGGGTCTCTGATTGCCCTACCCTAGAAGTTTAATAGCGCATTTTACTCAGCATTTCATGCGCTTTGAGATGCCGCTTATCCCAATACGCTATCTGAAATAGGAGCGACGTAAATTAAACAAATGTGATAGAATTTCGCTGAATTCTTATATTAACCAAAATATAAAATGATCTAATCGGGTCTCTGATTGCCCTATCATAGAAGTTTAATAGTGCATTTTACTCGCCATTCCTCGCGCTTTAAGATGCCGCCTATCCGGGTACGCTATCTGAAATAGGAGCGACGTAAATTGAACAAATGTGATAGAATTTTTCTGAATTCTTAAATTAACCAGAATATGAAATGACCTAATCGGGTCTCTGTTTGCCCTACCCTAGAAGTTTAGTAGTGCATTTTACTCGCCATTTCCTGCGCTTTGAGATGCCGCTTAGCCCAATACGCTATCTGAAATAGGAGCGACGTAAATTGAACAAATGTGATAGAATTTCCCTGAAATCTTATAGTAAACAAAATATAAAATGATCTAATCGGGACTCTGATTGTCCTATCACAGAATATTAGTAGTGCATTTTACTCGCCCTTCCACGCGCTTTGAGATGCCGCCTAGCCCAGTACGATATCTGAAATGGGAGCGACGTGAGTTGAACAAATGTGACAGGATTACGCTGAATTCTTATATTAACCGTAATATAAAATGATGTAATCGGCTCTCTGTTCGCCCTACCCAAGAAGTTTAATAGTGCATTTCACTCGTCATTTCATGCGCTTTGCGATGCCGCTTAGCCCAATATGCTATCTGAAATAGGAGCGACGTAAGTTGAACAAATGTGATAGAATTACGCTGAATTCTTATATTAACCTTAACGTAAAATGTTCTAATCGGGTCTCTGTTCGCCCTACCCTAGAATATTAATAGTGCATTTCACTCGGCATTTCATGCGCTTTGAGATGCCGCTTAGCCCAGTACGCTATCTGAAATAGGAGCGATGTAAATTGAACGAATGTGATAGAATTTCGAAGAATTCTTGAATTAACCAAAATATAAAATGATCTAATCGGGTCTCTGATTGCCCTACCCCAGAAGTTTAATAGTGCATTTTACTCGCCATTTCATGCGCTTTGAGATGCCGCTTAGCCCAATACGCTATCTGAAATAGGAGCGACGTAAATTGAACAAATGTGATAGAATTTCGCTGAATCCTTATATTAACCTTAATGTAAAATGATCTAATCGAGTCTTTGTTCTCCCTACCCAAGAAGTTTAATAGTGCATTTCACTCGTCATTTCATGCGCTTTGCGATGCCGCTTAGCCCAATAAGCTATCTGAAATTGGAGCGACGTATATTGAACAAATGT
>CAKAJE020000442.1:0-46989 GCA_916610135.2 Macropis europaea | reverse complement strand
TGGGCTGGGTGGGATCTTAAAGCGCATGAAATGTCGAGTAAAATGCACTATCAAACTTCTAGGGTACGGCAACCAGAGACCCGATTAGATCATTTTATATTATGGTTAATATAAGAATTCTGCGTAATTCTATCACACTTGTTCAATTTACGTCGCTCCAACTTTAGATAGCGTATTGGGCTAGACGGCACTTTAAAGAGCATGAAATGACGAGTAAAATGCACTATTAAACTTCTATGACAGGGGAATCAGAGACCCGAATAGATCATATTATATTATGGTTAATATAAGAATTCTGCGTAATTCTATCACGTTTGTTCAATTTACGAGGCTCCAATTTCAGATAGCGTGTTGGGCTGAGTGGCGTCTCAAAGCGCATGAAATGCTGAGCAATATTCACTATTAAACTTCTATGATAGGGCAATCAGAGACCCGATTAGATCATTTCATATTATGGTTAATATAAGAAATCAGTGAAATTCTATCACATTTGTTCAGTTTACGTCGCTCCAACTTCATATAGCGTATTGGGATAGACGGAACCTTAAAGCGCATGAAATGCTGAGCAAAATGCACTATTAAACTTCTATGATAGAGCCATCAGAGACCCGATTAGATCATTTTATATTATTGTCAATATAAGAATTCGACGTAATTTTATCACATTTGTTCAGCTTCCGTCGCCCCTATTTCAGATAGCGTATTGGGCTAGGTGGCATCTTACAGCGCATGAAATGACGAGTAAAATGCAATACTAAACTTCTTTGATAGGGCAATCAGAGACCCGATTAGATCATTTTATATTATGGTTAATATAAGAATTAAGCGTAATTCTATCACATTTGTTCAATTTATGTCGCTCCTACTTCAGATAGCGTATTGGGCTAGGCGGCACGTTAAAGCGCATGAAATGACGAGCAAAATGCACTATTAAAATTCTCTGATAGGGCAATCAGAGACCCGTTTAGATCATTTTATATTATTGTTAATATAAGAATTCAGCGTAATTTGAGCACATTTGTTGAGTTTACGTAGCTCCAATTTCAAATAGCGTATAGGGATAGGCGGCACATTACAGCGCATGAAATGACGAGTAAAATGCGCTACTAAACTTCTTTGATAGGGCAATCGGAGACCCGTTTAGATCATTTTATATTATGGTTAATATAAGAATTCAGCGAAATTTTATCACATTTGTTCAATTTACTTCGCTGCTATTTCAGATAGCGTATTGGGCTAAGTGGCACATTAAAGCGCATGAAATGACGAGAAAAATGCACTATTATAATTCTAGGGTAGGGTGAACAGAGACCCGATTAGATCATTTTACATTTTGGTTAATATAAGAACTCAGCGAAATTCCATCACATTTGTTCAATTTACGTCGCTCCTATTTCAGATAGCGTATTGGGCGAAGCAGCATCTCAAAGCTCATGAAATGGCGAGTAAAATGCACTACTAAACTTCTAGGATAGGGCAATCAGAGACCCGATTAGATCATCTTATATTATGATTAATAAATAAGAATTCAGTGTAATTTTATCACATTTGTTCAATTTACGACGCTCCTATTTCAGATAGCGTATTGGGCTAAACGGCACCTTTACGAGCATGAAATGTCGATTAAAATGCAGTATTAATCTTCTATGATAGAGCAATCAGAGACCCGATTAGGTCATCTTATATTATGATTAATATAAGAATTCAGCGTAATTCTATCACATTTGTTCAATTTACGTCGCTCCTATTTCACATAGCGTATTGGGATAGGCGGTGCCTTAGAGCGCATGAAATGACGAGTAAAATGCACTACTAACTTCTTTCATAGGGCAATCAGAGACCCGATTGGATCATTTTATATTATTGTTAATTTAAGAATTCAGCGAAATTCTATCATATTTGTTCAATTTACGTCGCTCTTATTTCAATTAGCGTATTGGGCTAAGCGGCACCTTAAAGCGCATGAAATGACGAGTGAAATGCACTACTATCCTTCTACGATAGGGCAATCAGACACCTGATTAGGTCATCTTATATTATGATTAATATATGGATGCAGCGTAATTCTATCACACTTGTTCAATCTACGTCGCTCCTATTTCAGATAGCGTATTGGGCTAGGTGGCACCTTAAAGCGCATGAAATGTCGAGTAAAATGCACTGTTAAACTTCTAGGGTAGGGAAAAAAGAGACCCGGTTAGATCATTTTATATTATGGTTAATATAAGGATTCTGCGTAATTCTGTCACATTTGTTCAATTTACGTCGCTCCTATTTCAGATAGCGTATTGTGCTAAGCGGCATCTTAAAGCGCATGAAATGTTGAGTCAAATGAACTACTAAACTTCTTAGATAGGGTAATCAGAGATCCGGTTAGGTCATCTTATATTGTGATTAATATAAGAATTCAGCGTAATTCTATCACATTTGTTCAATTTACGTCGCTCCTATTTCAGATAGCGTATTGGTCTAAGCGGCATCTTAAAGCGCATGAAATGTCGAGCAAAATGTACCATGGAACTTCTATGATAGGGCGATCAGAGACCCGACTAGATCATCTTATATTATGGTTATTTTAAGAATTCGTCGTAATTCTATCACATTTGTCCAAATCACGTCGCCCCTATTTCAGATAGCGTGTTGGGATAGACGGCATCTTAAAGCGCGAGGAATGTCGAGTAAAATGCACTGTTAACCTTCTTTGATAGGGAAATCAGGGACCCGAAGAGATCATTTTATATTTTGGTTAATATAAGAATTCTGCATAATTCTATCACATTCGTTCAATTTACGTCGCTCCTATTTCAGATAGCGTATTGGGCTAAGCGGCATCTTAAAGCGCATGAAATGGCGAGTAAAATGCAATATTAACCTTCTAGGGTAGGGCGAACAGAGACCCGATTAAATCATTTTATACTATGGTTAATTTAAGAATGCAGCGTAATTCTATCACAATTTGTTCAATTTACGTCGATCCTATTTCAGGTAGCGTATTTGGCTAAGCGGAATCTTAAAGCACATGAAATGTCCAGTAAAATACACTATTGAACTTCTAGGGTAGGGCACACAGAGGCACGATTAGATCATTTTATATTATGGTTAATTTAAGGATTCAGCGAAACGCTATCACATTTGTTCAATTTAGGTCGCTCCTATTTCAGATAGCGTATTGGGCTAAGCGGCCTCTTAAAGCGCAAGAAATGGCGAGCAAAATGCACTATTAATCTTCGATGATACGACAATCTGAAACCCGATTAGATCATTTTATATTATGGTTAATATAAGAATTAGCGTAATTCTATCACATTTGTTCAATTTACGTCGCTCCTATTTCTGATAGCGTATTGGGCTAGGCGGCATCTTAAAGCGCGTGGAATCACGAGTGAAATGCCCTACTAACCTTCTATGATAGGGCAATCAGAGTCCCGATTATATCATTTTATATTATGGTTAATATAAGAATTCCGCGTAATTCTATCACATTTGTTCAATTTACGTCGCTCCTATTTCAGATAACGTATTGGGCTAAGCGGAACCTTAAAGCGCATGAAATGACGAGTAAAATGCACTATTAAACTTCTATCATGCGGCAATCAGAGACCCGAGGAGATCGTATTATATTATGGTTAATATAAGAATTCTGCGTAATTCTATCACGTTTGTTCAATTTACGTAGCTCCAATTTCAGATAGCGTATTGGGATAGGCGGCATCTGCAAACGCATGAAATGTCGAGTAAAATGCACTGCTAAACTTCTATGGTAGGGCAATCAGAGAACCGAATAGGTCGGATTATATTATGGTTAACATAAGAATTCTGCGTAATTTTATCACATTTGTTCAATTTACGTCGCCCCTACTTCAGATAGCGTATTAGGCTGCGTGGCATCTTAAAGCGCATGAAATGACGAGTAAAATGCACTATTAAACTTCTAGGGTAGGGCAAACAGAGACCCGATTAGATCATTTTATATTATTGTTAATATAAGAATTCAACGTAATTTTATCACATTTGTTCAATTTATATCGCTGCTATTTCAGATAGCGTATTGGGCTAGGCGGCACCTTAAAGCGCATGAAATGACGAATGAAATGCACTATTAAACTTCTATGATAGGGCAATCAGACAACCGAATATATCATTTTATATTATGGTTAATATTAGAATTCAGCGTAATTTTATCACATTTGTTCAATTTACGTCGCCCCTGTTTCAGATAGCGTATTGGGCTAGGTTTCATCTTAAAGCGAATGAAATGTCGAGTAAAATGCACTGTTGAACTTCTAGGGTAGGGCAAACAGAGACCCGATTAGATCATTTTATATTATGGTTAATATGAGAATTCTGCGTAATTCTATCACGTTTGTTCAATTTACGTTGCTCCTACTTCAGATAGCGTATTGGGCTAAGCGGTACCTTAAAGCGCGTGGAATGACGAGTAAAATGCACTACTAACCTTCTATGATAGGGCAATTAGAGACCCAAATAGATCGTATTATATTATGGTTAATATAAGAATTCTGCATAATTCTATCATGTTTGTTCAATTTACGTCGCTCCTACTTCAGTTAGAGTATTGGGCTAAGCAGCATCTTAAAGCGCATGAAATGTCGAGTAAAATGCACTACTAAACTTCTAGGATAGGGCGATCAGATACCCGATAAGGTCATCTTATATTATGATTAATATAAGGATTCAGCGTAATTCTATCACGTTTGTTCAATTTACGTAGCTCCAATTTCAGATAGCGTATTTGGCTAGGCGGCATCTTAAAGCGGATGAAATGTCGAGTAAACTGCACTACTAAACTTCTCGGATAGAGCAATCAGAGACCCGATTAGGTCATCTTATATTATGATTAATATAAGAATGCAGTGTAATTCTATCGCATTTGTTCAATTTACGTCTCTCCTATTTCAGGTAGCGTATTGGGCTAAGCGGCATCTTAAAGCGCATGAAATGTCGAGTAAAATGCACTACTAAACTTCTAGGATAGGGCAATCAGAGAACCGATTAGATCATCTTATATTATGGTTAATATAAGAATTCAGTGTAATTCTGCCACACTTGTTCAATTTACGACGCTCCTATTTCAGATAGCGCATAGGACTAAACGGCACCTTTAAGCGCATGAAATGTCGAGTAAAATGCACTACTAAACTTCTCGGATAGAGCAATCGGAGACCCGATTAGATCATTTTATATTACGGTTAATATAAGAATGCAGCGTAATTCTATCACATTTGTTCAATTTACGTCGTTCCAATTTCTAATAGCGTATTGGGCCAGGCCGCACCTTAAAGCGCATGAAATGACTTGTAGATTGCACTATTAAACTTATATGATAGGGCAATCAGAGACCCGTTTAGATCATTTTATATTATGATTAATATAAGAATTATGCATAATTCTATCACATTTGTTCAATTTAAGTCACTCCTATTTCAGATAGCGTATTGGGGTAAGCGGCATCCTAAAGCGCATGATATGTCTAGTAAAATGCACTACTAAACATCTAGGAGAGGGCAATCGGAGACCCGATTAGGTGATGTTATATTATGGTTAATTTAAGAATTCAGCGTAACTCTATCACATTTGTCCAAATCGCGTCGCCCCTATTTCAGATAGCGTGTTGGGATAGGCTACATCTTAAAGCGCGTGGAATGACGAGGAAAATGCACTGTTAACCTTCTTTGATAGGGAAATCAGAGACCCGAAGAGATCATTTTATATTTTGGTTAATATAAGAATTCTGCAGAATTCTATCACGTTCGTTCAATTTACGTAGCTCCTATTTCAGATAGCGTATTGGGCTAAGCGGAATCTTAAAGCACATGAAATGTCCAGTAAAATACACTATTGAACTTCTAGGGTAGGGCACACAGAGGCACGATTAGATCATTTTATATTATGGTTAATTTAAGAATTCAGCGAAACGCTATCACATTTGTTCAATTTACGTCGCTCCTATTTCAGATAGCGTATTGGGCTAAGCGGCCTCTTAAAGCGGAAGAAATGGCGAGCAAAATGCACTATTAATCTTCGATGATACGACGATCGGAGACCCGATTAGATCATTTTATATTATGGTTAATATAAGAATTAGCGTAATTCTATCACATTTGTTCAATTTACGTCGCTCCTATTTCTGATAGCGTATTGGGCTTGGCGGCATCTTAAAGCGCGTGGAATGACGAGTAAAATGCACTATTAAACTTCTATGGTAGGGCAATCAGAGACCCGAATAGATCGTATTATATTATGGTTAATATAAGAATTCAGCGTAATTCTATTACACTTGTTCAATCTACGTCGCTCCTATTTCAGATAGCGTATTGGGCTAGGTGGCACCTTAAAGAGCATGAAATGTCGAGTAAAATGCACTGCTAAACTTCTAGGGTATGGTAAACAGAGACCCGGTTAGATCATTTTATATTATGGTTAATATAAGGATTCTGCGTAATTCTGTCACATTTGTTCAATTTACGTCGCTCCTATTTCAGATAATGTATTGTGCTAAGCGGCATCTTAAACCGCATGGAATGGCGAGTAAAATGCACTGCCAACCTTCTCGGATACGGCCATCAGAGACCCGATTAGATCATTTTACATTATGGTTAATATAAGAATGCAGCGTTATTCTATCACATCTGTTCAATTTATGTCTACTCCTATTTCAGATAGCGTATTGGAATAGGCGGCACCTTAAAGCGCATGAAATGACGAGTAAAATGCACTATTAAACTTCTCTGATTGGGCAAACAGAGACCCGATTAGATCATTTTAAGTTGTGGTTAAGATAAGAATTCTGCGTAATCACATTTGTTCAATTTATGTCGCTCCTATTTCAGATAGCGTATTTGGATAGGCGGCACCTTAAAGCGCATGACATGACGAGTACAATGCACTGTTAAACTTCTATGATAGGGCAATCAGAGACCAGCATAGATCATTTTATATTATTGTTAATAAAAGAATTCAGCGTAATTTTATCACATTTGTTCAATTTACGTCGCCCCTGTTTCAAATAGCGTATTAGGCTAGGTTTCATCTTAAAGCGCATGAAATGTCGAGTAAAATGCACTATTAAACTTCTAGGGTAGGGCAAACAGAGACCCGATTAGATCATTTTATATTATGGTTAATACAAGAATTCTATGTAATTCTATCACGTTTGTTCAATTTACGTAGCTCCAATTTCAGATAGCGTATTTGGCTAGGCGGCATCTTAAATCGCATGAAGTGTCGAGTAGGACGCACTATTAAATTTCTATGACACGGCAATCAGAGACACGAATAGAACGTATTATATTAAGGTTAATATAAGAATTCTGTGTAATTCTGTCACGTTTGTTCAATTTATGTAGCTCCAATTTCAGATAGCGTATTGGGCTAGGCGGCATCTCAAAGCGCCTGACATGTCGAGTAGAATGCACTACTAAACTTCTCGAATAGGGCAATCAGAGACCCGATTAGGTCATCTTATATTATGGTTAATATAAGAATTCAGCGAAATTTTATCACATTTGTTCAATTTACGTTGCCCCTATTTCAGATAGCGTATTGGGCTAGGTGGCGCCTTAAAGCGCATGACATGTCGAGGAAAATGCACTACTAAACTTCTCGGGTGGGGCAATCAGAGACCCGATTAGGTCATTTTAAATTATGGTTAATATAAGAATTCTGCGTAATTCTATAACAATTGTTCAATTTACGTGGGTCCTATTTCAGATAGCGTATTGGTCTAAGCTGCATCTTAAAGCGCATGAAGTGTAGAGTAAAATGCACTACTAAACTTGTACTATAGGGCAATCAGAGACGCGATTAGATCATCTTATATTATGGTTAATATAAGAATTATGCCTAATTCTATCACATTTGTTCAATTTATATCGCTCCTATTTCAGATAGCGTATTGGGCTAAGCGGCACCTTAAAGCGCATGAAATGACGCGTAAAATGCACTATTAAGGTTCTATGATAGGGCAATCAAACACGCGAATAGATCATATTATATTATGGTTAATATAAGACTTCTGCGTAATTCTATCACGTTTGTTCAATTTACGTAGCTCCAACTTCAGATAGCGTTCTGTGCTCTGCGGAATCTTAAAGCGCATGAAATGTCGAGTAAAATGCACTGTTAAACTTCTGGGGTAGGGCAATGAGAGACACGATTAGATCATTTTATATTATTGTTAATATAAGAATTCAGCGTGATTTTATCATATTTGTTCAATTTACGACGCTCCTACTTCAGATATCGTATTGGACTAAGCGGCACCTTAAAGCGCATGAAATGGCGAGTAAAATTCACTATTAATCTTCTGTGATAGGGCAATCACAGACCCGATTGGATCATCTTATATTATGATTAATATACTAATTCAGTGTTATTCTATTACATTTGTTCAATTTACGACGCTCCTATTTCAGATAGCATATTGGGCTGTGCGGCATCTTAAAACGCATGAAATGTCGTGTAAAATGCACTATTAAACTTCTACGGTAGCGCAAACAGAGACCCGACTAGATCATTTTATGTTATGGTTAATATAAGAATTCAGCGTTATTCTATCACATTTGTTCAATATACGACGCTCCTATTTCAGAGAGCAAATTGGGCTAGGCGGAATCTTAAAGGGCATGAAATGACGCGTAAAATGCACTATTAAGCTTCTAGGGTAGGGCAATCAGAGACTCGATTAGATCATTTTATATTATTGTTAATATAAGAATTCTGCGTAATTTTATCACATTTGTTCAATTTACGTCGCCCCTATATCAGATAGCGTATCGGGATAGGTCGTATGTTAAAGCGCATGAAATGTCGAGTATAATGCACAATTAAACTTCGAGGGTAGGGCAAACGGAGTCCAGATTAGATCATTTTATATTATGGTTAATATAAGAAATCTGCATAACTCTATCATGTTTGTTCAATTTACGTCGCTCCTACTTCAGATAGCGCATTCGGCTAAGCGGCATCTTAAAGCACATGAAATGTCGAGTAAAAGGCACTATTAAACTTCTATGATAGGGCAATCAGAGACCCGAATAGATGGTACAATATTATGGTTAATATAAGAATTCTGCGTAATTCTATCACGCTTGTTCAATTTACGTAGCTCCAATTTCCGATAGCGCATTGGGCTAGGCGGCATCTGAAAGCGCAAGAAATGTCGAGTACAATGCACTACTAAACTTCTCGGATAGGGCTAACAGAGACCCGATTAGGTCATCTTATATTATGGTTAATATAAGAATTCAGCAAAATTCTATCACATTTGTTCAATTTACGTCGCCCCTATTTCAGATAGCGTATTGGGCCAAGCGGCACCTTAAAACGCATGAAATGACTAGTAACATTCACTACTAACCTTCTATGATAGGGCAATCAAAGACCCGATTATATCATTCTATATTATGGTTAATATAAGAATTCTGCGTAATTCTATCACATTTGTTCAATTTACGTCGCTCCTATTTCAGATAGCGTATTGGGTTAGGCGGCACCTTAAAGCGCATGAAATGACGACTAAAATGCACTATTAAACTTCTATGATAGGGCAATCAGAGACCCGAATAGATCGTATTATATTATGGTTAATATAAGAATTTTGCGTACTTCTATCACGCTTGTTCAACTTACGTAGCTCCTATTTCAGATAGCGTATTGGGCTAGGCGGCACCTTAAAGCTGATGAAATGACGAGTAAAATGCACTATTAAACTTCTATGATAGGGCAATCAGAGACCCGAATGGATCGTATTATATTATGGTTAATATAAGAATTCTGCGCAATTCTATCACGATTGTTCAATTTACGTATCTCCAATTTCAGATAGCGTATTGCGCCAGGCGACATCTTAAAGCGCATCAAATGTCGAGTAAAATGCACTTCTAAACTTCACGGATAGAGCAATCAGACACCCGATTATGTCATCTTATATTATGATTAATATATGGATGCAGCGTAATTCTATCACGCTTGTTCAATCTACGTCGCTCCTATTTCACATAGCGTATTGGGTTAGGCGGCATCTTAAAGCGCGTGGAATGGCGAGTAAAATGCACTACTAACCTTCTATGATAGGGCAATCAGAGACCCGATTAGATCATTTTATATTACGGTTAATATAAGAATTCAGCGAAATTCTATCACATTTGTTCAATTTACGTCGCTCCTATTTCAGATGGCGTATTGACCTAAGCGGCATCTTAAAGCGCATGAAATGTCGAGTAGAACGCACTACTAACCTTCTATGATAGGGCAATCAAAGACACGATTAGATCATTCTATATTATGGTTAATATCAGAATTCTGCGTAATTCTATCACATTTGTTCAATTTATGTCGCTCCTATTTCAGATAGCGTATTGGGCTTGGCGGCACCTTAAAGCGCATGAAATGACGAGTAAAATGCACTATTGAACTTCTATGACTGGGGAATCAGAGACCCGATTAGATCATTTCATATTATTGCTAATATAAGAATGCAGCGTAATTTTATCACATTTGTTCAATTTACGTATCTCCAATTTCAGATAGCGTATTGGGCCAGGCGACATCTTAAAGCGCATGAATTGTCGAGTAAAATGCACTTCTAAACTTCACGGAGAGGGAAATCAGACACCCGATTAGGTCATCTTATATTATGATTAATATATGGATGCAGCGTAATTCTATCACACTTGTTCAATCTACGTCGCTCCTATTTCACATAGCGTATTGGGTTATGCGGCATCTTGAAGCGCGTGGAATGGCGAGTAAAATGCACTACTAACCTTCTATGATAGGGCAATCAGAGACCCGATTAGATCATTTTATATTAAGGTTAATATAAGAATTCTGCGTAACTCTGTCGCATTCGTTCAATTTACGTAGCTCCAATTGCAGATTGCGTATTGATCTAGACGGCTCCTTAAAGAGCACGAAATGACGAGTAAAATGCACTACTAATCTTCCTTGATAGGGCAATCAGAGACCCGATTAGATCATTTTATATTATGGTTAATATAAGAATTCTGCGTAATTCTATCACATTTGTTCAATTTACGTCGCTCCTATTTCAGGTAGTTTATTGGGCTAAGCGGAATCTTAAAGCGCATGAAATGTCGACTAACATACACTACTAAACTTCTTGGATAGGGCAATCACAGACCCGATTATGTCGTCTTATATTTTGGTTAATTTCAGAATTCAGCGTAACTCTATCACATTTGTCCAAATCACGTCGCCCCTATATCAGATAGGGTATTGGGATAGACGGCATCTTAAAGCGCGTGGAATGACGAGTAAATGCACTGCTAACCTTCTTTTATAGGGCAATCAGAGACCCGATTGGATCATTTTATATTATGGTTAATTTAAGAATTCAGCGAAATTCTACCACATTTGTTCAATTTACGTCGCTCCTATTTCAGATAGTGTATTGGGCTAAGCGGCACGTTAAAGCGCCTGAAATGACGAGTCAAATGCACTATTAAACTTCTATGATAGGGCAATCAGAGACCCGAATAGATCGTATTATATTATGGTTAATATAAAGATTCTGCGTAATTCTATCACGTTTGTTCAAATTACGTAGCTCCAATTTCAGATAGCGTATTGGGCTAGGCGGCATCTCAAAGCGCCTGACATGTCGAGTAGAATGCACTACTAAACTTCTCGAATAGGGCAATCAGAGACCCGATTAGGTCATCTTATATTATGGTTAATATAAGAATTCAGCGAAATTTTATCACATTTGTTCAATTTACGTTGCCCCTATTTCAGATAGCGTATTGGGCTAGGTGGCGCCTTAAAGCGCATGACATGTCGAGTAAAATGCACTACTAAACTTCTCGGGTGGGGCAATCAGAGACCCGATTAGGTCATTTTAAATTATGGTTAATATAAGAATTCTGCGTAATTCTATAACAATTGTTCAATTTACGTGGGTCCTATTTCAGATAGCGTATTGGTCTAAGCTGCATCTTAAAGCGCATGAAGTGTAGAGTAAAATGCACTACTAAACTTGTACTATAGGGCAATCAGAGACGCGATTAGATCATCTTATATTATGGTTAATATAAGAATTATGCCTAATTCTATCACATTTGTTCAATTTACGTCGCTCCTATTTCAGATAGCGTATTGGGCTAAGCGGCACCGTAAAGCGCATGAAATGTCGTGTAAAATGCACTAGTAAACTTCTATGATAGGGCAATCAGAGATGCGATTAGATCATTTTATAGTATGGTTAATATAAGAATTCAGCTTAATTCTATCACATTTGTTCAATTTACGTCGCTCCTATTTCAGATAGCGTATTGGTCTAAGCGGCATGTTAATGCGCATTAAATGTCGAGTAAAATGCACTACTAAACTTCTAGGATATGGCAATCGGAGACCCGATTAGATAATTTTATATTATTCTTAATATAAGAATTCAGCGTCATTTTATCACATTTTTCAAGTTACGTCGCCCCTATTTCAGATAGCGTATTGGGCTAGGTGGCATCGTAAAGCGCATGAAATGACGAGTAAAATGCACTACTAACTTCTCGGATAGGGCAGTCAGAGACCCGATTAGATCATTCTATATTTTGGTTAATATAAGAATTCAGCGAAATTCTATCACATTTGTTCACTTTACGTCGCTCCTACTTCAGATAGCGTATTGGGCTAAGCGTCATCTTAAAGCGCATGAAATGTCGAGTAGAATGCACTACTAAACTTCTCGGATACGGCAATCAGTCTCCCGATTAGGTCATCTTATATTATGGTTAATATAAGAATTCAGCGAAATTTTATCACATATGTGCAATTTACGTCAGCCCTATTGCAGATAGCGTATTGAGCTAGGTGGCATCCTAAAGCGCATGAAATGTCGAGCAAAATGCACTATTAAACTTCTAGGGTAGGGCAAACAGAGACCCATTAAATGATTTTATATTATGGTTCATTTAAGAATTCAGCGAAATTCTATCACATTTGTTCAATTTATATCGCTCCTATTTCAGATAGCGTATTGGGCTAAGCGGCACCTTAAAGCGCATGAAATGACGCGTAAAATGCACTATTAAGGTTCTATGATA
Organism: Macropis europaea; assembly: GCA_916610135.2. Lineage (NCBI taxonomy): Eukaryota > Metazoa > Arthropoda > Insecta > Hymenoptera > Melittidae > Macropis > Macropis europaea. Next base: position 33,907 of record CAKAJE020000442.1, on the reverse strand, counting down.
GGGCAATCAAACACGCGAATAGATCATATTATATTATGGTTAATATAAGACTTCTGCGTAATTCTATCACGTTTGTTCAATTTACGTAGCTCCAACTTCAGATAGCGTTCTGTGCTCTGCGGAATCTTAAAGCGCATGAAATGTCGAGTAAAATGCACTGTTAAACTTCTGGGGTAGGGCAATCAGAGACACGATTAGATCATTTTATATTATTGTTAATATAAGAATTCAGCGTGATTTTATCATATTTGTTCAATTTACGACGCTCCTACTTCAGATATCGTATTGGACTGAGCGGCACCTTAAAGCGCATGAAATGGCGAGTAAAATTCACTATTAATCTTCTGTGATAGGGCAATCACAGACCCGATTGGATCATCTTATATTATGATTAATATAATAATTCAGTGTAATTCTATTACATTTGTTCAATTTACGACGCTCCTATTTCAGATAGCATATTGGGCTGTGCGGCATCTTAAAACGCATGAAATGTCGTGTAAAATGCACTATTAAACTTCTACGGTAGCGCAAACAGAGACCCGACTAGATCATTTTATGTTATGGTTAATATAAGAATTCAGCGTTATTCTATCACATTTGTTCAATATACGACGCTCCTATTTCAGATAGCAAATTGGGCTAGGCGGAATCTTAAAGGGCATGAAATGACGCGTAAAATGCACTATTAAGCTTCTAGGGTAGAGCAATCAGAGACTCGATTAGATCATTTTATATTATTGTTAATATAAGAATTCTGCGTAATTTTATCACATTTGTTCAATTTACGTCGCCCCTATATCAGATAGCGTATCGGGATAGGTCGTATGTTAAAGCGCATGAAATGTCGAGTATAATGCACAATTAAACTTCGAGGGTAGGGCAAACGGAGTCCAGATTAGATCATTTTATATTATGGTTAATATAAGAAATCTGCATAACTCTATCATGTTTGTTCAATTTACGTCGCTCCTACTTCAGATAGCGCATTCGGCTAAGCGGCATCTTAAAGCACATGAAATGTCGAGTAAAAGGCACTATTAAACTTCTATGATAGGGCAATCAGAGACCCGAATAGATGGTACAATATTATGGTTAATATAAGAATTCTGCGTAATTCTATCACGCTTGTTCAATTTACGTAGCTCCAATTTCCGATAGCGTATTGGGCTAGGCGGCATCTGAAAGCGCAAGAAATGTCGAGTACAATGCACTACTAAACTTCTCGGATAGGGCTAACAGAGACCCGATTAGGTCATCTTATATTATGGTTAATATAAGAATTCAGCAAAATTCTATCACATTTGTTCAATTTACGTCGCCCCTATTTCAGATAGCGTATTGGGCCAAGCGGCACCTTAAAACGCATGAAATGACTAGTAACATTCACTACTAACCTTCTATGATAGGGCAATCAAAGACCCGATTAGATCATTCTATATTATGGTTAATATAAGAATTCTGCGTAATTCTATCACATTTGTTCAATTTACGTCGCTCCTATTTCAGATAGCGTATTGGGTTAGGCGGCACCATAAAGCGCATGAAATGACGACTAAAATGCACTATTAAACTTCTATGATAGGGCAATCAGAGACCCGAATAGATCGTATTATATTATGGTTAATATAAGAATTCTGCGCAATTCTATTACGATTGTTCAATTTACGTATCTCCAATTTCAGATAGCGTATTGCGCCAGGCGACATCTTAAAGCGCATCAAATGTCGAGTAAAATGCACTTCTAAACTTCTCGGATAGAGCAATCAGACACCCGATTATGTCATCTTATATTATGATTAATATATGGATGCAGCGTAATTCTATCACACTTGTTCAATCTACGCCGCTCCTATTTCACATAGCGTATTGGGTTAGGCGGCATCTTAAAGCGCGTGGAATGGCGAGTAAAATGCACTACTAACCTTCTATGATAGGGCAATCAGAGACCCGATTAGATCATTTTATATTACGGTTAATATAAGAATTCAGCGAAATTCTATCACATTTGTTCAATTTACGTCGCTCCTATTTCAGATGGCGTATTGACCTAAGCGGCATCTTAAAGCGCATGAATTGTCGAGTAGAACGCACTACTAACCTTCTATGATAGGGCAATCAAAGACACGATTAGATCATTCTATATTATGGTTAATATCAGAATTCTGCGTAATTCTATCACATTTGTTCAATTTATGTCGCTCCTACTTCAGATATCGTATTGGACTAAGCGGCACCTTAAAGCGCATGAAATGGCGAGTAAAATTCACTATTAATCTTCTGTGATAGGGCAATCACAGACCCGATTGGATCATCTTATATTATGATTAATATAATAATTCAGTGTAATTCTATTACATTTGTTCAATTTACGACGCTCCTATTTCAGATAGCATATTGGGCTGTGCGGCATCTTAAAACGCATGAAATGTCGTGTAAAATGCACTATTAAACTTCTACGGTAGCGCAAACAGAGACCCGACTAGATCATTTTATGTTATGGTTAATATAAGAATTCAGCGTTATTCTATCACATTTGTTCAATATACGACGCTCCTATTTCAGATAGCAAATTGGGCTAGGCGGAATCTTAAAGGGCATGAAATGACGCGTAAAATGCACTATTAAGCTTCTAGGGTAGAGCAATCAGAGACTCGATTAGATCATTTTATATTATTGTTAATATAAGAATTCTGCGTAATTTTATCACATTTGTTCAATTTACGTCGCCCCTATATCAGATAGCGTATCGGGATAGGTCGTATGTTAAAGCGCATGAAATGTCGAGTATAATGCACAATTAAACTTCGAGGGTAGGGCAAACGGAGTCCAGATTAGATCATTTTATATTATGGTTAATATAAGAAATCTGCATAACTCTATCATGTTTGTTCAATTTACGTCGCTCCTACTTCAGATAGCGCATTCGGCTAAGCGGCATCTTAAAGCACATGAAATGTCGAGTAAAAGGCACTATTAAACTTCTATGATAGGGCAATCAGAGACCCGAATAGATGGTACAATATTATGGTTAATATAAGAATTCTGCGTAATTCTATCACGCTTGTTCAATTTACGTAGCTCCAATTTCCGATAGCGTATTGGGCTAGGCGGCATCTGAAAGCGCAAGAAATGTCGAGTACAATGCACTACTAAACTTCTCGGATAGGGCTAACAGAGACCCGATTAGGTCATCTTATATTATGGTTAATATAAGAATTCAGCAAAATTCTATCACATTTGTTCAATTTACGTCGCCCCTATTTCAGATAGCGTATTGGGTCAAGCGGCACCTTAAAACGCATGAAATGACTAGTAACATTCACTACTAATCTTCTATGATAGGGCAATCAAAGACCCGATTAGATCATTCTATATTATGGTTAATATAAGAATTCTGCGTAATTCTATCACATTTGTTCAATTTACGTCGCTCCTATTTCAGATAGCGTATTGGGTTAGGCGGCACCATAAAGCGCATGAAATGACGACTAAAATGCACTATTAAACTTCTATGATAGGGCAATCAGAGACCCGAATAGATCGTATTATATTATGGTTAATATAAGAATTCTGCGCAATTCTATTACGATTGTTCAATTTACGTATCTCCAATTTCAGATAGCGTATTGCGCCAGGCGACATCTTAAAGCGCATCAAATGTCGAGTAAAATGCACTTCTAAACTTCTCGGATAGAGCAATCAGACACCCGATTATGTCATCTTATATTATGATTAATATATGGATGCAGCGTAATTCTATCACACTTGTTCAATCTACGCCGCTCCTATTTCACATAGCGTATTGGGTTAGGCGGCATCTTAAAGCGCGTGGAATGGCGAGTAAAATGCACTACTAACCTTCTATGATAGGGCAATCAGAGACCCGATTAGATCATTTTGTATTACGGTTAATATAAGAATTCAGCGAAATTCTATCACATTTGTTCAATTTACGTCGCTCCTATTTCAGATGGCGTATTGACCTAAGCGGCATCTTAAAGCGCATGAATTGTCGAGTAGAACGCACTACTAACCTTCTATGATAGGGCAATCAAAGACACGATTAGATCATTCTATATTATGGTTAATATCAGAATTCTGCGTAATTCTATCACATTTGTTCAATTTATGTCGCTCCTATTTCAGATAGCGTATTGGGCTTGGCGGCACCTTAAAGCGCATGAAATGACGAGTAAAATGCACTATGAAACTTCTATGACTGGGGAATCAGAGACCCGATTAGATCATTTCATATTATTGCTAATATAAGAATTCAGCGTAATTTTATCACATTTGTTCAATTTACGTATCTCCAATTTCAGATAGCGTATTGGGCTAAGCGGTATCTTAAAGCGCATGAAATGGCGAGTAAAATACACTATTGAACTTATAGGTTAGGGCACACAGAGGCCCGATTAGATCATTTTATATTATGGTTAATTTAAGAATTCAGCGAAACGCTATCACATTTGTTCAATTTACGTCGCTCCTATTGCAGATAGCGTATTGGACTAAGCGGCATTTTAAAGCGCGTGGAATGGCGAGTAAAATGCACTACTAACCTTCTATGATAGGGCAATTAGAGACCCAAATAGATCATATTATATTATGGTAAATATAAGGAATCTGCATAATTCTATCACATTTGTTCAATTTACGTCGCTCCTATTTCAGATAGCGTATTGGGCTAGGCGGCATCTTAAAGCGTGTGGAATGCCGAGTAAAATGCACTACTAACCATCTATGATAGGGCAATCAAAGACCCGATTAGATCATTCTATATTATGGTTAATACAAGAATTCTGCGTAACTCTATCACGTTTGCTCAATTTACGTAGCTCCAATTTCAGATAGGGTATTGGACTAGGCGGCATCTTAAAGCACATGAAATGTCGAGTAAACTGCACTACTAAACTTCTCGGATAGAGCAATCACAGACCCGATTAGGTCATCTTATATTATGATTAATATAGGAATGCAGCGTAATTCTATCACATTTGTTCAATTTACGTCTCTCCTATTTCAGGTAGCGTATTGGGCTAAGCGGCATCTTAAAGCGCATGAAATGCCGAGTAAAATGCACTACTAAACTTCTAGGATAGGGCTATCGGAAACCCGATTAGGTCATCTTATATTATGATTAATATAAGAATTTAGCGTAATTCTATCACATTTGTTCAATTTACGTCTCTCCTATTTCAGATACCATATTGGGCCAGGCGGCATCTTAAAGCGCGTGGAATGACGATTAAAATGCACTACTAAACTTCTATGATACGGCAATCAGAGACCCGAATAGTCTGTAGCAGCTACGGCACCGCTACCACATCCCTGCCGTGAAAGATCGAGATATTACCCTCGCTTAGTTTCTTTTCTTTAAATGCTTACGGTCTATCTTTCTTTAAAAGTGTACGAACACAGGCGCGTCGTAGACCGGCAACGGACGACGGTTGCCGATTGCGCGACGAGTTTTTTCTGTTGTTTTCTGACCGCGCGCCGCGGTCACCATACGAGAACACGAGGAAGAACCTCTTGCGACTCACCACGTGTACGACCGTGCGACGCAGACCATACCTGTTCTTATTCTGTTATATACATTGTAAATAAATTGAGCGTGTAACGCAAATCGGAGTTATCCATTACGCACACATCCACCTCAAGACCATATTATATTATGGTTAATATAAGAATTCTGCGTAATTCTGTCACATTTGTTCAATTTACGTCGCTCCTACTTCAGGTAGCGTATTGAGATAGGTGGCATCTTAAAGCGCATGAAATGTCGAGTATAATGCACTATTAAACTTCTACGGTAGGACAAACAGAGACCCGATTAGGTCATTTTATATTATGGTTAATTTAAGAATTCAGCGAAACTCTATCACAATTGTTCAATTTACGTAGCTCCAATTTAAGATAGCGTATTGGGCTAGGCGGCACCTTAAAGCGCATGAAATGACGAGTAAAATGCACAGTTAAACTTCTATGATAGTGCAATCAGAGTCCCGATTAGATCATTTTATATTATTGTTAATATAAGAATTCAACGTAATTTTATCACATTTGTTCAATTTACGTAGCTCCTATGTCAGATAGCGTATTGGTCTAAGCGGCATCTTAAAGCGCATGAAATGACGAGCAAAATGCACTATTAAACTTCTATGATAGGGCGATCAGAGACCCGACCAGATCATCTTATATTATGGTTATTTTAAGAATTGGTCGTAATTCTATCACATTTATTCAATTTACGTCGCTCCTATTTCAGGTAGTGTATTGGGCTAAGCGGAATCTTAAAGCGCATGAAATGTCGAGTAACATACACTACTAAACTTCTAGGATAGGGTAATCAGAGACCCGATTAGGACATCTTATATTATGATTAATTTAAGAATTCAGCGTAACTCTATCACATTTGTTCAATTTACGGCGCTCCTATTTCAGATAGCGTATTGGGCTAGGCGGCACCATAAAGCGCATGAAATGACGAGTAAAATGCTCTACTAATCTTCTAGGATAGGGCAATCAGACTCCCGATTAGATCAACTTATATTATTGTTAATTTAAGGATTCATCGTAACTGTATCACATTTGTCCAATTCACATCGCTCCTACACCAGCTATCGTATTGAGATAGGCGGAATCTTAAAGCGTATGAAATGGCGAGTAAAATGCAGTACTAACCTTCTCGGATACGGCCATCAGAGACCCAATTAGATGATCTTATATTATGGTTAATATAAGAATTCTGCGCAACTCTGCCACATTTGTTCAATTTACGTCGCTCCTATTTCAGATAGCGTATTGGGATAAGCGGCACCTTAAAGCGCATGACATGACAAGTAAAGTGGACTATTAAATTTCTACGATAGGGCAATCAGAGACCTGATTAGATCATTTTATATTATTGTTAATATAAGAATTGAACGTAATTTTATCACATTTGTTCAATTTACGTCGCCCCTATTTCAGATAGCGTATTGGGCTGTAAGGCATCTTAAAGCACATGAAATGCCGAGCAAAATGCACTATTACACTTCTATGATAGGGCAATCAGAGACCCGATTAGATCATTTTATATTATGGTTAATATAAGAATTCAGTGAAATTCTATCACATTTGTTCAATTTACGTCGCTCCAACATCAGATAGCGTATTGGGCTAGACGGCACCTTAAAGCACATGAAATGCCGAGCAAAATGCACTATTAATCTTCTATGTTAGGGCAATCAGAGACCCGATTAGATCATTTTAAATTATGGCTAAGATAAGAATTCTGCGTCCTTCTATCACATTTGTTCAATTTACGTCGCTCCTACTTCAGATAGCCTATTGGGCTAAGCGGCATCTTAAAGCGCATGAAACGTCGAATACAATGCAGTATTAAGCTTCTAGGTTAGGGCAAACAGAGACCCGATTAGATCATTTTATGTTATGGTTAATTTAAGAATACAGCGAAATTCTATCACATTTGTTCAATTTACGTCGCTCCTATTTCAGATAGCGTAATGGGCTAGGCGGCATTTTAAAGCGCGTGGAATGGCGAGTAAAATGCACTACTAACCTTCTATGATAGGGCAATTAGAGACCCAAATAGATCATATTTTATTATGGTTAATATAAGAATTCTGCATAATTCTATCACATTTGTTCAATTTACGTCTCTCCTATTTCAGGTAGCGTATTGGGCTAAGCGGCATCTTAAAGCGCATGAAATGCCGAGTAAAATGCACTTCTAAACTTCTAGGATAGGGCTATCGGAGACCCGATTAGGTCATCTTATATTATGATTAATATAAGAATTTAGCGTAATTCTATCACATTTGTTCAATTTACGTCTCTCCTATTTCAGATACCATATTGGGCTAGGTGGCATCTTAAAGCGCGTGGAATGACGAGTAAAATGCACTACTAAACTTCTATGATAGGGCAATCAGAGACCCGAACAGGTCATATAATATTATTGTTAATATAAGAATTCTGCGTATTTCTGTCACATATGTTCAATTTACGTCGCTCCTACTTCAGGTAGCGTATTGAGATAGGTGGCATCTTAAAGCGCATGAAATGTCGAGTATAATGCACTATTAAACTTCTACGGTAGGACAAACAGAGACCCGATTAGGTCATTTTATATTATGGTTAATTTAAGAATTCAGCGAAACTCTATCACAATTGTTCAATTTACGTAGCTCCAATTTAAGGTAGCGTTTTGGGCTAGGCGGCACCTTAAAGCGCATGAAATGACGAGTGAAAGGCACTATTAAACTTCTATGATAGGGCAATCAGAGACCCGAATAGATCATTTTAAATTGTGGTTAATATAAGAATTCTGCGTAATTCTATCACATTTGTTCAATTTACGTCGCTCTTATTTCAGATTGCATATTGGGCTAGGCGGAATCTTAAAGCGCGTGGAATGACGAGTAAAATGCACTACTAACCTTCTATGATAGGGCAATCAGAGACCCGATTAAATCATTTTATATTATGGTTAATTCACGAATTCGTCGTAACTCTATCACATTTGTTCAATTTACGACGCTCCCATTTCAGATAGCGGATTGGTCTAGGCGGGACCTTAAAGCGCATGAAATGACGAGTAAAATGCACTATTAAACTTCTATGATAGGGCAATCAGAGACCCGATATGATCATTTTATATTATGGTTAATATAAGAAATCAGTGAAATTCTATCACTTTTATTCAGTTTAGGTCGCTCCAACTTCAGATAGCGTGTTGGGATAGACGGCACCTTAAAGCGCATGAAATGCCGAGCAAAATGCACCATTAAACTTCTATGATAGAGCAATCAGAGACCCGATTAGATCATTTTATATTATTGTTAATATAAGAATACGACGTAATTTTATCACATTCGTTCAATTTACGTTGCCCCTATTTCAGATAGCGTATTGGGCTAGGTGGCATCTTAAAGCGCATGAAATGTCGAGTAAAATGCAATATTAAACTTCTAGAGTGGGGCAAACAGAGACCCGATTAGATCATCTTATATGATGATTAATATAACAATTCAGTGTAATCCTATCACATTTGTTCAATTTACGTCGCTCCAATTTCAGATAGAGTATTGGGATAGGCGGCATCTTAAAGCGCGTGGAATGACGAGCGAAATGCACTACTAAACTTCTATGATAGGTCAATCAGAGACCCGAATAGATCATTTTATATTATGGTTAATATAAGAATTCTGCGTAATTCTATCACATTTGTTCAAATTACGTCGCTCCTATTTGAGATAGCGTATTAGGCTAAGCGGCGCCTTAAAGCGCATGAAATGACGAGTAGAATGCACTATTCAACTTCTATGATAGGACAACCAGAGACCCGATTATATCATTTTATATATTGTTAATATAAGAATTCAACGTAATTTTATCACATTTGTTCAATTTTACGTCGCCCCTATTTCAGATAGCGTATTGGGCTGTGTGGCATCTTAAAGCGCATGATATGTCGAGTAAAATGCACTATTAAACTTCTATGTTGGGGCAATTAGAGACCCGAATAGATCACTTTATATTATTGTTAATATAAGAATTCAACGTAATTTTATCACATTCGTTCAATTTACGTAGATCCAATCCCAGATAGCGTATTGGACTAGGCGGCATCTTAAAGCACATGAAATGTCGAGTAAAATGCACTATTAACTTCTATGATAGGGCAATCAGTGACCCGATTAGATCATTTTATATTATTGTTAATATAAGAAGACAACGTAATTTTATCACATTTGTTCAATTTACGTCGCCCCTATTTCCGATAGCGTATTGGGCTAGGTGGCATCTTAAAGCGCATGAAATGTCTAGTAAAATGCAGTATTAAACTTCTATGTTAGGGCAATCAAGAGCCCGATTAGATCATTTTATATATTGTTAATATACGAATTCAACGTAATTTTATCACGTTTGTTCAATTTATGTCGCTCCTATTTCAGATAGCGTATTGAGCTAGGCGGCACCTTAAAGCGCATGAAATGACGAGTAAAATGCACTATTAAACTTCTATGTTAGGGCAATCAGAGACCCGATTAGATCGTATTATATTATGGTTAATTAAGAATTCTTCGTAATTCTATCACGATTGTTCAATTTACGTAGCTCCAATTTCAGATAGCGTATTGGACTAGGCGGCATCTTAAAGCGCATGTAATGTCGAGTAAAATGCACTACTAAACTTCTATGATAGGGCAATGAGAGCCCCGAATAGATCGCATTATATTATGGTTAATATAAGAATTCTGCGTAATTCTATCACATTTGTTCAATTTACGTCGCTCCTATTTCAGATAGCGTATTGCGCTAAGCGGCACCTTGAAGCGCATGAAATGGCGAGTAAAATGCACTATTAATCTTCTATGATAGGGCAATCAGAGACCCGGTTAGGTCATCTTATATTATGAATAATATAAGAATTCAGCGTAATTCTATCACATTTGTTCAATTTACGTCGCTCCTATTTCAGATAGCGTATTGCGCTAAGCGGCACCTTGAAGCGCATGAAATGTCGAGTAAAATGCACTATTAATCTTCTATGATAGGGCAATCAGAGACCCGATTAGATCATTTTATATTATGGTTAGTGTAAGAATTCAGCGAAATTCTATCACATTTGTTCAATTTACGTCGCTCCTATTTCAGATAGCGTATTGGGAAAAGCGGCATCTTAAAGCGCATGAAATGTCGGGAAAAATGCACTACTGATACCTCTAGGATAGGGCAATCAGAGACCCGATTAGATCATTATATATATTATGATTAATATAAGAATTCAGTGCAATTCTTTCACAGTTGTTTAATTTACGACGCTCCTATGTCAGATAGCTTATTGTACTAAACGGCACCTTAAAGCGCATGAAATGGCGAGTAAAATGCACTATTAAACTTCTGTGATAGGGCAATCAGAGACCCGATTAGATCATTTTATATTATGGTTAATATAAGAATTCAGCGTAATTCTATCACATTTGTTCAATTTACGTGATTCCTATTTGAGATAGCGTATTGGGATAGGCGGCATCTTAAAGCACGTGGAATGACGAGCGAAATGCACTACTAAACTTCTATGATAGGTCAATCAGAGACCCGAATAGATCATTTTATATTATGGTTAATATAAGAATTCTGCGTAATTCTATCACATTTGTTCAAATTACGTCGCTCCTATTTGAGATAGCGTATTAGGCTAAGCGGCGCCTTAAAGCGCATGAAATGACGAGTAGAATGCACTATTCAACTTCTATGATAGGACAACCAGAGACCCGATTATATCATTTTATATTATTGTTAATATAAGAATTCAACGTAATTTTATCACATTTGTTCAATTTACGTCGCCCCTATTTCAGATAGCGTATTGGGCTGTGTGGCATCTTAAAGCGCATGATATGTCGAGTAAAATGCACTATTAAACTTCTATGTTGGGGCAATTAGAGACCCGAATAGATCACTTTATATTATTGTTAATATAAGAATTCAACGTAATTTTATCACATTTGTTCAATTTACGTAGATCCAATCCCAGATAGCGTATTGGACTAGGCGGCATCTTAAAGCACATGAAATGTCGAGTAAAATGCACTATTAAACTTCTATGGTAGGGCAATCAGTGACCCGATTAGATCATTTTATATTATTGTTAATATAAGAAGACAACGTAATTTTATCACATTTGTTCAATTTACGTCGCCCCTATTTCCGATAGCGTATTGGGCTAGGTGGCATCTTAAAGCGCATGAAATGTCTAGTAAAATGCAGTATTAAACTTCTATGTTAGGGCAATCAGAGACCCGATTAGATCATTTTATATTATTGTTAATATACGAATTCAACGTAATTTTATCACGTTTGTTCAATTTATGTCGCTCCTATTTCAGATAGCGTATTGAGCTAGGCGGCACCTTAAAGCGCATGAAATGACGAGTAAAATGCACTATTAAACTTCTATGTTAGGGCAATCAGAGACCCGATTAGATCGTATTATATTATGGTTAATATAAGAATTCTTCGTAATTCTATCACGATTGTTCAATTTACGTAGCTCCAATTTCAGATAGCGTATTGGACTAGGCGGCATCTTAAAGCGCATGTAATGTCGAGTAAAATGCACTACTAAACTTCTATGATAGGGCAATGAGAGCCCCGAATAGATCGCATTATATTATGGTTATTATAAGAATTCTGCGTAATTCTATCACATTTGTTCAATTTACGTCGCTCCTATTTCAGGTAGCGTATTGCGCTAAGCGGCACCTTGAAGCGCATGAAATGGCGAGTAAAATGCACTATTAATCTTCTATGATAGGGCAATCAGAGACCCGATTAGATCATCTTATATTATGATACATATAAGGATGCAGCGTAATTCTATCACATTTGTCCAATTTACGTCCCCCCTATTTCAGATAGCGTATTCGGCAAGGTGGCACCTTGAAGCGCATGAAATGGCGAGTAAAATGCACTATTAATCTTCTATGATAGGGCAATCAGAGACCCGATTAGATCATTTTATATTATGGATAGTGTAAGAATTCAGCGAAATTCTATCACATTTGTTCAATTTACGTCGCTCCTATTTCAGAAAGCGTATTTGGAAAAGCGGCATCTTAAAGCGCATGAAATGTCGAGAAAAATGCACTACTGATACCTCTTGGACAGGGCAATCAGAGACCCGATTAGATCATTATATATATTATGATTAATATAAGAATTCAGTGTAATTCTTTCACAGTTGTTTAATTTACGACGCTCCTATGTCAGATAGCTCATTGTACTAAACGGCACCTTAAAGCGCATGAAATGGCGAGTAAATTGCACTATTAAACTTCTGTGATAGGGCAATCTGAGACCCGATTAGATCATTTTATATTATGGTTAATATAAGAATTCAGCGTAATTCTATCACATTTGTTCAATTTACGTGGCTCCTATTTGAGATAGCGTATTGGGCTAAGCGGTACCTTAAAGCGCATGAAATGGCGAGTAAAATGCACTATTCAACTTCTATGATCAGGCAATCAGAGACCCGATTAGATCATTTTTAAATTATGGTTAATATAAGAATTCAGTGTAATTCTATCACATTTGTTCAATTTACGTACCTCCAATTTCAGATAGCGTATTGCACTAGGCGGCATCTTAAAGCGCATGTAATGTCGAGTAGAATGCACTACTAAACTTCTATGATAGGGCAATGAGAGCCCCGAATAGATCGCATTATATTATGGTTAATATAAGAATTCTGCGTAATTCTATCACATTTGTTCAATTTACGACGCTCCTATTTCAGATAGCGTATTGGGCCAGGCGGCATCTTCAAGCGCATGAAATGTCGAGTAAAATGCACTACTAAACTTGTCGGATAGGGCAATCAGAGGCCCGATTAGAACATTTTAAATTATGGTTAATATAAGAATTCTGCGAAATTCAATCACATTTGTCCAATTCACGTTGCTCCTATATCAGATATCATATTGAGCTAGGTGTCATCTTAAAGCTCATGAAACGTCGAGTAATATGCCCTATTAAACTTATAGGGTAGGGCAAACAGAGAGCCGATTAGATCATCTTATATTATGGTTAATTTAAGAATTCGTCGTAACTCTATCACATTTGGTCAATTTACGTCGATCCTATTTCAGACAGCGTATTGTGCTAAGCGGCCTCTTAAAGCGTATGAAATGGCGAGCAAACTGCACTACCAAGCTTCCATGACAGGGCAATCAGAGATCCGATTAGATCATTTTATATTATTGTTAATATAAGAATACAGGGTAATTTTAACACATTTGCTCAATCTACGTCGCCCCTATGACAGATAGCATATTGGGCTAGACGGCATCCTAAAGCGCGTGGAATGACGAGCAAAAAGGCACTACTAACCTTCTATGATAGGGCAATCAGAGACCCGAATAGATCATACTGTATTATGGTTAATATAAGAATTCTGCGTGATTCTATCACACTTGATCAATTTACGTAGCTGCAATTTCAGATAGCGTATTGGGCTAGGCGGCACCTTAAAGCTCATGAAATGACGATTTAAATGCACAATTCAACTTCTATGATAGCGCAATCAAAGGCCCATTTAGATCATTCTATATTATGGTTAATATAAGAATTCTGCGTAATTCTATCACAATTGTTCAATTTACGTCGCTCCTATTTCAGATAGCGTATTGGGTTAGGCGGCATCTTAAAGCGCGTGGAATGGCGAGTAAAATGCGCTACTAACCTCCTATGATAGGGCAACCAGAGACCCGATTGGATCATTCTATATTATGATTAATATAAGGATTCTGCGTAATCCTATCACTTTTGTTCAATTTATGTCGCTCCCATTTCAGATAGCGTATAGGGCTAGGAGGCACCTTAAAGCGCATGAAATGACGAGTAAAATGCACTATTAAACTTCTATGATAGGGCAATCAGAGGCCCGAATAGATCATATTATATTATGGCTAATATAAGAATTCTGCGAAATTCTATCACGTTTGTTCAATTTACGTAGCTCCAATTTCAGGTAGCGTAATGGGCTAGGCGGCATCTTCATGTGCATGAAATGTCGAGTAAAATGCACTACTAAACTTCTCGGATAGGGCAATCAGAGACCCGATTAGGTCATTGTATATTATGATTAATATATGGATGCAGCGTAATTCTATCACACTTGTTCAATTTACGTCGCTCCTATTTCAAATAGCGTATTGGGCTAGGCGGCATCTCAAAGCGCATGAAATGTCGAGTAAAATGCACTATTAAACTTCTAGGGTAGGGCAAACAGAGACCCGATTAGATCATTTTATATTACGGTTAATTTAAGAATTCAGCGAAATCCTATCACATTTGTTCAGTTTACGTCGCTCCTATTTCAGATAGCGTATTGGGCTAAGCGGCACCCTAAAGCGCATGAAATGCCGAACAAAATGCACTATTAAACTTCTATCATGGGGCAATCAGAGACCCGATTAGATCATCTTATATTATGGTCAATTTAAGAATTCGTCGTAACTCTATCACATTTGTTCAATTTACGTCGCTCCAACTTCAGATAGCGTATTTGGCAATTCGGCACCGTAAAGCGCATGAAATGTCGAGTAAAATGCACTGTTAAACTTCTATGATAGGGCAATCAGAGACCCGATTAGATCATTTTATATTATGGTTAATTTAAGAATTCAGCAAAATTCTATCACATTTGTTCAATTTACGTCGCTCCTATTTCAGATAGCGTACTGGGCTGGGCGGCATCTTAAACCGCGTTGAATGGCGAGTGAAATGCACTACTAAACTTCTATGATAGGGCAATGAGAGACCCGATTAGATCATTTTATATTTTGTTTAATATAAGATTTCAGGGAAATTCTATCACATTTGTTCAAGTTACGTCGTTCCTATTTCAAATGGCGTATTGGGCTAACCGGCATCTCAAAGCGCATGAAATGGCGAATAAAATGCAGTATTACACTTCCAGGCTAGGGCGAACAGAGACCCGATTAGATCATTTCACATTATGGTTAATAAAAGAATTCAGCGAAATTCTATCACATTTGTTCAATTTACGTCGCTCCTATTTCAGATAGCGTGTTGGGCTAAGCGGCATCTCAAAGCGCATGAAATGATGACTAAAATGCACTATTAGACTTCTATGATAGGGGAATCAGAGACCCGATTAGATCATTTTAAATTATGTTTAATATAAGAATTCTGCGTAATTCTATCACATTTCTTCAATTTATGTCGCTCCTATTTCAGATAGCGTATTCGACTAGGTGGCATCTTAAAGGGCATGAGATGCCGATTAAAATGCACAACTAAACTTCA
The DNA here is from genome assembly GCA_916610135.2 of Macropis europaea. NCBI lineage: Eukaryota > Metazoa > Arthropoda > Insecta > Hymenoptera > Melittidae > Macropis > Macropis europaea. Next base: position 18,058 of record CAKAJE020000442.1, on the reverse strand, counting down.
GTGATACGGTAATCAGAGACCCGAGTAGATCGTTTTATATTATTGTTAATATAAGAATTCAGCGTAATTTTATTACATTTGTTCAATTTACGTCGCTCCAATTTCAGATTGCGTATTGGGCTAGGCGGCGCGGCACCTTAAAGCGCATGAAATGACGAGTAAAATGCATGATCCAACTTCTATGATAGGCCAATCAGAGACCCGATTAGATCATTTTAAATTATGGTAAATATAAGAATTCAACGAAATTCTAACACATTTGTTCAATTTACGTCGCTCCTATTTCAGATAGCGTATTGGGCTAAGCGGGACCGTAAAGCGCATGAAATGTCGAGTATAATGCACTATTAAACTTCTATGATAGGGCAATCAGAGACCCGATTAGATCATTTCATATTATTGTTAATATAAGAATTCAGCGTAATTTTATCACATTTGTTCAATTTACGTCGCTCCAACTTCAGATAGCGCATCGGGGTAAGCGGCACCTAAAAGCGCATGAAATCGCGAGCACAATGCACTATTAAACTTCTATGATAGGGCAATCAGAGACCCGATTAGATCATTTTATATTATGGTTAATTTAAGAATTCAGCGAAACTCTGTCACACTTGTTCAATTTACGTAGCTCCAATTTCAATTAGCGTATTGGGCTAGGCGGCACCTTAAAGCGCCTGGAATGACGAGTAAAATGCACCATTAAACTTGTATGATAGGGCAGTCAGAGACCCGAGTAGATCATATTATATTATGGTTAATATAAGCATTCTGCGTAATTCTATCACGTTTGTTCAATTTACGTAACTCCAATTTCAGATAGCGTATTGGGCTGTGTGGCATCTTAAAGCGCATCGGATGCCGAGCAAAATGCACTATTAAACTTCTATGATAGGGCAATCAGAGACCAGATTAGATCATTTTATATTATGGGTAATATAAGAATTCTGCGTAATTCGATCACATTTGTTCAATTTACGTCGCTCCTATTTCAGATAGCGTATCGGGATGAGCGGCACCTAAAAGCGCATGAAATGGGGAGCAAAATGCACGATTAAACTTCTATGATAGGGTAATCAGAGACCCGATTAGATCATTTTATATGATGGTTAATTTAAGAATTAAGCGAAACTTTATCACACTTGTTCAATTTACGTAGCTCCAATTTCAGTTAGCGTATTGGGCTAGGCGGCACCTTAAAGCGGATGGAATGACGTGTAAAATGCACTATTAAACTTCTATGATAGGGCAATCAGAGACCCGATTAGATAAATTCATATTATAGTTAATATAAGAATTCAACGTAATTTTATCCCATTTTTCAATTTACGTCGCCCCTATTACAGATAGCATATTGGACTGGGTGGCATTTTAAAGCGTATGAAATGTCGAGTAAAATGCACTACTAAACTTCTCGGATAGGGCAATCAGAGACCCGATTAGGTCATTTTATATTATGGTTAATATAAGAATTCTGCGTAATTCTATCACGTTTGTTCACTTTACGTAGCTCCAATTTCAGATAGCGTATTGGGCTAGGCGGCATCTTAAAGCGCGTGGACTGACGAGTAAAATGCACTATTAAGCTTCTGTGATAGTGCAATCGGAGACCCGAATAGACCATATTATATTATGGATAATATAAGAATTCTGCGTAATTCTATCACGTTTGTTCAATTTACGTAGCTCCAATTTCAGATAGCGTATTGGGCTGTGCGGCATCTTAAAGCGCTTGAAATGTCGTGTAAAATGCACTACTAAACTTCTCGGATATGGCAATCAGGGACCCGTTTAGGTCATCTTATATTATGATTAATATAAGAATTCAGCGTAATTCTATCACATTTGTTCAATTTACGTCGCTCCTATTTCTGATAGCGTATCGGGATAAGCGGCGCCTTAAAGCCCATGAATTGCCGAGCAAAGGCGCTATTAAACTTCTATGATAGGGCTATCAGAGACCCGATTAGATCATTCCATATTATGGTTCATATAAGAATTCTGCGTAATTCTATCACATTTGTTCAATTTATGTCGCTCCTATTTCAGTTAGCGTATTGCGCTTGGCGGCACCTTAAAGTGCATGAAATGACGAGTAACATGCACTATTAAACTTCTATGATAGGGCAATCAGAGACCCACATATATCATATTATATTATTGTTAATATAAGAATTCTTCGTAATTCTATCACGTTTGTTCAATTTCTGTCGCTCCTACTTCAGATAGCGTACTGGGCTGTGTGGCATCTTAAAGCGCATGAAATGTCGAGTAAAATGCACTACTAAACTTCTCGGATATGGCAATCAGACACCCGATTAGGTCATCTTATATTATGATTAATATAAGAATTCCGCAGAATTCTATCACATTTGTTCACTTTACGTAGCTCCTATTTCCGATAGCGGATTGGGCTAGACGGCACCTTAAAGCGCATGAAATGACGAGTAAAATGCACTACGAAAAATCTATGATAGGGCAATCAGAGACCCGATTAGATCATTCTATATTATGGTTAATATAAGAATTCTGCGTAATTCTACCACGTTTGTTCAATTTTAGTCGCTCCTATTTCAGATAGCGTACTGGGCTAAGCGGCACCTTAATGCGCATGAAATGTCGAGTAAAATGCCCTATTAAACTTCTATGATAGGGCAATCAGGGACCCGATTAGATCATGTTATATTATTGTTAATATAAGAATGCATCGTAATTTTATCACATTTGTTCAATTTACGTCGCCCCTATTTCAGATAGCGTATTGGGCTAGGCGGCATCTTAAAGCGCGTGGAATGACGAGTAAAATGCGCTACTAACCTTCTATGATAGGGCAATCAGAGACCCACATATATCATATTATATTATTGTTAATATAAGAATTCTTCGTAATTCTATCACGTTTGTTCAATTTCTGTCGCTCCTACTTCAGATAGCGTATTGGGCTAAGCGGCATCTTAAAGAGAATGAAATGACCAGTAAAGTGCCCTATTGAACTTCTATGATAGGGCAATCAGGGACCCGATTACATCATTTTAAATTATGGTTAATATAAGAATTCAACGTAATTTTATCACATTTGTTCAATTTATGTCGCCCCTATTTCAGATAGCGTTTTGGGCTAGGTGGCATTTTAAAGCGTATGAAATGTCGAGTAAAATGCACTACTAAACTTCTCGGATAGGGCAATCAGAGACCCGATTAGGTCATTTTATATTATGGTTAATATAAGAATTCTGCGTAATTCTATCACGTTTGTTCACTTTACGTAGCTCCAATTTCAGATAGCGTATTGGGCTAGGCGGCATCTTAAAGCGCGTGGACTGACGAGTAAAATGCACTATTAAGCTTCTGTGATAGTGCAATCGGAGACCCGAATAGACCATATTATATTATGGATAATATAAGAATTCTGCGTAATTCTATCACGTTTGTTCAATTTACGTAGCTCCAATTTCAGATAGCGTATTGGGCTGTGCGGCATCTTAAAGCGCTTGAAATGTCGTGTAAAATGCACTACTAAACTTCTCGGATATGGCAATCAGGGACCCGTTTAGGTCATCTTATATTATGATTAATATAAGAATTCAGCGTAATTCTATCACATTTGTTCAATTTACGTCGCTCCTATTTCTGATAGCGTATCGGGATAAGCGGCGCCTTAAAGCCCATGAAGTGCCGAGCAAAGGCGCTATTAAACTTCTATGATAGGGCTATCAGAGACCCGATTAGATCATTCCATATTATGGTTCATATAAGAATTCTGCGTAATTCTATCACATTTGTTCAATTTATGTCGCTCCTATTTCACTTAGCGTATTGCGCTTGGCGGCACCTTAAAGTGCATGAAATGACGAGTAACATGCACTATTAAACTTCTATGATAGGGCAAACAGAGACCCGCATAGGTCGTATTATATTTTGGTTAATAAAAGAATTCTGCGCAATTCTATCGCGTTTGTTCAATTTACGTTGCTCCAATTTCAGATAGCGTATTGTGCTAGGCGGCATCTTAAAGCGCATGAAATGTCGAGTAAAATGCACTACTAAACTTCTCGGATAGGGCAATCAGAGACCCGATTAGGTCATCTTATATTATGGTTAAAATAAGAATTCAGCGAACTTTTATCACATTTGTTCAATTCACGTCGCCCCTATTTCAGATAGAGTATTGGGCTAGGTTGCATCATAAAGCGCATGAAATGTCGAGTAAAATGCACTATTAAACTTCTATGATAGGTCACTCGGAGACACGATTAGATCATTTTATATTATTGTTAATATAAGAATTCGGCGTAATTTTATCGCATCTGTTCAATTTACGTCGCCCCTATTTCAGATAGCGTATTCGACTAGGCGGCACCTTAAAGCGCATGAAATGATGACTAAAATGCACTATTAGACTTCTATGATAGGGGAATCAGAGACCCGATTGGATCATTTTAAATTATGTTTAATATAAGAATTCTGCGTAATTCTATCACATTTGTTCAATTTATGTCGCACCTATTTCAGATAGCGTATTCGACTAGGTGGCATCTTAAAGGGCATGAAATGCCGATTAAAATGCACAACTAAACTTCAGTGATACGGTAATCAGAGACCCGAGTAGATCGTTTTATATTATTGTTAATATAAGAATTCAGCGTAATTTTATTACATTTGTTCAATTAACGTCGCCCGTATTCCAGATAGCGTATTTGGTTAGGTGGCATCTTGAAGCGCATGAAATGACGAGTAAAATGCACTATTAAACTTCTATGATAGGGCAATCAGAGGCCCGAATACATCGTATTATATTATCGTTAATATAAGAATTCTGCGTAATTCTATCACGTTTGTTTAATTTACGTAGCTCCAATTTCAGGTAGCGTATTGGGCTAAGTGGCACCTTAAAGCGCATGAAATGACGAGTAGAATGCACTACTAAACTTCTAGGATCGGGCAATCAGAGACCCGACTAGATCATATTGTATTATGGGTAATATAACAATTCTGCGTAATTCTATCACATTTGTTCAATTTACGTAGCTCCTATTTCGGAGAGTATATTGGTCTAGGCGGCATCTTAAAGCGCATGGAATGACGAGTAAAATGCACTACTAACCTTCTATGATAGGGCAATCAGAGATCCGATTAGATCATTTTATATTATGGTTAATATAAGAATTCTGCATAATTGTATCACATTTGTTCAATGTACGTCGCTCCTATTTCAGATAGCGTATTGGGCTAGGCGGCACCTTAAAGCGCATGAAATGTCGAGTAAAATGCACTATCAAGCTTCTATGATAGGGCAATCAAAGACCCGAATAGATCATATTATATTATGGTTAATATAAGAATGCTGCGTAATTCTACCACATTTGTTTAATTAACGTCGCTCCTACTTCAGATAGCGTATTGGGCTAAGCGGCATCTTAAAGCGCATGAAATGCCGAGTAAAATGTACTACTAAACTTCTAGGATTGGGCAATCAGAGACCCGATTAGGTCATCTTATATTATGGTTAGTATAAGAATACAGCGAAATTCTATCGCATTTGTTCAATTTTCGCCGCTCCTGTTTCAGATAGCGTATTGGGCTAAGCGGCATCTTAAAGCGCATGAAATGTCGAGTAAAATGCACTATTATACTTCTATGATAGGGCAATTAGAGACCTGATTACATCATTTTATATTACGGTTAATATAAGAATTCTGCGGAATTCCATCACATTTGTCCGATTTACGTCGCTCGTATTTCAGATAGCGTATTGGGCTAGGCGGCACTTTAAAGCGCATGAAATGACGATTAAAATGCACTATTAAGCTTCTATGATTGGGCAAACAGAGATCCGAATATATCATATTATATTATGGTTAATATAAGAATTCTGGGTAATTCTATAACATTTGGTCAATATACGTCGCTCCTACACCAGATATCGTATTGAGCTAGACGGCATCTTAAAGCGTATGAAATGGCGAATAAAATGCACTACTATCCTTCTCGGATACGGCCATCAGAGACCCAATTAGATCATTTTATATTATGGTTAATATAAGAATGCAGCGCAATTTTATCACATTTGTTCAATTTACGTCGTCCCTATTTCAGGTAGCGTATTGGGCTAGGTTGCATCATAAAGCGCATGAAATGACGAGTACAATGCACTATTAAAATTCTAGGGTAGGGCAATCAGGGACCCGATTAGATCATTTTATATTATTGCTAATATAAGAATTCAACGTAATTTTATCACATTTGTTCAATTTACGCCGCTCCTATTTCAGATAGCGTATTGTGCTAAGCGGCATCTTAAAGCGCATGAAATGTCGACTAAAATGCACTATTAAACTCGTACGGTAGGGCAAACACAGACCCGATTAGATCGTTTCATATTATGGTTAATTTAAGAATTCAGCGAAACTCAATCACACTTGTTCAATTTACGTAGCTCCAATTTCAGATAGCGTATTGGGCTAAGCGGCACCTTAAAGCGCGTGAAATGACGAGTAAAATGCACTACAAAACTTCTTTGAAAGGGCAATCAGAGACCCGATTAGATCATTTTATATTATGGTTAATATAAGAATTCAGCGAAATTCTATCACATTTGTTCAATTTACGTCGCTCCTATTTCAGATAGCGTATTGGGCTCAGCGGCATCTCAAAGCGCATCAAGTGCCGAGTAAAATGCACTATTAAACTTCTAGGGTAGGTCGAATAGAGACCCGATTAGATCATTTTATATTATGTTTAATATAAGAATTCTGCGTAATTGTATCACATTTGTTCAATTTACGTCGCTCCTATTTCAGATAGCGTACTGGGCTGTGTGGCATCTTAAAGCGCATGAAATGTCGAGTAAAATGCACTACTAAACTTCTCGGATATGGCAATCAGACACCCGATTAGGTCATCTTATATTATGATTAATATAAGAATTCCGCAGAATTCTATCACATTTGTTCACTTTACGTAGCTCCTATTTCCGATAGCGGATTGGGCTAGACGGCACCTTAAAGCGCATGAAATGACGAGTAAAATGCACTACGAAAAATCTATGATAGGGCAATCAGAGACCCGATTAGATCATTCTATATTATTGTTAATATAAGAATTCTGCGTAATTCTACCACATTTGTTCAATTTTAGTCGCTCCTATTTCAGATAGCGTACTGGGCTAAGCGGCACCTTAATGCGCATGAAATGTCGAGTAAAATGCCCTATTAAACATCTATGATAGGGCAATCAGGGACCCGATTACATCATTTTAAATTATGGTTAATATAAGAATGCAACGTAATTTTATCACATTTGTTCAATTTATGTCGCCCCTATTTCAGTTAGCGTATTGCGCTTGGCGGCACCTTAAAGTGCATGAAATGACGAGTAACATGCACTATTAAACTTCTATGATAGGGCAAACAGAGACCCGCATAGGTCGTATTATATTATGGTTAATAAAAGAATTCTGCGCAATTCTATCGCGTTTGTTCAATTTACGTTGCTCCAATTTCAGATAGCGTATTGTGCTAGGCGGCATCTTAAAGCGCATGAAATGTCGAGTAAAATGCACTACTAAACTTCTCGGATAGGGCAATCAGAGACCCGATTAGGTCATCTTATATTATGGTTAAAATAAGAATTCAGCGAAATTCTATCACATTTGTTCAATTTACGTCGCTCCTATTTCAGATAGCGTATTGGGCTTAGCGGCATCTCAAAGCGCATCAAGTGCCGAGTAAAATGCACTATTAAACTTCTAGGGTAGGTCGAATAGAGACCCGATTAGATCATTTTATATTATGTTTAATTCAAGAATTCTGAGTAATTGTATCACGTTTGTTCAATTTACGTCTCTCCTATTTCAGATAGCGTATTGGGCTAAGCGGCACGTTAAAGCGCATGAAATGACGAGTAAAATATACTGCTAACCTTCTATGATAGGGCAATCAGAGACCCGATTAGATGATTTTATATTATTGTTAATATAAGAATTCAGCGTAATTTTATCACATTTGTTCAATTTACGTCGACCCTATTTCAGATATCGTATTGGGCTAAGCGGCACCTTAATGCGCATGAAATGTCGAGTAAAATGCCCAATTAAACATCTATGATAGGGCAATCAGGGACCCGATTAGATCATGTTATATTATTGTTAATATAAGAATGCATCGTAATTTTATCACATTTGTTCAATTTACGTCGCCCCTATTTCAGATAGCGTATTGGGCTAGGCGGCATCTTAAAGCGTATGAAATGTCGAGTAAAATGCACTACTAAACTTCTCCGATAGGGCAATCAGAGACCCGATTAGGTCATCTTATATTATGGTTAATATAAGAATTCAGCGAAATTCTATCACATTTGTACAATTTACGTCGCTCCTATTTCAGATCGCGTATTGGTCTAACCGGCACCTTAAAGCGCATGAAACGACGATTAAATTGCACTATTAAACTTCTATGATACTGCAATCGGAGACCCGAATAGACCATATTATATTATGGATAATATAAGAATTCTGCGTAATTCTATCACGTTTGTTCAATTTACGTAGCTCCTATTTCAGATAGCGTATAGGGCTAGGCGGCACCTTAAAGCGCATGATGTGACGAGTAAAACGCACTGCTAATCTTCTCGGATAGGGCAATCAGAGACCCGATTAGGTCATTTTATAATATGGTTAATATAAGAATTCTGCGTAATTCTATCACGTTTGTTCACTTTACGTAGCTCCAATTTCAGATAGCGTATTGGGCTAGGCGGCATCTTAAAGCGCGTGGACTGACGAGTAAAATGCACTATTAAACTTCTGTGATAGTGCAATCGGAGACCCGAATAGACCATATTATATTATGGATAATATAAGAATTCTGCGTAATTCTATCACGTTTGTTCAATTTACGTAGCTCCAATTTCAGATAGCGTATTGGGCTGTGCGGCATCTTAAAGCGCTTGAAATGTCGTGTAACATGCACTACTAAACTTCTCGGATATGGCAATCAGGGACCCGATTAGGTCATCTTATATTATGATTAATATAAGAATTCAGCGTAATTCTATCACATTTGTTCAATTGACGTCGGTCCTATTTCTGATAACGTATCGTGATAAGCGGCGCCTTAAAGCCCATGAAGTGCCGAGCTAAAGGCGCTATTAAACTTCTATGATAGGGCTATCAGAGACCCGATTAGATCATTCCATATTATGGTTCATATAAGAATTCTGCGTAATTCTATCACATTCGTTAAATTTACGTCGCTCCTATGTCAGACAGCGTATTGGGCTAGGTGGCACCTTATGCGCATGAAATGACGAGTAAAATGCACTATTAAACTTCTATGATAGGGCAATCGGAGACCCGAATAGACCATATTATATTATGGTTAATATAAGAATTCTGCGTAATTCTATCACGTTTGTTCAATTTACGTAGCTCCTATTTCAGATAGCGTATTGGGTTAGGCGCCATCTCAAAGCGCGTGGACTGACGAGTAAAATGCACTATTAAACTTCTGTGATAGTGCAATCGGAGACCCTAATAGACCATATTATATTATGGATAATATAAGAATTCTGCGTAATTCTATCACGTTTGTTCAATTTTTGTCGCTCCTATTTCAGATAGCGTATTGGGCTAGGCGGCACCTTAAAGCGCTTGAAATGTCGTGTAAAATGCACTACTAAACTTCTCGGATATGGCAATCAGGGACCCGATTAGGTCATCTTATATTATGATTAATATAAGAATTCAGCGTAATTCTATCACATTTGTTCAATTTACGTCGCTCCTATTTCTGATAACGTATCGCGATAAGCGGCGCCTTAAAGCCCATGAAGTGCCGAGCAAAAGGCACTATTAAACTTCTATGATAGGGCTATCAGAGACCCGATTAGATCATTCCATATTATGGTTCATATAAGAATTCTGCGTAATTCTATCACATTCGTTAAATTTACGTCGCTCCTATGTCAGACAGCGTATTGGGCTAGGCTGCACCTTATGCGCATGAAATGACGAGTAAAATGCACTATTAAACTTCTATGATAGGGCAATCAGTGACAGATTAGATCATTTCATATTATGGTTAATATAAGAATTCAGCCAAATTCTATCATATATGTTCAATTCACGTCCCTCCTATTTCAGATAGCGTATTGGGCTAAGCGGCATCTTAAAGCGCATGAAATGTCGAGTAAAATCCACTACTAAACTTCCAGGATAGGGCAATCAGAGACCTGATTAGATCATTTTATATCATGGTTAATATAAGAATTATGGGTAATTCTATCACATTTGTTCAATTTACGTCGCTCCTATTTCAGATAGCGTATTGGGCTAAGCGGCATCTTAAAGCGCATGAAATGTCGAGGTAAATCCACTACTAAACTTCCAGGATAGGGCAATCAGAGACCTGATTAGATCAACTTATATTATGATTAATATAAGAACTCAGTGTAATTCTATCACATTTGTTCAATTTACGAGACAGATTAGATCATTTCATATTATGGTTAATATAAGCATTCAGCCAAATTCTATCATATATGTTCAACTCACGTCCCTCCTATTTCAGATACCGTATTGGGCTAAACGTCACCTGAAAGCGCATGAAATGGCGAGTAAAATGCACTACTAACCTTCTATGATAGGGCAATCAGAGATCCGATTAGATCATTTTATATTATGGTTAATATAAGAATTCAGCGCAATTTTATCACATTTGTTCAATTTACGTCGCCCCTATTTCAGGTAGCGTATTGGGCTAGATGGCATCTTAAAGCGCATGAAATGTCTAGTAAAATGCACTATTAAACTTCTTGGGTAGGTCAAACAGAGACCCGATTGGATCATTTTATATTATGGTTAATTTAAGAATTCAGCGAAACTCTATCACATTTGTTCAATTTACTTCGCTCCTATTTCAGACTGCGTACTGTGCTAGGCGGCATCTTAAAGCGCGAGGAATGCCCTGTAAAATGCACTATTAAACTTCTATGATAGGGCAATCAGAAACCCGATTAGATCATTTTATATTATGGTTAATTTAAGAATTCAGCGATATTCTATCACATTTGTTCAATTTACGTCGCTCCTATTTCAGATAGCGCATTGGGCTAGGCGGCATCTTAAAGCGCGTGGAATGGCGAGTAAAATGCACTATTAAACTTCTATGATAGGGCAAACAGAGACACGATTAGATCATTTTATATTATGGTTAATTTAAGAATTCAGCGAAATTCTATCACATTTGTTCAACTTACGTCGCTCCTATTTCAGATAGCGTACTGGGCTGGGCGGCATCTTAAAACGCATGAAATGGCGATTAAAATGCACTATTAAACTTCTAGGGTAGGGCAAACAGAGACCCGATTGGATCATTTTATATTATGGTTAATTTAAGAATTCAGCAAAATTCTATCACATTTGTTCAATTTACGTCGTTCCTATTTCAGATTGCGAACTGTGCTAGGCGGCATCTTAAAGCGCGTGGAATGGCGAGTAAAATGCACTATTAAACTTCTATGACAGGGCAGTCAGAAACCCGTATAGATCATTTTATATTTTGTTTAATATAAGATTTCAGAGAAATTCTATCACTTTTGTTGAATTTACGTCGCTCCTATTTCAGATAGCGTATTGGGCTAAGCGGCACCTCAAAGCGCATGAAATGGCGAATAAATTGCACTATTAAACTTCTAGGGTAGGGCGAACAGAGACCCGATTAGATCATTTTACATTAAGGTTAATATAAGAATTCAGGGAAATTCTATCACGTTTGTTCAATTTACGTCGCTCCTATTTCAGACTGCGTACTGGGCTAGGTGGCATCTTAAAGCACGTGGAATGCCCTGTAAAATGCACTATTAAACTTCTAGGGTAGGGCAAACAGAGACCCGATTAGATCATTTTATATTATGGTTAATTTAAGAATTTATCGAAATTCAATCACATTTGTTCTATTTACGTCGCTCCTGTTTCAGATAGCGTATTGGGTTAAGCGGCATCTCAAAGCGCATGAAATGGCGAGTAAACTGCACTATTAATCTTCTAGGGTAAGGCAAACAGAGTCCCGATTAGATCATTTTATATTACGGTTAATATAAGAATTTAGAGTAATTCTATCACATTTGTTCAACCTACGTCGCTCCTAGTTCAGATAGCATACTGCGCTAGTCGGCATCTTAAAGCGGGTGGAATGGCGAGCAAAATGCACAACTAAACTTCTATGATAGGGCAATCAGAGACCCGATTAGATCATTTTATATTTTGGTTAATATAAGAATTCTGCTAAATTCTATCACATTTGTTCAATTTACGTCGCTCATATGTCAGATAGCGTATTGGTCTATGCTGCATCTCAAAGGGCAAGAAATGGCGAGTAAAATGCACTATTAATCTTCTAGGGTAAGGTAAACAGAGACCCGATTAGATCATTTTATATTACGGTTAATATAAGAATGCAGCGTAATTCTATCACATTTGTTCAATTTACGTCGCTCCTATTTCAGATAGCGTCCTGGGCTAAGCGGCATCTTCAAGCGCGTGGAATGGCGAGTACAATGCACTATTAAACTTCTATGATAAGGCAAACAGAGACCCGATTAGATCATTTTATATTACGGTTAATATAAGAATTCAGCGAAATTCTATCACATTTGTGCAATTTACGTTGCTCCTATTTCAGATATCGTATTGGGCGAAGCGGCATCTCAAAGCGCATGAAATGGCGAATATAATGCACTATTAAACTTCTAGATTAGGGCAAGCAAAGACCCGATTAGATCATTTTACATTATGGTTAATATAAGAATTCAGCGTAATTCTATCACATTTGTTCAATTTACGTCGCTCCTATTTCAGGTAGCGTATTGGGCAAAGCGGCATCTTAAAGAGAATGAAATGTCGAGTAAAATGCACTATTAAACTTCAATGGTAGGTCGAATAGAGACCCGATTAGATCATTTTATATTATGTTTAATATAAGAAGGCTGCGTAATTCTATCACATTTGTTCAATTTACGTCGCCCCTATATCAGATAGCGTATTGGGCTACACGGCATCTTAAAGCGCATGAAATGTCGAGTAAAATGCACTATTAAACTTGTACGGTAGGGCAAACAGAGACCCGATTAGATCGTTTCATATTATGGTTAATTTAAGAATTCAGCGAAACTCAATCACACTTGTTCAATTTACGTAGCTCCAATTTCAGATAGCGTATTGGGCTAAGCGGCACCTTAAAGCGCATGAAATGACGAGTAAAATGCACTATTAAACTTCTCTGATAGGGCAATCGGAGACACGATTAGATCATTTTATATTATTGTTAATATAAGAATGCGGCGTAATTTTATCGCATTTGTTCAATTTAGGTCGCCCCTATTTCAGATAGCGTATTGGGCTAGGTTGCATCATAAAGCGCATGAAATGTCGAGTAAAATGCACTATTAAACTTCTATGATAGGTCAATCGGAGACACGATTAGATCATTTTATATTATTGTTAATATAAGAATTCGGCGTAATTTTATCGCATCTGTTCAATTTACGTCGCCCCTATTTCAGATAGCGTATTCGACTAGGCGGCACCTTAAAGCGCATGAAATGATGACTAAAATGCACTATTAGACTTCTATGATAGGGGAATCAGAGACCCGATTGGATCATTTTAAATTATGTTTAATATAAGAATTCTGCGTAATTCTATCACATTTGTTCAATTTATGTCGCACCTATTTCAGATAGCGTATTCGACTAGGTGGCATCTTAAAGGGCATGAAATGCCGATTAAAATGCACAACTAAACTTCAGTGATACGGTAATCAGAGACCCGAGTAGATCGTTTTATATTATTGTTAATATAAGAATTCAGCGTAATTTTATTACATTTGTTCAATTAACGTCGCCCGTATTCCAGATAGCGTATTTGGTTAGGTGGCATCTTGAAGCGCATGAAATGACGAGTAAAATGCACTATTAAACTTCTATGATAGGGCAATCAGAGGCCCGAATACATCGTATTATATTATCGTTAATATAAGAATTCTGCGTAATTCTATCACGTTTGTTTAATTTACGTAGCTCCAATTTCAGATAGCGTATTGGGCTAAGTGGCACCTTAAAGCGCATGAAATGACGAGTAGAATGCACTACTAAACTTCTAGGATCGGGCAATCAGAGACCCGACTAGATCATATTGTATTATGGGTAATATAACAATTCTGCGTAATTCTATCACATTTGTTCAATTTACGTAGCTCCTATTTCGGAGAGTATATTGGTCTAGGCGGCATCTTAAAGCGCATGGAATGACGAGTAAAATGCACTACTAACCTTCTATGATAGGGCAATCAGAGATCCGATTAGATCATTTTATATTATGGTTAATATAAGAATTCTGAATAATTGTATCACATTTGTTCAATGTACGTCGCTCCTATTTCAGATAGCGTATTGGGCTAGGCGGCACCTTAAAGCGCATGAAATGTCGAGTAAAATGCACTATCAAGCTTCTATGATAGGGCAATCAAAGACCCGAATAGATCATATTATATTATGGTTAATATAAGAATGCTGCGTAATTCTACCACATTTGTTTAATTAACGTCGCTCCTACTTCAGATAGCGTATTGGGCTAAGCGGCATCTTAAAGCGCATGAAATGCCGAGTAAAATGTACTACTAAACTTCTAGGATAGGGCAATCAGAGACCCGATTAGGTCATCTTATATTATGGTTAGTATAAGAATACAGCGAAATTCTATCGCATTTGTTCAATTTTCGCCGCTCCTGTTTCAGATAGCGTATTGGGCTAAGCGGCATCTTAAAGCGCATGAAATGTCGAGTAAAATGCACTATTATACTTCTATGATAGGGCAATTAGAGACCTGATTACATCATTTTATATTACGGTTAATATAAGAATTCTGCGGAATTCCATCACATTTGTCCGATTTACGTCGCTCGTATTTCAGATAGCGTATTGGGCTAGGCGGCACTTTAAAGCGCATGAAATGACGATTAAAATGCACTATTAAGCTTCTATGATTGGGCAAACAGAGATCCGAATATATCATATTATATTATGGTTAATATAAGAATTCTGGGTAATTCTGTAACATTTGGTCAATATACGTCGCTCCTACACCAGATATCGTATTGAGCTAGACGGCATCTTAAAGCGTATGAAATGGCGAATAAAATGCACTACTATCCTTCTCGGATACGGCCATCAGAGACCCAATTAGATCATTTTATATTATGGTTAATATAAGAATGCAGCGCAATTTTATCACATTTGTTCAATTTACGTCGTCCCTATTTCAGGTAGCGTATTGGGCTAGGTTGCATCATAAAGCGCATGAAATGACGAGTACAATGCACTATTAAAATTCTAGGGTAGGGCAATCAGGGACCCGATTAGATCATTTTATATTATTGCTAATATAAGAATTCAACGTAATTTTATCACATTTGTTCAATTTACGCCGCTCCTATTTCAGATAGCGTATTGTGCTAAGCGGCATCTTAAAGCGCATGAAATGTCGACTAAAATGCACTATTAAACTCGTACGGTAGGGCAAACACAGACCCGATTAGATCGTTTCATATTATGGTTAATTTAAGAATTCAGCGAAACTCAATCACACTTGTTCAATTTACGTAGCTCCAATTTCAGATAGCGTATTGGGCTAAGCGGCACCTTAAAGCGCGTGAAATGACGAGTAAAATGCACTACAAAACTTCTTTGAAAGGGCAATCAGAGACCCGATTAGATCATTTTATATTATGGTTAATATAAGAATTCAGCGAAATTCTATCACATTTGTTCAATTTACGTCGCTCCTATTTCAGATAGCGTATTGGGCTCAGCGGCATCTCAAAGCGCATCAAGTGCCGAGTAAAATGCACTATTAAACTTCTAGGGTAGGTCGAATAGAGACCCGATTAGATCATTTTATATTATGTTTAATATAAGAATTCTGCGTAATTGTATCACATTTGTTCAATTTACGTCGCTCCTATTTCAGATAGCGTACTGGGCTGTGTGGCATCTTAAAGCGCATGAAATGTCGAGTAAAATGCACTACTAAACTTCTCGGATATGGCAATCAGACACCCGATTAGGTCATCTTATATTATGATTAATATAAGAATTCCGCAGAATTCTATCACATTTGTTCACTTTACGTAGCTCCTATTTCCGATAGCGGATTGGGCTAGACGGCACCTTAAAGCGCATGAAATGACGAGTAAAATGCACTACGAAAAATCTATGATAGGGCAATCAGAGACCCGATTAGATCATTCTATATTATGGTTAATATAAGAATTCTGCGTAATTCTACCACATTTGTTCAATTTTAGTCGCTCCTATTTCAGATAGCGTACTGGGCTAAGCGGCACCTTAATGCGCATGAAATGTCGAGTAAAATGCCCTATTAAACTTCTATGATAGGGCAATCAGGGACCCGATTACATCATTTTAAATTATGGTTAATATAAGAATTCGACGTAATTTTATCACATTTGTTCAATTTATGTCGCCCCTATTTCAGTTAGCGTATTGCGCTTGGCGGCACCTTAAAGTGCATGAAATGACGAGTAACATGCACTATTAAACTTCTATGATAGGGCAAACAGAGACCCGCATAGGTCGTATTATATTATGGTTAATAAAAGAATTCTGCGCAATTCTATCGCGTTTGTTCAATTTACGTTGCTCCAATTTCAGATAGCGTATTGTGCTAGGCGGCATCTTAAAGCGCATGAAATGTCGAGTAAAATGCACTACTAAACTTCTCGGATAGGGCAATCAGAGACCCGATTAGGTCATCTTATATTATGGTTAAAATAAGAATTCAGCGAAATTCTATCACATTTGTTCAATTTACGTCGCTCCTATTTCAGATAGCGTATTGGGCTTAGCGGCATCTCAAAGCGCATCAAGTGCCGAGTAAAATGCACTATTAAACTTCTAGGGTAGGTCGAATAGAGACCCGATTAGATCATTTTATATTATGTTTAATTCAAGAATTCTGAGTAATTGTATCACGTTTGTTCAATTTACGTCTCTCCTATTTCAGATAGCGTATTGGGCTAAGCGGCACGTTAAAGCGCATGAAATGACGAGTAAAATATACTGCTAACCTTCTATGATAGGGCAATCAGAGACCCGATTAGATGATTTTATATTATTGTTAATATAAGAATTCAGCGTAATTTTATCACATTTGTTCAATTTACGTCGACCCTATCTCAGATATCGTATTGGGCTAAGCGGCACCTTAATGCGCATGAAATGTCGAGTAAAATGCCCAATTAAACATCTATGATAGGGCAATCAGGGACCCGATTAGATCATGTTATATTATTGTTAATATAAGAATGCATCGTAATTTTATCACATTTGTTCAATTTACGTCGCCCCTATTTCAGATAGCGTATTGGGCTAGGCGGCATCTTAAAGCGCATGAAATGTCGAGTAAAATGCACTACTAAACTTCTCCGATAGGGCAATCAGAGACCCGATTAGGTCATCTTATATTATGGTTAATATAAGAATTCAGCGAAATTCTATCACATTTGTACAATTTACGTCGCTCCTATTTCAGATCGCGTATTGGTCTAACCGGCACCTTAAAGCGCATGAAACGACGATTAAATTGCACTATTAAACTTCTATGATACTGCAATCGGAGACCCGAATAGACCATATTATATTATGGATAATATAAGAATTCTGCGTAATTCTATCACGTTTGTTCAATTTACGTAGCTCCTATTTCAGATAGCGTATAGGGCTAGGCGGCACCTTAAAGCGCATGATGTGACGAGTAAAACGCACTGCTAATCTTCTCGGATAGGGCAATCAGAGACCCGATTAGGTCATTTTATAATATGGTTAATATAAGAATTCTGCGTAATTCTATCACGTTTGTTCACTTTACGTAGCTCCAATTTCAGATAGCGTATTGGGCTAGGCGGCATCTTAAAGCGCGTGGACTGACGAGTAAAATGCACTATTAAACTTCTATGATAGGGCAATCGGAGACCCGAATAGACCA
>CAKAJE020000441.1:0-267772 GCA_916610135.2 Macropis europaea | reverse complement strand
AAATTCTATCACATTTGTTCAATTTACGTCGCTCCTATTTCAGATAGCGTATTGGGCTAAGCGGCATCTCAAAAGCGCATGAAAATGGCGAGTAAAATGCACTATTAAACTTCTAGGGTAGGGCAAACAGAGACCCGATTAGATCATTTGATATTATGGTTAATTTAAGAATTCAGCGAAATTCTATCACATTGTTCAATTTACGTCGCTCCTATTTCAGATAGCGTATTGGGCTAAGGGGCATCTCAAAGCGCATGAAATGGGCGAGTAAAATGCACTATTAAACGTCTAGGGAAGGGCAAACAGAGACCCGATTAGATCATTTTATATTATGGTTAATTCAAGAATTCAGCAAAATTCTATCACATTTGTTCAATTTACGTCGCTCCTATTTCAGATAGCGTACTGGGCTAGGCGGCATCTTAAAGCGTGCGGAATGGCGAGTAAAATGCACTATTAAACTTCTATGATAGGGCAATCAGAGACCCGATTAGATCATTTTATATTTTGGTTTATATAAGAATTCAGCCAAATTCTATCACATTTGTTCAATTTACGTCGCTCCTATTTCAGATAGCGTATTGGGCTAAGCGGCATCTCAAAGCGTATGAAATGGCGAATAAAATGCACTATTAAAGTTGTAGGCTAGGGCGAACAGAGACCCGGTTAGATCATTTTACATTATGGTTAATAAAGAATTCAGCGAAATTCTATCACATTTGTTCAATTTACGTCGCTCCTATTTCAGATATCGTATTGGGCTAAGCGGTATCTCAAAGTGCATGAAATGAGGAGTAAAATGCACTATTAAAGTTCTAGGGTAGGACAAGCAGTGACCCGATTAGATCATTTTATATTTTGGTTAATATAAGAATTCAGCGAAATTCTATCACATTTATTCAATTTACGTCGCTCCTATTTCAGATAGCGTATTGGGCAAAGCGGCATCTCAAAGCGCATGAAATGACGAGTACAATGCACTATTAAACTTCTAGGGTAGGACAAGCAGTGACCCGATTAGATCATTTTATATTATGGTTAATTTAAGGATTCAGCAAAATTCTATCACATTTGTTCAATTTAGGTCGCTCCTATTTCAGATGGCGTACTGGGCTAGGCGGCATCTTAATGCGCGTGGAATGGTGAGTAACATCAACTATTAAACTT
Source organism: Macropis europaea (assembly GCA_916610135.2). Taxonomy (NCBI): domain Eukaryota; kingdom Metazoa; phylum Arthropoda; class Insecta; order Hymenoptera; family Melittidae; genus Macropis; species Macropis europaea. The sequence goes on along the minus strand of CAKAJE020000441.1, from coordinate 266,605 downwards.
CTAGGCTAGGGCGAACAGAGACCCGATTAGATCATTTTACATTATGGTTAATAAAAGAATTCAGCGAAATTTTATCACATTTGTTCAATTTACGTCGCTCCTATTTCAGATAGCGTATTGGGCTAAGCGGCATCTCAAAGCACATGAAATGGCGAGTAAAATGCACTATTAAACTTCTAGGCTAGGGCGAACAGAGACCCGATTAGATCATTTTACATTATGGTTAATAAAAGAATTCAGCAAAATTCTATCACATTTGTTCAATTTAGGTCGCTCCTATTTCAGATAGCGTACTGGGCTAGGCGGCATCTTAATGCGCGTGGAATGGCGAGTAACATCCACTATTAAACTTCTAGGCTAGGGCGAACAGAGACCCGATTAGATCATTTTACATTATGGTTAATAAAAGAATTCAGCGAAATTCTATCACATTTGTTCAATTTCGTCGTTCCTATTTCAGATAGCGTATTGGGCTAAGCGGCATCTCAAAGCGCATGAAATGGCGAGTAAAATGCACTATTAAACTTCTAGGCTAGGGCGAACAGAGACCCGATTAGATCATTTTACATTATGGTTAATAAAAGAATTCAGCGAAATTCTATCACATTTGTTCAATTTACGTCGCTCCTATTTCAGATAGCGTACTGGGCTAGGCGGCATCTTAAAGCGCGTGGAATGGCGAGTAAAATGCAATACTAAACTTCTAGGATAAGGCAAACAGAGACCCGATTAGATCATTTTATATTACGGTTAATATAAGAATTCAGCGTAATTCTATCACATTTGTTCAATTTACGTCGCTGCTATTCCAGATAGCTTATTGTGCTTAGCGGCATCTCAAAGCCCATGAAATGTCGAGTGAAATGCACTATTAAACTTCTAGGGTAGGGCAATCAGAGACCCGATTAGATCATTTTATATTTTGGTTAATATAAGAATTCTGCGAAATTCTATCACATTTGTTCAACTTACGTCGCTCCTATTTCAGATAGCGAACTGGGCTAGGCGGCATCTTAAAGCGCGTGGAATGGCGAGTAAAATGCACTACTAAACTTCTATGATAGGGCAATCAGAGACCCGATTAGATCATTTTATATTTTGGTTAATATAAGAATTCAGCGAAATTCTATCACATTTGTTCAATTTACGTCGCTCCTATTACAGATAGCTTATTGTGCTTAGCGGCATCTCAAAGCGCATGAAGTGACGAGTGAAATGCACTATTAAACTTCTAGGGTAGGGCAAACAGGGACCCGATTATATCATTTTACATTATGGTTAATGTAAGAATTCAGCGAAATTCTATCACATTTGTTCAATTTTCGTCGCTCCTATTTCAGATACATTATTGGGCTTAGCGGCATCTCAAAGCGCATGAAGTGTCGAGTGAAATGCCCTATTAAACTTCTAGGGTAGGGCAAACAGAGACCCGATTAGATCATTTTATATTATGGTTAATTTAAGAATTCAGCAAAATTCTATCACATTTGTTCAACTTACGTCGCTCCTATTTCAGATAGCGTACTGTGCTAGGCGGCATCTTAAAGCTCGTGGAATGGCGAGTAAAATGCACTACTAAACTTCTATGATAGGGCAATCAGAGACCCGATTAGATCATTTTATATTTTGTTTAATATAAGATTTCAGGGATATTCTATCACATTTGTTCAATTTACGTCGCTCCTATTTCAGATAGCGTATTGGGCTAAGCGGCATCTCAAAGCGCATGAAATGGCGAGTAAAATGCACTATTAAACTTCTAGGGAAGGGCAAACAGAGACCCGATTAGATCATTTTATATTATGGTTAATTCAAGAATTCAGCAAAATTCTATCACATTTGTTCAATTTACGTCGCTCCTATTTCAGATAGCGTACTGGGCTAGGCGGCATCTTAAAGCGTGCGGAATGGCGAGTAAAATGCACTATTAAACTTCTATGATAGGGCAATCAGAGACCCGATTAGATCATTTTATATTTTGGTTTATATAAGAATTCAGCCAAATTCTATCACATTTGTTCAATTTACGTCGCTCCTATTTCAGATAGCGTATTGGGCTAAGCGGCATCTCAAAGCGTATGAAATGGCGAATAAAATGCACTATTAAAGTTGTAGGCTAGGGCGAACAGAGACCCGGTTAGATCATTTTACATTATGGTTAATAAAAGAATTCAGCGAAATTCTATCACATTTGTTCAATTTACGTCGCTCCTATTTCAGATATCGTATTGGGCTAAGCGTTATCTGAAAGTGCATGAAATGAGGAGTAAAATGCACTATTAAAGTTCTAGGGTAGGACAAGCAGTGACCCGATTAGATCATTTTATATTTTGGTTAATATAAGAATTCAGCGAAATTCTATCACATTTATTCAATTTACGTCGCTCCTATTTCAGTTAGCGTATTGGGCTAAGCGGCATCTCAAAGCGCATGAAATGGCGAGTAAAATGCACTATTAAACTTCTAGGCTGGGGCGAACAGAGACCCGATTAGATCATTTTACATTATGGTTAATAAAAGAATTCAGCGAAATTCTATCACATTTGTTCAATTTTCGTCGCTCCTATTTCAGATACATTATTGGGCTTAGCGGCATCTCAAAGCGCATGAAGTGTCGAGTGAAATGCACTATTAAACTTCTAGGGTAAGGGAAAGAGAGAACCGATTAGGTCATTTTATATTACGGTTAATGTAAGAATTAAGCGTAATTCTATCACATTTGTGCAATTTACGTCACTCCTATTTCAGGTAGCCTACTGGGCTAGCCGGCATATTAAAGCGCGTGAAATAGCGAGTAAAATGCACGATTAGCCTTCTATGATAGGGCAATCAGAGACCCGATTAGACCATTTTATATTATGGGTAATTTAAGAATTCAGCAAAATTCTGTCACATTTGTTCAATTTACGTTGCTCCTATTTCAGATAGCGTATTGGGCTAAGCAGCATCTCAAAGCGCATGAAATGGCGAATAAAATTCACTATTAAACTTATAGGCTAGGGCGAACAGAGACCCGATTAGATGATTTTACATTATGGTGAATAAAAGAATTCAGCGAAATTCTATCACTTTTGTTCAATTTACGTCTCTCCTATTTCAGATAGCGCAGTGTGCTAAGCGGCATCTCAAAGCGCATGAAATGACGAGTGAAATGCACTATTAAACTTCTAGGGTAAGGCAAAGAGAGTCCCGATTAGATCATATTACATTATGGTTAATAAAAGAATTCAGCGAAATTCTATCACATTTGTTAAATTTACGTCGCTCCTATTTCAGATAGTGTATTGGGCTAAGCGGCATCTCAAAGCGCATGAAATGACCAGTGAAATGCACTATTAAACTTCTAGGGTAAGGGAAAGAGAGAACCGATTAGGTCATTTTATATTACGGTTAATATAAGAATTCAGCAAAATTCTATCACTTTTGTTCAATTTACGTTGCTCCTATTTCAGATAGCGTACTGGGCTTGGCGGCATCTTAAAGCGCGTGGAATGACGAGCAAAATGCACTATTAAGCTTCTATGATAGGGCAATAAGAGACCCGATTAGATCATTTTATATTTTGGTTAATATAAGAATTCAGCGAAATTCCATCACATTTATTCAATTTACGTCGCTCCTATTTCAGATAGCTTATTGAGCTAAGCGGCATCTCAAAGCGCATGAAATGAGGAGTGAAATGCACTATTAAACTTCTAGGGTAGGGCGAACAGAGACCGGATTAGATCATTTTACATTAAGTTTAATATAAGAATTCAGGGAAATTCTATCACATTTGTTCAATTTACGTCGCTCCTATTTCAGATAGCGTATTGGGCTAAGCGGCACCTCAAAGCGCATGAAATGGCGAGTAAAATGCACTATTAAACTTCTAGGGTAAGGGAAAGAGAGAACCGATTAGGTCATTTTATATTACGGTTAATGTAAGAATTAAGCGTAATTCTATCACATTTGTGCAATTTACGTCACTCCTATTTCAGGTAGCCTACTGGGCTAGCCGGCATATTAAAGCGCGTGAAATAGCGAGTAAAATGCACGATTAGCCTTCTATGATAGGGCAATCAGAGACCCGATTAGACCATTTTATATTATGGTTAATTTAAGAATTCAGCAAAATTCTGTCACATTTGTTCAATTTACGTTGCTCCTATTTCAGATAGCGTATTGGGCTAAGCAGCATCTCAAAGCGCATGAAATGGCGAATAAAATTCACTATTAAACTTATAGGCTAGGGCGAACAGAGACCCGATTAGATCATTTTACATTATGGTGAATAAAAGAATTCAGCGAAATTCTATCACTTTTGTTCAATTTACGTCTCTCCTATTTCAGATAGCGCAGTGTGCTAAGCGGCATCTCAAAGCGCATGAAATGACGAGTGAAATGCACTATTAAACTTCTAGGGTAAGGCAAAGAGAGTCCCGATTAGATCATATTACATTATGGTTAATAAAAGAATTCAGCGAAATTCTATCACATTTGTTCAATTTACGTCGCTCCTATTTCAGATAGCGTATTGGGCTAAGCGGCATCTCAAAGCGCATGAAATGGCGAGTACAATGCACTATTAAACGTCTAGGGAAGGGCAAACAGAGACCCGATTAGATCATTTTATATTATGGTTAATTTAAGAATTCAGCAAAATCCTATCACATTTGTTCAATTTAGGTCGCTCCTATTTCAGATAGCGTACTGGGCTAGGCGGCATCTTAATGCGCGTGGAATGGCGAGTAACATCCACTATTAAACTTCTAGGCTAGGGCGAACAGAGACCCGATTAGATCATTTTACATTATGGTTAATAAAAGAATTCAGCGAAATTCTATCACATTTGTTCAATTTACGTCGCTCCTATTTCAGATAGCGTATTGGGCTAGGCGGCATCTCAAAGCGCATGAAATGGGGAGTAAAATGCACTATTAAACTTCTAGGCTAGGGCGAACAGAGACCCGATTAGATCATTTTACATTATGGTTAATAAAAGAATTCACCGAAATTCTGTCACATTTGTTCAATTTACGTCGCTCCTATTTCAGATAGCGTATTGGGCTAAGCGGCATCTCAAAGCGCATGAAATGGCGAGTAAAATGCACTATTAAATTTCTAGGGTAGGGCAAACAGAGACCCGATTAGATCATTTGATATTATGGTTAATTTAAGAATTCAGCGAAATTCTATCACATTTGTTCAATTTACGTCGCTCCTATTTCAGATAGCGTATTGGGCTAAGCGGCATCTCAAAGCGCATGAAATGGCGAGTAAAATGCACTATTAAACGTCTAGGGAAGGGCAAACAGAGACCCGATTAGATCATTTTATATTATGGTTAATTCAAGAATTCAGCAAAATTCTATCACATTTGTTCAATTTACGTCGCTCCTATTTCAGATAGCGTACTGGGCTAGGCGGCATCTTAAAGCGTGCGGAATGGCGAGTAAAATGCACTATTAAACTTCTATGATAGGGCAATCAGAGACCCGATTAGATCATTTTATATTTTGGTTTATATAAGAATTCAGCCAAATTCTATCACATTTGTTCAATTTACGTCGCTCCTATTTCAGATAGCGTATTGGGCTAAGCGGCATCTCAAAGCGTATGAAATGGCGAATAAAATGCACTATTAAAGTTGTAGGCTAGGGCGAACAGAGACCCGGTTAGATCATTTTACATTATGGTTAATAAAAGAATTCAGCGAAATTCTATCACATTTGTTCAATTTACGTCGCTCCTATTTCAGATATCGTATTGGGCTAAGCGGTATCTCAAAGTGCATGAAATGAGGAGTAAAATGCACTATTAAAGTTCTAGGGTAGGACAAGCAGTGACCCGATTAGATCATTTTATATTTTGGTTAATATAAGAATTCAGCGAAATTCTATCACATTTGTTCAACTTACGTCGCTCCTATTTCAGATAGCGAACTGGGCTAGGCGGCATCTTAAAGCGCGTGGAATGGCGAGTAAAATGCACTACTAAACTTCTATGATAGGGCAATCAGAGACCCGATTAGATCATTTTATATTTTGGTTAATATAAGAATTCAGCGAAATTCTATCACATTTGTTCAATTTACGTCGCTCCTATTACAGATAGCTTATTGTGCTTAGCGGCATCTCAAAGCGCATGAAGTGACGAGTGAAATGCACTATTAAACTTCTAGGGTAGGGCAAACAGGGACCCGATTATATCATTTTACATTATGGTTAATGTAAGAATTCAGCGAAATTCTATCACATTTGTTCAATTTTCGTCGCTCCTATTTCAGATACATTATTGGGCTTAGCGGCATCTCAAAGCGCATGAAGTGTCGAGTGAAATGCCCTATTAAACTTCTAGGGTAGGGCAAACAGAGACCCGATTAGATCATTTTATATTATGGTTAATTTAAGAATTCAGCAAAATTCTATCACATTTGTTCAACTTACGTCGCTCCTATTTCAGATAGCGTACTGTGCTAGGCGGCATCTTAAAGCTCGTGGAATGGCGAGTAAAATGCACTACTAAACTTCTATGATAGGGCAATCAGAGACCCGATTAGATCATTTTATATTTTGTTTAATATAAGATTTCAGGGATATTGTATCACATTTGTTCAATTTACGTCGCTCCTATTTCAGATAGCGTATTCGGCTAAGCGGAATCTCAAATCGCATGAAATGGCGAATAAAATGCACTACTAAACTTCTAGGCTAGGGCGAACAGAGACCCGATCAGATCATTTTACATTATGGTTAATAAAAGAATTCAGCGAAATTCTATCACATTTGTTCAAATTACGTCGCTCCTATTTCAAATAGCGTATTGGGCTAAGCGGCATCTCAAAGTGCATGAAATGGCGACTGAAATGCACTATTAGACTTCTATGGTAGGGCGAACAGAGACCCGATTAGATCATTTTACATTAAGGTTAATATAAGAATTCACGGAAATTCTATCAGATTTGTTCATCTTACGTCGCTCCTATTTCAGATAGCGTACTGGGCTAGGCGGCATCTTAAAGCGCGTGGAAGGGCGAGTAAAATGCACTACTATACTTCTATGACACAGTAATCAGAGACCCGATTACATCATTTTATATTTTGTTTAATATAAGATATCAAGGAAATTCTATCACATTTGTTCAATTTACGTCGCTCCTATTTCAGATAGCGTATTGGGCTAGGCGGCATCTCAAAGCGCATGAAATGGCGAATAAAATGCACTATTAAACTTCTAGGCTAGGGCGAACAGAGACCCGATTAGATCATTTTACATTATGATTAATAAAAGAATTCAGCGAAATTCTATCACATTTGTTCAACTTACGTCGCTCCTATTTCAGATAGCTTATTGGGCTAAGCGGCATGTCAAAGCGCATGAAATGACGAGTGAAATGCACTGTTAAACTTCTATGATAGGGCAATCAGAGACCCGATTACATCATTTTATATTTTGTTTAATATAAGATTTCAGGGAAATTCTATCACATTTGTTCAATTTACGTCGCTCCTGTTTCAGATAGCTTATTGGGCTAAGCGGCATCTGAAGGCGCATGAAATGGCGAGTAAAATGTACTATTAAACTTCTATGATAGGGCAATCAGAGACCCGATTAGATCATTTTATATTTTGGTTAATATAAGAATTCAACGAAATTCTATCACATTTGTTCAATTTACGTCGCTTCTATTACAGATAGCTTATTGGGCTTATCGGCATCTCAAAGCGCATTAAATGACGAGTGAAATGCACTATTAAACTTCTAGGGTAGGGCAAACAGAGACCCGATTAGGTCATTTTATATTATGGTTAATTTAAGAATTCAGCAAAATTCTATCACATTTGTTCAATTTACGTCGTTCCTATTTCAGACAGCGTCCTGGGCTAAGCGGCATCTAAAAGCGCATGAAATGGCGAGTATAATGCACTATTATACTTCTAGGATAAGGCAAACAGAGACGCGATTAGATCATTTTATATTACGGTTAATATAAGAATTCAGCGTAATTCTATCACATTTGTTCAACTTACGTCGTTCCTATTTCAGATAGCGTACTGGGCTAGGCGGCATCTTAAAGCGGGTTGAATGTCGAGTAGAATGCACTATTAAAATTCTATGATAGGGCAATCAGAGACCCGATTAGATCATTTTATATTTTGGTTAATATAAGAATTCAGCGAAATTCTATCACATTTGTTCAATTTACGTCGCTCCTATTACAGATAGCTTATTGGGCTCAGCGGCATCTCAAAGCGCATGAAATGACGAGTGAAATGCACTATTAAACTCCTAGGCTAGGGCGAACAGAGACCCGAGCAGATCATTTTACATTATGGTTAATAAAAGAATTCAGCGAAATTCAATCACATTTATTCAACTTACGTCGCTCCTATTTCAGGTAGCGTATTGGGCTAAGCGGCATCTCAAAGCGCATGAAATGACGAGTAAAATGCACTATTAAACTTCTAGGGTAGGGCAAGCAGAGACCCGATTAGATCATTTTATATTATCGTTAATTTAAGAATTCAGCAAAATTCTATCACATTCGTTCAATTTAGGTCGCTCCTATTTCAGATAGCGTATTGGGCTAAGCGGCATCTCAAAGCGCATGAAATGGCGAGTGAAATGCACTATAAGACTTCTATGCTAGGGCAATCAGAGACCCGATTAGATCATTTTATATTTTGGTTAATACAAGAATTCAGTGAAATTCTATCACATTTGTTCAATTTACGTCGCTCCTATTTCAGATAGCGTATTGGGCACAGCGGCAGCTCAAAGCGTATGAAATGGCGAATAAAATGCACTATTAAAGTTCTAGGCTAGGGCGAACAGAGATCCGATTAGATCATTTAACATTATGGTTAATAAAAGAATTCAGCGAAATTCTATCACATTTGTTCAACTTATATGGCTCCTATTTCAGATAGCGTATTAGGCTAAGCGGCATCACAAAGCGCATGAAACGACGAGTAAAATGCACTATTAAAGTTCTAGGGTAGGGCAAACAGAGACCCGATTAGATCATTTTATATTATGGTTAATTTAAGAATTCAGCGAAATTCTATCACATTTGTTCAATTTACGTCGCTCCTATTTCAGATAGCGTATTGGGCTAAGCGGCATCTCAAAGCGCACGAAATGGCGAGTAAAATGCACTATTAAACTTCTACGATAAGGCAAACAGAGAACCGATTAGATCATTTTATATTACGGTTAATATAAGAATTCAGCGTAATTCTATCACATTTGTTCATCTTACGTCGCTCCTATTTCAGATAGCGCACTGGGCTGGGCGGCATCTTAAAGCGCGTGGAAGGGCGAGTAAAATGCACTACTAAACTTCTATGATACAGTAATCAGAGACCCGATTACATCATTTTATATTTTGTTTAATATAAGATTTCAGGGAAATTCTATCACATTTGTTCAATTTACGTCGCTCCTATTTCAGATAGCGTATTGGGCTAAGCGGCATCTCAAAGCGCATGAAATGGCGAGTAAAATGCACTATTAAACTTCTAGGGTAGGGCAAACAGAGACCCGATTAGATCATTTGATATTATGGTTAATTTAAGAATTCAGCGAAATTCTATCACATTTGTTCAATTTACGTCGCTCCTATTTCAGATAGCGTATTGGGCTAAGGGGCATCTCAAAGCGCATGAAATGGCGAGTAAAATGCACTATTAAACGTCTAGGGAAGGGCAAACAGAGACCCGATTAGATCATTTTATATTATGGTTAATTCAAGAATTCAGCAAAATTCTATCACATTTGTTCAATTTACGTCGCTCCTATTTCAGATAGCGTACTGGGCTAGGCGGCATCTTAAAGCGTGCGGAATGGCGAGTAAAATGCACTATTAAACTTCTATGATAGGGCAATCAGAGACCCGATTAGATCATTTTATATTTTGGTTTATATAAGAATTCAGCCAAATTCTATCACATTTGTTCAATTTACGTCGCTCCTATTTCAGATAGCGTATTGGGCTAAGCGGCATCTCAAAGCGTATGAAATGGCGAATAAAATGCACTATTAAAGTTGTAGGCTAGGGCGAACAGAGACCCGGTTAGATCATTTTACATTATGGTTAATAAAAGAATTCAGCGAAATTCTATCACATTTGTTCAATTTACGTCGCTCCTATTTCAGATATCGTATTGGGCTAAGCGGTATCTCAAAGTGCATGAAATGAGGAGTAAAATGCACTATTAAAGTTCTAGGGTAGGACAAGCAGTGACCCGATTAGATCATTTTATATTTTGGTTAATATAAGAATTCAGCGAAATTCTATCACATTTATTCAATTTACGTCGCTCCTATTTCAGTTAGCGTATTGGGCTAAGCGGCATCTCAAAGCGCATGAAATGGCGAGTAAAATGCACTATTAAACTTCTAGGCTGGGGCGAACAGAGACCCGATTAGATCATTTTACATTATGGTTAATAAAAGAATTCAGCGAAATACTATCACATTCGTTCAATTTACGTCGCTCCTATTTCAGATAGCGTATTGGGCAAAGCGGCATCTCAAAGCGCATGAAATGACGAGTACAATGCACTATTAAACTTCTAGGGTAGGACAAGCAGTGACCCGATTAGATCATTTTATATTATGGTTAATTTAAGGATTCAGCAAAATTCTATCACATTTGTTCAATTTAGGTCGCTCCTATTTCAGATGGCGTACTGGGCTAGGCGGCATCTTAATGCGCGTGGAATGGTGAGTAACATCAACTATTAAACTTCTAGGCTAGGGCGAACAGAGACCCGATTAGATCATTTTACATTATGGTTAATAAAAGAATTCAGCGAAATTTTATCACATTTGTTCAATTTACGTCGCTCCTATTTCAGATAGCGTATTGGGCTAAGCGGCATCTCAAAGCACATGAAATGGCGAGTAAAATGCACTATTAAACTTCTAGGCTAGGGCGAACAGAGACCCGATTAGATCATTTTACATTATGGTTAATAAAAGAATTCAGCAAAATTCTATCACATTTGTTCAATTTAGGTCGCTCCTATTTCAGATAGCGTACTGGGCTAGGCGGCATATTAATGCGCGTGGAATGGCGAGTAACATCCACTATTAAACTTCTAGGCTAGGGCGAACAGAGACCCGATTAGATCATTTTACATTATGGTTAATAAAAGAATTCAGCGAAATTCTATCACATTTGTTCAATTTACGTCGTTCCTATTTCAGATAGCGTATTGGGCTAAGCGGCATCTCAAAGCGCATGAAATGGCGAGTAAAATGCACTATTAAACTTCTAGGCTAGGGCGAACAGAGACCCGATTAGATCATTTTACATTATGGTTAATAAAAGAATTCAGCGAAATTCTATCACATTTGTTCAATTTACGTCGCTCCTATTTCAGATAGCGTACTGGGCTAGGCGGCATCTTAAAGCGCGTGGAATGGCGAGTAAAATGCAATACTAAACTTCTAGGATAAGGCAAACAGAGACCCGATTAGATCATTTTATATTACGGTTAATATAAGAATTCAGCGTAATTCTATCACATTTGTTCAATTTACGTCGCTGCTATTCCAGATAGCTTATTGTGCTTAGCGGCATCTCAAAGCCCATGAAATGTCGAGTGAAATGCACTATTAAACTTCTAGGGTAGGGCAATCAGAGACCCGATTAGATCATTTTATATTTTGGTTAATATAAGAATTCTGCGAAATTCTATCACATTTGTTCAACTTACGTCGCTCCTATTTCAGATAGCGAACTGGGCTAGGCGGCATCTTAAAGCGCGTGGAATGGCGAGTAAAATGCACTACTAAACTTCTATGATAGGGCAATCAGAGACCCGATTAGATCATTTTATATTTTGGTTAATATAAGAATTCAGCGAAATTCTATCACATTTGTTCAATTTACGTCGCTCCTATTACAGATAGCTTATTGTGCTTAGCGGCATCTCAAAGCGCATGAAGTGACGAGTGAAATGCACTATTAAACTTCTAGGGTAGGGCAAACAGGGACCCGATTATATCATTTTACATTATGGTTAATGTAAGAATTCAGCGAAATTCTATCACATTTGTTCAATTTTCGTCGCTCCTATTTCAGATACATTATTGGGCTTAGCGGCATCTCAAAGCGCATGAAGTGTCGAGTGAAATGCCCTATTAAACTTCTAGGGTAGGGCAAACAGAGACCCGATTAGATCATTTTATATTATGGTTAATTTAAGAATTCAGCAAAATTCTATCACATTTGTTCAACTTACGTCGCTCCTATTTCAGATAGCGTACTGTGCTAGGCGGCATCTTAAAGCTCGTGGAATGGCGAGTAAAATGCACTACTAAACTTCTATGATAGGGCAATCAGAGACCCGATTAGATCATTTTATATTTTGTTTAATATAAGATTTCAGGGATATTCTATCACATTTGTTCAATTTACGTCGCTCCTATTTCAGATAGCGTATTGGGCTAAGCGGCATCTCAAAGCGCATGAAATGGCGAGTAAAATGCACTATTAAACGTCTAGGGAAGGGCAAACAGAGACCCGATTAGATCATTTTATATTATGGTTAATTCAAGAATTCAGCAAAATTCTATCACATTTGTTCAATTTACGTCGCTCCTATTTCAGATAGCGTACTGGGCTAGGCGGCATCTTAAAGCGTGCGGAATGGCGAGTAAAATGCACTATTAAACTTCTATGATAGGGCAATCAGAGACCCGATTAGATCATTTTATATTTTGGTTTATATAAGAATTCAGCCAAATTCTATCACATTTGTTCAATTTACGTCGCTCCTATTTCAGATAGCGTATTGGGCTAAGCGGCATCTCAAAGCGTATGAAATGGCGAATAAAATGCACTATTAAAGTTGTAGGCTAGGGCGAACAGAGACCCGGTTAGATCATTTTACATTATGGTTAATAAAAGAATTCAGCGAAATTCTATCACATTTGTTCAATTTACGTCGCTCCTATTTCAGATATCGTATTGGGCTAAGCGGTATCTCAAAGTGCATGAAATGAGGAGTAAAATGCACTATTAAAGTTCTAGGGTAGGACAAGCAGTGACCCGATTAGATCATTTTATATTTTGGTTAATATAAGAATTCAGCGAAATTCTATCACATTTATTCAATTTACGTCGCTCCTATTTCAGTTAGCGTATTGGGCTAAGCGGCATCTCAAAGCGCATGAAATGGCGAGTAAAATGCACTATTAAACTTCTAGGCTGGGGCGAACAGAGACCCGATTAGATCATTTTACATTATGGTTAATAAAAGAATTCAGCGAAATACTATCACATTCGTTCAATTTACGTCGCTCCTATTTCAGATAGCGTATTGGGCAAAGCGGCATCTCAAAGCGCATGAAATGACGAGTACAATGCACTATTAAACTTCTAGGGTAGGACAAGCAGTGACCCGATTAGGTCATTTTATATTATGGTTAATTTAAGGATTCAGCAAAATTCTATCACATTTGTTCAATTTAGGTCGCTCCTATTTCAGATGGCGTACTGGGCTAGGCGGCATCTTAATGCGCGTGGAATGGCGAGTAACATCAACTATTAAACTTCTAGGCTAGGGCGATCAGAGACACGATTAGATCATTTTACATTATGGTTAATAAAAGAATTCAGCGAAATTCTATCACATTTGTTCAACTTACGTCGCTCCTATTTCGGATAGCGTATTGGGCTAAGCGGCATCTCAAAGCGCATGAAATGGCGAGTAAAATGCACTATTAAACTTCTAGGGTGGGGCAAACAGAGACCCGATTAGATCATTTTATATTATGGTTAATTTAAGAATTCAGCAAAATTCTATCACATTTGTTCAATTTAGGTCGCTCCTATTTCAGATAGCGTACTGGGATAGGCGGCATCTTAATGCGCGTGGAATGGCGAGCAACATCCACTATTAAACTTCTAGGCTAGGGCGAACAGAGACCCGATTAGATCATTTTACATTATGGTTAATAAAAGAATTCAGCGAAATTCTATCACATTTGTTCAATTTACGTCGCTCCTATTTCAGATAGCGTATTGGGCTAAGCGGCATCTCAAAGCACATGAAATGGCGAGTAAAATGCACTATTAAACTTCTAGGCTAGGGCGAACAGAGACCCGATTAGATCATTTTACATTATGGTTAATAAAAGAATTCAGCGAAATTCTATCACATTTGTTCAACTTACGTCGCTCCTATTTCAGATAGCGTATTGGGCTAGGCGGCATCTCAAAGAGCATGAAATGGCGAGTAAAATGCACTAGTAGACTTCTACGGTAGGTCGTAAAGAGACCCGATTAAATCATTTTATATTATGGTTAATTTATGAATTCAGCAAAATTCTATCACATTTGTTCAATTTACGTCGCTCCTATTTCAGATAGCGTACTGGGTTCGGCCGCATCCTAAAGCGCGTGGAATGGCGAGTGAAATGCACTATTAGACTTCTATTGTAGGGCGAACAGAGACCCGATTAGATCGTTTTATATTATGGTTAATTTAAGAATTCAGCGAAATTCTATCACATTTGTTCAATTTACGTCGCTCCTATTTCAGATAGCGTATTGGGCTAAGCGGCATCTCAAAGCTCATGAAATGGCGAGTAAGATGCACTATTAAACTTCTAGGATAAGGCAAACAGAGACCCGATTAGATCATTTTATATTACGGTTAATATAAGAATTCAGCGTGATTCTATCACATTTGTTCAACTTACGTCGCTCCTATTTCAGGTAGCGTACTGGGCTAGGTGGCATCTTAAAGTGCGCGGAATGGCGAGTAAAATGCACTATTAAACTTCTAGGATAAGGCAAACAGACACCCGATTAGATCATTTTATATTTTGGTTAATATAAGAATTCAGCGAAATTCTATCACATTTGTTCAATTTACGTCGCTCATATTTCAGATAGCGAACTGTGCTATGCGGCATCTTAAAGCGCGCGGAATGGCGAGTAAAATGCACTATTAAACTTCTATGCTAGGGCAATCAGAGGCCAGATTAGATCATTTTATATTTTGGTTAATATAAGATTTCAGCAAAATTTTATCACATTTGTTCAATTTACGTCGCTCCTATTTCAGATAGCGTACTGGGCTATGCGGCATCTTACAGCGCGTGGAATGGCGAGTAGAATGCACTGCTAAACTTCAATGATAGGGCAATCAGAGACCCGATTAGATCATTTTATATTTTGTTTAATATAAGATTTCAGGGAAATTCTATCACATTTGTTCAATTTACGTCGCTCCTATTTCAGATAGCGTGTTGGGCTAAGCGGCATCTCAAAGCGCATGAAATGGCGAGTAAAATGCAATACTAAACTTCTAGGATAAGGCAAACAGAGACCCGATTAGATCATTTTATATTTCGGTTCATATAAGAATTCAGCGAAATTCTATCACATTTGTTCAACTTACGTCGCTCCTATTTCAGATAGCGTATTGGGATAAGCGGCATCTCAAAGCGCATGAAATGGCGAGTAAAATGCACAATTAAACTACTAGGGTAGGGCAAACAGAGACCCGATTAGATCATTTTATATTTTGGTTCATATAAGAATTCAGCGAAATTCTATCACATTTGTTCAATTTACCTCGCTCCTATTTCAGATAGCGTATTGGGCTAAGCGGCATCTCAAAGCTCATGAAATGGCGAGTAAAATGCACTATTAAACTTCTAGGATAAGGCAAACAGAGACCCGATTAGATCATTTTATATTACGGTTAATATAAGAATTCAGCGTAATTCTATCACATTTGTTCAATTTACGTCGCCCCTATTACAAATAGCGTATTGTGCTAAGCGGCATCTCAAAGCGCATGACATGGCGAGTGAAATGCACTATTAGACTTCTATGGTAGGGCGAACAGAGACCCGATTAGATCATTTTACATTAAGGTTAATATAAGAATTCGGGGAAATTCTATCACATTTGTTCAATTTACGTCGCTCGTATTTCAGATAGCGTATTGGGCAAAGCGGCATTTCAAAGCGTATGAAATGGCGAATAAAATGCACTATTAAAGTTCTAGGCTAGGGCGAACAGAGATCCGATTAGATCATTTTACATTATGGTTAATAAAAGAATTCAGCGAAATTCTATCACATTTGTTCAACTTATATGGCTCCTATTTCAGATAGCGTTTCAGGCTAAGCGGCATCACAAAGCGCATGGAACGACGAGTAAAATGCACTATTAAAGTTCTAGGGTAGGGCAAACAGAGACCCGATTAGATCATTTTATATTATGGTTAATTTAAGAATTGAGCGAAATTCTATCACATTTGTTCAACTTACGTCGCTCCTAATTTAGATGGCGTACTGGGCTAGGCGGCATCTTAAAGCGCGTGGAATGGTGAGTAAAATGCACTGCTAAACTTCTATGATAGGGCAATCAGAGACCCGATTAGATCATTTTATATTTTGTTTAATATAAGATTTCAGGGAAATTCTATCACATTTGTTCAACTTACGTCGCTCCTATTTCAGATAGCGTACTGGGCTAGGCGCCATCTTAAAGCGCGCGGAATGGCGAGTAAAATGCACTGCTCAACTTTTATGATAGGGCAATCAGAGACCCGATTAGCTCATTTTATATTTTGTTTAATATAAGATTTCATGGAAATTCTATCACATTTGCTCAATTTACGTCGCTCCTATTTCAGATAGCGTACTGGGCTAGGCGGCATCTTAAAGCGCGTGGAATGGCGTGTAAAATGCACTATTAAAATTCTATGATAGGGCAATCAGAGACCCGATTAGATCATTTTATATTATGGTTAATTAAAGAATTCAGCAAAATTCTATCACATTTGTTCAATTTACGTCGCTCCTATATCAGATAGCGTACTGGGCTAGGCGGCATCTTAAAGCGGGTTGAATGGCGAGTAGAATGCACTATTAAAATTCTATGATACGGCAATCAGAGACCCGATTAGATCATTTTATATTTTGGTTAATATAAGAATTCAGTGAAATTCTATCACATTTGTTCAATTTAAGTCGCTCCTATTTCAAATAGCGTACTGGGCTCAGCGGCATCTCAAAGCGCATGAAATGGCGAGCAAAATGCACTATTAAACTTCTAGGGTAGGGCAAACAGAGACCCGATTAGATCATTTTATGTTATGGTTAATTTAAGAATTCAGCGAAATTCTATCACATTTGTTCAACTTACGTCGCTCCTATTTCAAATAGCGTATTGGGCTAAGCGGCATCTCAAAGCGCATGAAATGGCGAGCAAAATGCACTATTAAACTTCTAGGGTAGGGCAAACAGAGACCCTATTAGATCATTTTGTACTATGGTTAATTTAAGAATTCAGCAAAATTCTATCACATTTGTTCAATTTACGTCGCTCCTATTGCAGATAGCGAACTGGGCTATGCGGCATCTTAAAGCGCTCGGAATGGCGAGTAATATGCACTATTAAACTTCTATGCTAGGGCAATCAGAGACCCGATTAGATCATTTTATATTTTGGTTAATATAAGAATTCAGTGAAATTCTATCACATTTGTTCAATTTACGTCGCTCCTATTTCAGATAGCGTATTGGGCAAAGCGGCATCTCAAAGCGTATGAAATGGTGAATAAAATGCACTATTAAAGTTCTAGGCTCGGGCGAACAGAGATCCGATTAGATCATTTTACATTATGGTTAATAAAAGAATTCAGCGAAATTCAATCACATTTGTTCAACTTATATCGCTCCAATTTCAGATAGAGTATTAGGCTAAGCGGCATCTCAAAGCGCATGAAATGACGAGTAAAATGCACTATTAAAGTTCTAGGGTACGGCAAACAGAGACCCGATTAGATCATTTTATATTATGGTTAATTTAAGAATTGAGCGAAATTTTATCACATTCGTTCAATTTACGTCGCTCCTGTTTCAGATAGCGTATTGGGCAAAGCGGCGTCTCAAAGCGCATGAAATGACGAGTAAAATGCACTATTAAACTTCTAGGGTAGGGCAAGCAGAGACCCGATTAGATCATTTTATATTATGGTTAAATTAAGAATTCAGCAAAGTTCTATCACATTCGTTCAATTTAGGTCGCTCCTATTTCAGATAGCGTATTGGGCTAAGCGGCATCTCAAAGCGCACGAAATGGCGAGTGAAATGCACTATAAGACTTCTATGCTAGGGCAATCAGAGACCCGATTAGTTCATTTTATATTTTGGTTAATATAAGAATTCAGTGAAATTCTATCACATTTGTTCAATTTACGTCGCTCGTATTTCAGATAGCGTATTGGGCAAAGCGGCATCTCAAAGCGTATGAAATGGCGAATAAAATGCACTATTAAAGTTCTAGGCTAGGGCGAACAGAGATCCGATTAGATCATTTTACATTATGGTTAATAAAAGAATTCAGCGAAATTCTATCACATTTGTTCAACTTATATGGCTCCTATTTCAGATAGCGTATCAGGCTAAGCGGCATCACAAAGCGCATGAAACGACGAGTAAAATGCACTATTAAGGTTCTAGGGTAGGGCAAACAGAGACCCGATTAGATCATTTTATATTATGGTTAATTTAAGAATTGAGCGAAATTCTATTACATTTGTTCAACTTACGTCGCTCCTAATTTAGATGGCGTACTGGGCTAGGCGGCATCTTAAAGCGCGTGGAATGGCGAGTAAAATGCACTGCTAAACTTCTATGATAGGGCAATCAGAGACCCGATTAGATCATTTTATATTTTGTTTAATATAAGATTTCAGGGAAATTCTATCACATTTGTTTAATTTACGTCGCTCCTATTTCAGATAGCGTATTGGGCGAAGCGGCATCTCAAAGCGCATGAAATGGCGACTAAAATGCACTATTAAACTTCTAGGGTAGGGCAAGCAGAGACCCGATTAGATCATTTTATATTATGGTTAATTTAAGCAATCAGCAAAATTCTATCACATTCGTTCAATTTAGGTCGCTCCTATTTCAGATAGCGTACTGGGATAGGCGGCTTCTTAAAGCGCGTGGAATGCCTAGTAAAATCCACTATTAAACTTCTAGGCTAGGGCGAACAGAGACCAGATTAGATCATTTTACATTCTGGTTAATAAAATAATTCAGCGAAATTCTATCACATTTGTTCAACTTACGTCGCTCCTATTTCAGATAGCGTATTGGGCTAGGCGGCATCTCAAAGAGCATGAAATGGCGAGTAAAATGCACTAGTAGACTTCTACGGTAGGGCGTAAAGAGACCCGATTAAATCATTTTATATTATGGTTAATTTATGAATTCAGCAAAATTCTATCACATTTGTTCAATTTACGTCGCTCCTATTTCAGATAGCGTACTGGGTTCGGCCGCATCCTAAAGCGCGTGGAATGGCGAATGAAATGCACTATTAGACTTCTATTGTAGGGCGAACAGAGACCCGATTAGATCGTTTTATATTATGGTTAATTTAAGAATTCAGCGAAATTCTATCACATTTGTTCAATTTACGTCGCTCCTATTTCAGATAGCGTATTGGGCTAAGCGGCATCTCAAAGTTCATGAAATGGCGAGTAAGATGCACTATTAAACTTCTAGGATAAGGCAAACAGAGACCCGATTAGATCATTTTATATTACGGTTAATATAAGAATTCAGCGTGATTCTATCACATTTGTTCAACTTACGTCGCTCCTATTTCAGGTAGCGTACTGGGCTAGGTGGCATCTTAAAGTGCGCGGAATGGCGAGTAAAATGCACTATTAAACTTCTAGAATAAGGCAAACAGACACTCGATTAGATCATTTTATATTTTGGTTAATATAAGAATTCAGCGAAATTCTATCACATTTGTTCAATTTACGTCGCTCATATTTCAGATAGCGAACTGTGCTATGCGGCATCTTAAAGCGCGCGGAATGGCGAGTAAAATGCACTATTAAACTTCTATGCTAGGGCAATCGGAGGCCTGATTAGATCATTTTATATTTTGGTTAATATAAGATTTCAGCAAAATTTTATCACATTTGTTCAATTTACGTCGCTCCTATTTCAGATAGCGTACTGGGCTATGCGGCATCTTACAGCGCGTGGAATGGCGAGTAGAATGCACTGCTAAACTTCAATGATAGGGCAATCAGAGACCCGATTAGATCATTTTATATTTTGTTTAATATAAGATTTCAGGGATATTGTATCACATTTGTTCAATTTACGTCGCTCCTATTTCAGATAGCGTAGTCGGCTAAGCGGCATCTCAAAGCGCATGAAATGGCGAATAAAATGCACTACTAAACTTCTAGGCTAGAGCGAACAGAGACCCGATCAGATCATTTTACATTATGGTTAATAAAAGAATTCAGCGAAATTCTATCACATTTGTTCAAATTACGTCGCTCCTATTTCAGATAGCGTATTGGGCTAAGCGGCATCTCAAAGTGCATGAAATGGCGAGTGAAATGCACTATTAGACTTCTATGGTAGGGCGAACAGAGACCCGATTAGATCATTTTACATTAAGGTTAATATAAGAATTCACGGAAATTCTATCACATTTGTTCAATTTACGTCGCTCCTATTTCAGATAGCGTATCGGGCTAAGCGGCATCTCAAAGCGCATGAAATGGCGAGTAAAATGCACTATTAAACATCTACGATAAGGCAAACAGAGACCCGATTAGATCATTTTATATTACGGTTAATATAAGAATTCAGCGTAATTCTATCACATTTGTTCATCTTACGTCGCTCCTATTTCAGATAGCGTACTGGGCTGGGCGGCATCTTAAAGCGCGTGGAAGGGAGAGTAAAATGCACTACTAAACTTCTATGATGCAGTAATCAGAGACCCGATTACATCATTTTATATTTTGTTTAATATAAGATTTCAGGGAAATTCTATCACATTTGTTCAATTTACGTCGCTCCTAATTCAGATAGCGTATTGGGCTAAGCGGCATCTCAAAGCGCATGAAATGGCGAATAAAATGCACTATTAAACTTCTAGGCTCGGGCGAACAGAGACCCGATTAGATCATTTTACATTATGGTTAATAAAAGAATTCAGCGAAATTCTATCACATTTGTTCAACTTACGTCGCTCCTATTTCAGATAGCGTATTGGGCAAAGCGGCATCTCAAAGCGTATGAAATGGCGAATAAAATGCACTATTAAAGTTCTAGGCTAGGGCGAACAGAGATCCGATTAGATGATTTTACATTATGGTTAACAAAAGAATTCAGCGAAATTCTATCACATTTGTTCAACTTATATGGCTCCTATTTCAGATAGCGTATCAGGCTAAGCGGCATCACAAAGCGCATGAACCGACGAGTAAAATGCACTATTAAGGTTCTAGGGTAGGGCAAACAGAGACCCGATTAGATCATTTTATATTATGGTTAATTTAAGAATTGAGCGAAATTCTATCACATTTGTTCAACTTACGTCGCTCCTAATTTAGATGGCGTACTGGGCTATGCGGCATCTTACAGCGCGTGGAATGGCGAGTAAAATGCACTGCTAATCTTCTATGATAGGGCAATCAGAGACCCGATTAGATCATTTTATATTTTGTTTAATATAAAATTTCAGGGATATTCTATCACATTTGTTCAATTTACGTCGCTCCTATTTCAGATAGCGTATTGGGCTAAGCGGCATCTCAAGGCGCATGAAATGGCGAATAAAATGCGCTATTAAACTTCTAGGCTAGGGCGAGCAGAGACCCGATTAGATCATTTTACATTATGGTTCTTAAAAGAATTCAGCGAAATTCTATCACATTCGTTCAACGTACGTCGCTCCTATTTCAGATATCGTATTGGGATAAGCGGCATCGAGAAGCGCATGAAATGGCGAGTAAAATGCACAATTAAACTACTAGGGTAGGGCAAATAGAGACCCGATTAGATCATTTTATATTGTGGTTATTTTAAGAATTCAGCAAAATTCTATCACATTTGTTCAATTTACGTCGCTCCTATTTCAGATAGCGTATTGGGCTAACCGGCATCTGAAAGCGCATGAAATGGCGAGTAAAATACACTATCAAACTTCTAGGATAAGGCAAACAGAGACCCGATTAGATCATTTTATATTACGGTTAATATAAGAATTCAGCGTAATTCTATCACATTTGTTCAACTTACGTCGCTCCTATTTCAGATAGCGTATTGGGTTAAGCGTCATCTCAAAGCGCATGAAATGACGAGTGAAATGCACTATTAAACTTCTAAGGTAGGGCGAAATGAGACCCGATTAGATCATTTTACATTAAGGTTAATATAAGTATTCAGCGAGATTCTATCACATTTGTTCAATTTACGTCGCTCCTATTTCAGATAGCGTATTGGGCTAAGCGGCATCTCAAAGCGCATGAAATGGCGTGTAAAATGCACGATTAAACTTCTAGGGTAGGGCAAACAGGGACCCGATTAGATCATTTTATATTATGGTTAATATAAGAATTCAGCGAAATTCTATCACATTTGTTCAATTTACGTCGCTCCTATTTCAGATAGCGAACTGTGCTAGACGGCATCTTAAGGCGCGTGGAATGGCGAGTAAAATGCACTATGAAACTTCTATGGTAGGGAAACCAGAGACCCGATTATATCATGTTATATTAAGGTTACTTTAAGAATTCAGCGAAATTCTATCACATTTGTTCAATTTACGTCGCTCCTATTTCAGATAGCGTATTGGGCTAGGCGGCATCTCAAAGCGCATGAAATGACGAGTGAAATGCACTATTATGCTTCTAGGGTAGGTCGAACAGAGACCCGATTATATCATTTTACATTATGGTTAATGTTAGAATTCAGCGAAATTCTATCACATTTGTTCAATTTACGTCGCTCCTATTTCAGATAGCTTATTGGGCTTAGCGGCATCTCAAAGCGCATGAAGTGTCGAGTGAAATGCCCTATTAAACTTCTAGGGTAGGGCAAACAGAGACCCGATTAGATCATTTTATATTATGGTTAATTCAAGAATTCAGCAAAATTCTATCACATTTGTTCAACTTACGTCGCTCCTATTTCAGATAGCGTATTGGGCTAAGCGGGATCTCAAAGCGCGTGGAAGGGCGAGTAAAATGCACTATTAAACTTCTAGGGTAGGGCAAACAGAGACCCCATTAGATCATTTTATATTATGGTTAATTTAAGAATTCAGCCAAATTCTATCACATTTGTTCAATTCACGTCGCTCCTATTTCAGATAGCGTATTGGGCTAAGCGGCATCTCAAAGCGCATGAAATGACGAGTGAAATGCACTATTAAACTTCTATGATAGGGCAGGCAGAGACCCGATTAGATCATTTTATATTATGGTTAATTTAAGAATTCAGCGAAATTCTATCACATTTGTTCAATTTACGTCGCTCCTATTGCAGATAGCGTATTGGGCTAAGCGGGATCTTAAAGCGCGTGGAAGGGCGAGTAAAATGCACTATTAAACTTCTAGGGTAGGGCAAACAGAGACCCCATTAGATCATTTTATATTATGGTTAATTTAAGAATTCAGCCAAATTCTATCACATTTGTCCAACTTACGTCGCTCCTATTTCAGATAGCGTACTGGGCTAGGCGGCATCTCAAAGCGCATGAAATGGCGAGTAAAATGCACTATTAAACTTCTAGGGTAGGGCAAACAGAGACCCGATGAGATCATTTTACATTAAGGTTAATATAAGAATTCAGGGTAATTCTATCACTTTTGTTCAATGTACGTCGCTCCTATTTCAGATAGTGTACTGGGCTAGGCGGCATCTTAAGGTACGTGGAAGGGCGAGTAAAATGCACTACCAAACTTCTAGGGTAGGGCAAACAGAGACCCGATTAGATCATTTCATATTATGGTTTATTTAAGAATTCAGCGAAACTCTATCATATTTGTTCAATTTACGTCGCTCCTATTTCAGATAGCGTATTGGGCTAAGCGGCATCTCAAAGCGCATGAAATGACGAGTGAAAGGCACTATTAAACTTCTAGGGTAGGGCGAACAGAGAACCGATTAGATCATTTTATATTACGGTTAATATAAGAATTCAGCGTAATTCTATCACATTTGTTCAACTTACGTCGCTCGTACTTCAGATAGCGTACTGGGCTCGGCGGCATCTTAAAGCGCAAGAAATGGCGAGTAAAATGCACTATTAAACTTCTAGGGTAGGGCAAACAGAGACCCGATAAGATGATTTTATATTATGGTTAATTTAAGAATTCAGCGAAACTGTCTCATATTCGTTCAATTTACGTCGCTCCTATTCCAGATAGCGTTTTGGGCTAAGCGGCATCTCAAAGCGCATGAAATGGCGAGTAAAATGCGCTATTAAACTTCTAGGATAAGGCAAACAGAGACCCGATTAGA
This sequence comes from Macropis europaea, assembly GCA_916610135.2. Classification (NCBI taxonomy): domain Eukaryota; kingdom Metazoa; phylum Arthropoda; class Insecta; order Hymenoptera; family Melittidae; genus Macropis; species Macropis europaea. Next base: position 242,287 of record CAKAJE020000441.1, on the reverse strand, counting down.
TCATTTTATATTACGGTAAATATAAGAATTCAGCGTAATTCTATCAAATTTGTTCAAGTTACGTCGCTCCTATTTCAGATAGCGTACTGGGCTAGGCGGCATCTTAAAGCGCGTGGAATGGCGAGTAAAATGCACTACTAATCTTCTATGATAGGGCAATCCGAGACCCGATTAGATCATTTTATATTTTGATTAATATAAGATTTCAGGGAAATTCTATCACATTTGTTCAATTTACGTCGCTCCTATTTCAGATAGCGTATTGGGCTAAGCCGGATCTCAAAGCGCATGAAATGGCGACTAAAATGCACTATTAAACTTCTAGGGTAGGGCAAACAGAGACCCGATTAGATCATTTTATATTGTGGTTAATTTAAGAATTCAGCAAAATTCTATCACATTTGTTCAACTTACGTCGCACCGATTTCAGATAGCGTACTGGGCTAGGCGGCAACTTAAAGCGCGTGGAATGGCGAGTAAAATGCACTACTAAACTTCTATGATAGGGCAATCAGAGACCCGATTAGATCATTTTATATTTTGTTTAATATAAGATTTCAGGGAAATAGTATCACATTTGTTCAATTTACGTCGCTCCTATTTCAGATAGCGTATTCGGCTAAGCGGCATATCAAAGCGCATGAAGTGGCGAATAAAATGCACTATTAAACTTCTAGGCTAGGGCGAACAGAGACCCGATCAGATCATTTTACATTATGGTTAATAGAAGAATTCAGCGAAATTCTATCACATTTGTTCAACGTACGTCGCTCCTATTTCAGATAGCGTATTGGGCTAAGCGGCATCACAAAGCGCATGAAATAGCGAGTGAAATGCACCATTAGACTTCTATGGTACGGCGAACAGAGACCCGATTAGATCATTTTACATTAAGGTTAATATAAGGATTCACGGAAATTCTATCACATTTGTTCAATTTACGTCGCTCCTATTTCAGACAGCGTATTGGGCTATACGGCATCTCAAAGCGCATGAAATGGCGAGTAAAATGCACTATTATACTTCTAGGGTAGGGCAAACAGAGACCCGATGAGATCATTTTATATTATGGTTAATTTAAGAATTCAGCGAAATTCTATCACATTTGTACAATTTACGTCGCTCCTATTTCAGATAGCGTACTGGGCTAGGCGGCATCTTAAAGCGCGTGGAAGGGCGAGTAAAATTCACTATTCAACTTCTATGATAGGGCAATCAGAGTCCCGATTAGATCATTTTATATTTTGGTTAATATAAGAATTCAGCGAAATTCTATCACATTTGTTCAATTTACGTCGCTCCTATTTCAGATAGCTTATTGGGCTAAGAGGCATCTCAAAGCGCATGAAATGACGAGTGAAATGCACTATTAAACTTCTAGGATAAGGCAAACAGAGACCCGATTAGATCATTTTATATTACGGTTAATATAAGAATTCAGCCTAATTCTATCACATTTGTTCAACTTACGTCGCTCCTATTTCAGATAGCGTACTGGGCTAGGCGGCATCTTAAAGCGCGTGGAAGGGCGAGTAAAATGCACTATTAAACTTCTATGATAGGGCAATCAGAGTCCCGATTAGATCATTTTATATTTTGGTTAATATAAGAATTCAGGGAAATTTTATCACATTTGTTCAATTTACGTTGCTCCTATTTCAGATAGCTTATTGGGCTAAGAGGCATCTCAAAGCGCATGAAATGACGAGTGAAATGCACTATTAAACTTCTAGGATAAGGCAAACAGAGACCCGATTAGATCATTTTATATTACGGTTAATATAAGAATTCAGCGTAATTCTATCACATTTGTTCAACTTACGTCGCTCCTATTTCAGATAGCGTACTGGGCTAGGCGGCATCTTAAAGCGCGTGGAATGGCGAGTAAAATGCACTATTAAACTTCTATGATAGGGCTATCAGAGACCCGATTAGATCATTTTATATTTTGGTTAATATAAGAATTCAGCGAAATTCTATCACATTCGTTCAATTTACGTCGCTCCTATTTCAGATAGCGTATTGGGCTAAGCGCCATCTCACAGCGCATGAAATGGCGAGTAAAATGCACTATTAAACTTCTAGGGTAGGGCAAACCGAGACCCGATTAGACCATTTTATATTATGGTTAATTTAAGAATTCAGCCAAATTCTATCACATTTGTTCAACTTACGTCGCTCCTATTTCAGATAGCGTACTGGGCTAGGCGGCATCTTAAAGCGCATGAAATGACGAGTGAAATGCACTATTAAACTTCTATGATAGGGCAGACAGAGACCCGATTAGATCATTTTATATTATGGTTAATTTAAGAATTCAGCGAAATTCTATCACATTTGTTCAATTTACGTCGCTCCTATTGCAGATAGCGTATTAGGCTAAGCGGGATCTCAAAGCGCATGAAATGGCGAGTAAAATACACTATTAAACTTCTAGGGTAAGGCAAACAGAGACCCGATTAGATCATTATATATTACGGTTAATATAAGAATGCAGCGTAATTCTATCATATTTGTTCAATTTACGTCGCTCCTACTTCAGATGCGTATTGGGCTAAGCGGCGTCTCAAAGCGCATGAAATGGCGAGTAAAATGCACTATTAAACTTCTAGGGTAAGGCAAACAGAGACCCGATTAGATCATTTTATATTACTGTTAATATAAGAATTCAGCGTAATTCTATCACATTTGTTCAACTTGCGTCGCTCCTATTTCAGATAGCGTACTGGGCTAGGCGGCATCTTAAAGCGCGTGGAAGGGCGAGTAAAATGCACTACTAAACTGCTATGATAGGGCAATCAGAGTCCCGATTAGATCATTTTATATTTTGGTTAATATAAGAATTCAGCGAAATCCTATCACGTTTGTTCAATCTACGTTGCTCCTATTTCAGATAGCGTATTGGGCTAAGCGGCATCTCAAAGCGCATGAAATGACGAGTGAAATGCACTATTAAACTTCTAGGGTTGGGCGAACAAAGACCCCATTAGATCATTTTATATTATGGTTAATTTAAGAATTCAGCCAAATTCTATCACATTTATTCAATTTACGTCGCTCCTATTTCAGATAGCGTACTGGGCTAAGCGGCATCTCAATGCGCATGAAATGACGAGTGAAATGCAGTATTAAACTTCTAGGGTAGGGAGAACAGAGACCCGATTAGATCATTTTACATTAAGGTTAATATAAGTATTCAGGGAAATTCTATCACATTTGTTCAATTTACGTCGCTCCTATTTCAGATAGCGTATTGGGCTAAGCGGCATCTCAAAGCGCATGAAATGACGAGTGAAAGGCACTCTTAAACTTCTAGGGTAGGGTGAACAGAGAACCGATTAGATCATTTTATATTACGGTTAATATAAGAATTCAGCGTAATTCTATCACATTTGTTCAACTTACGTCGCTCCTACTTCAGATAGCGTACTGGGCTCGGCGGCATCTTAAAGCGCAAGAAATGGCGAGTAAAATGCACTATTAAACTTCTAGGGTAGGGCAAACAGAGACCCGATAAGATGATTTTATATTATGGTTAATTTAAGAATTCAGCGAAACTGTCTCATATTTATTCAATTTACGTCGCTCCTATTTCAGATAGCGTACTGGGATAGGCGGAATCTTAAAGCGCGTGGATTGGCGAGTAAAATGCACTATTAAACTTCTATGATAGGGCAATCAGAGACCCGATTAGATCATTTTATATTTTGGTTAATACAAGAATTCAGCGAAATTCTATCACAATTGTTCTATTTACGTCGCTCCTATTTCAGATAGCATATTGGGCTAAGCGGCATCTCAAAGCATATGAAATGGCGAGTGAAATGCACTATCACACTTCTAGGGTAGGGCGAACAGAGACCCGATTAGATCATTTTACATTAAGGTTAATATAAGTATACAGGGAAATTCTATCACATTTGTTCAATTTACGTCGCTCCCATTTCAGATAGCGTATTGGGCTAAGCGGCATCTCAAAGCGCATGAAATGGCGAGTAAAATGCACTGTTAAACTTCTAGGGTAGGGCAAACAGAGACCCGATTAGATCATTTTATATTATGGTTAATTTAAGAATTCAGCCAAATTCTATCACATTTATTCAATTTACGTCGCTCCTATTTCAGATAGCGTACTGGGCTAAGCGGCATCTCAATGCGCATGAAATGACGAGTGAAATGCAGTATTAAACTTCTAGGGTAGGGAGAACAGAGACCCGATTAGATCATTTTACATTAAGGTTAATATAAGAATTCAGGGAAATTCTATCACATTTGTACAATTTACGTCGCTCCTATTTCAGATAGCGTATTGGGCTAAGCGCCATCTCAAAGCGCATGAAATGACGAGTGAAAGGCACTCTTAAACTTCTAGGGTAGGGTGAACAGAGAACCGATTAGATCATTTTATATTACGGTTAATATAAGAATTCAGCGGAATTCTATCACATTTGTTCAACTTATGTCGCTCCTACTTCAGATAGCGCACTGGGCTCGGCGGCATCTTAAAGCGCAAGAAATGGCGAGTAAAATGCACTATTAAACTTCTAGGGTAGGGCAAACAGAGACCCGATAAGATGATTTTATATTATGGTTAATTTAAGAATTCAGCGAAACTGTCTCATATTTATTCAATTTACGTCGCTCCTATTTCAGATAGCGTACTGGGATAGGCGGAATCTTAAAGCGCGTGGATTGGCGAGTAAAGTGCACTATTAAACTTCTATGATAGGGCAATCAGAGACCCGATTAGATCATTTTATATTTTGGTTAATATAAGAATTCAGCGAAATTCTATCACAATTGTTCTATTTACGTCGCTCCTATTTCAGATAGCGTATTGGGCTAAGCGGCATCTCAAAGCATATGAAATGGCGAGTGAAATGCACTATCACACTTCTAGGGTAGGGCGAACAGAGACCCGATTAGATCATTTTACATTAAGGTTAATATAAGTATACAGGGAAATTCTATCACATTTGTTCAATTTACGTCGCTCCTATTTCAGACAGCGTATTGGGCTATACGGCATCTCAAAGCGCATGAAATGGCGAGTAAAATGCACTATTATACTTCTAGGGTAGGGCAAACAGAGACCCGATGAGATCATTTTATATTATGGTTAATTTAAGAATTCAGCGAAATTCTATCACATTTGTAGAATTTACGTCGCTCCTATTTCAGATAGCGTATTGGGCTAAGCGCCATCTCACAGCGCATGAAATGGCGAGTAAAATGCACTATTAAACTTCTAGGGTAGGGCAAACCGAGACCCGATTAGATCATTTTATATTATGGTTAATTTAAGAATTCAGCAAAATTCTATCACACTTGTTCAATTTACGTCGCTCCTATTTCAGATAGCGTAATGGGCTAGGTGGCATCTTAAAGCGCGTGAAATGGCCAGTAAAATGCACTATTAAACTTCTATGATAGGGCAATCAGAGACCCGATTAGATCATTTTATATTTTGGTTAATATAAGAATTCAGTGAAATTCTATCACATTTGTTCAATTTACGTCGCTCCTATTTCAGATAGCGTATTGGGCAAAGCGGCATCTTAATGAGCGTGGAATGGCCAGTCAAATGAACTATTAAACTTCTATGGTAGGGCAATCAGAGACCCGATTAGATCATTTTACATTAAGGTTAATAAAAGAATTCAGCGAAATTCTATCACATTTGTTCAACTTATATCGCTCCTATTTCAGATAGCGTATTAGGCTAAGCGGCATCTCAAAGCGCATGAAATGGCGAGTAAAATGCACTATTAAACTTCTAGGATAAGGCAAACAGAGACCCGATTAGATCATTTTATATTATAGTTAATTTAAGAATTCAGCGAAATTCTATCACATTTGTTCAATTTACGTCGCTCCTATTTAAGATAGCGTATTGGGCTAAGCGGCATCTCAAAGCGCATGAAATGGCGAGTAAAATGCAATACTAAACTTCTAGGATAAGGCAAACAGAGACCCGATTAGATCATTTTATATTACGGTTAATATAAGAATTCAGCGTAATTCTATCACATTTGTTCAACTTACGTCGCTCCTAATTTAGATAGCGTACAGGGCTAGGCGGCATCTTAAAGCGCGTGGAATGGCGAGTAAAATGCACTGCTAAACTTCTATGATAGGGCAATCAGAGACCCGATTAGATCATTTTATATTTTGTTTAATATAAGATTTCAGGGATATTCTATCACATTTGTTCAATTTACGTCGCTCCTATTTCAGATAGCGTATTGGGCTAAGCGGCATCTCAAGGCGCATGAAATGGCGAATAAAATGCACTATTAAACTACTAGGGTAGGGCGAACAAAGACCCGATTAGATCATTCTACAAAAAGATTATTATAAGAATTCAGCGAAATTCTATCACGTTTGTTCAATTTACGTCGCTCCTATTTCAGATAGCGTATTGGGCTAACCGGCATCTGAAAGCGCATGAAATGGCGAGTAAAATGCACTATCAAACTTCTAGGATAAGGCAAACAGAGACCCGATTAGATCATTTTATATTACGGTTAATATAAGAATTCAGCGTAATTCTATCACATTTGTTCAACTTACGTCGCTCCTATTTCAGATAGCGTATTGGGTTAAGCGTCATCTCAAAGCGCATGAAATGACGAGTGAAATGCACTATTAAACTTCTAGGGTAGGGCGAAATGAGACCCGATTAGATCATTTTACATTAAGGTTAATATAAGTATTCAGCGAGATTCTATCACACTTGTTCAATTTGCGTCGCTTCTATTTCAGACAGCGTACTGGGCTAGGCGGCATCTTAAAGCGCGTGGAATGGCGGGTAAAATGCACTATTAACCTTCTATGATAGGGCAATCAGAGACCAGATTAGATCATTTTATACTTTGGTTAATATAAGAATTCAGCGAAATTCTATCACATTTGTTCAATTTACGTCGCTCCTATTTCAGATATCGTATTGGGCTAAGCGGCATCTCAAAGCTCATGAAATGACGAGTGAAATGCACTATTAAACTTCTATGGTAGGGCAAACAGGGACCCGATTAGATCATTTTATATTATGGTTAATTTAAGAATTCAGCGAAATTCTATCACATTTGTTCAATTTACGTCGCTCCTATTTCAGATAGCGTATTGGGCTAAGCGGCATCTCAAAGCGCATGAAATGGCGTGTAAAATGCACGATTAAACTTCTAGGGTAGGGCAAACAGGGACCCGATTAGATCATTTTATATTATGGTTAATATAAGAATTCAGCGAAATTCTATCACATTTGTTCAATTTACGTCGCTCCTATTTCAGATAGCGAACTGTGCTAGACGGCATCTTAAGGCGCGTGGAATGGCGAGTAAAATGCACTATGAAACTTCTATGGTAGGGAAACCAGAGACCCGATTATATCATTTTATATTAAGGTTACTTTAAGAATTCAGCGAAATTCTATCACATTTGTTCAATTTACGTCGCTCCTATTTCAGATAGCGTATTGGGCTAGGCGGCATCACAAAGCGCATGAAATGACGAGTGAAATGCACTATTATGCTTCTAGGGTAGGGCGAACAGAGACCCGATTATATCATTTTACATTATGGTTAATGTAAGAATTCAGCGAAATTCTATCACATTTGTTCAATTTACGTCGCTCCTATTTCAGATAGCTAATTGGGCTTAGCGGCATCTCAAAGCGCATGAAGTGTCGAGTGAAATGCCCTATTAAACTTCTAGGGTAGGGCAAACAGAGACCCGATTAGATCATTTTATATTATGGTTAATTCAAGAATTCAGCAAAATTCTATCACATTTGTTCAACTTACGTCGCTCCTATTTCAGATAGCGTATTGGGCTAAGTGGGATCTCAAAGCGCGTGGAAGGGCGAGTAAAATGCACTATTAAACTTCTAGGGTAGGGCAAACAGAGACCCCATTAGATCATTTTATATTATGGTTAATTTAAGAATTCAGCCAAATTCTATCACATTTGTTCAATTCACGTCGCTGATATTTCAGATAGCGTATTGGGCTAAGCGGCATCTCAAAGCGCAAGAAATGGCGAGTAAAATGCACTATTAAACTTCTAGGGTAGGGCAATCAGAGACCCGATTAGATGATTTTATATTATGGTTAATTTAAGAATTCAGCAAAATTCTATCACATTTGTTCAATTTACGTCGTTCCTATTTCAGATAGCATACTGGGCTAGGCGGCATCTTAAAGCGCGTGGAATGGCGAGTAAAATGCACTATTAATCTTCTATGATAGGGCAATCAGAGACCCGATTAGATCATTTTATATTTTGGTTAATATAAGAATACAGCGTAATTCTATCGCATTTGTTCAATTTACGTCGCTCCTATATCAGATAGCATATTGGGCTAAGCGGCATCTCAAAGCGCATGAAATGGCGAGTAATATGCACTATTAAACTTCTAGGGTAAGGCAAACAGAGACCCGATTACATCATTTTATATTACGGTTAATATAAGGATTCAGCGAAATTCTATCACATTTGTTCAATTTACGTCGCTCCTATTGCAGATAGCGTATTGGGCTAAGCGGGATCTTAAAGCGCGTGGAAGGGCGAGTAAAATGCACTATTAAACTTCTAGGGTAGGGCAAACAGAGACCCCATTAGATCATTTTATATTATGGTTAATTTAAGAATTCAGCCAAATTCTATCACATTTGTTCAACTTACGTCGCTCCTATTTCAGATAGCGTACTGGGCTAGGCGGCATCTCAAAGCGCATGAAATGGCGAGTAAAATGCACTACTAAACTTCTAGGGTTGGGCGAACAAAGACCCGATTAGATCATTCTACAAAAAGATTATTATAAGAATTCAGCGAAATTCTATCACGTTTGTTCAATTTACGTCGCTCCTATTTCAGATAGCGTATTGGGCTAAGCGGCATCTCAAAGCGCATGAAATGACGAGTGAAAGGCACTATTAAACTTCTAGGGTAGGGCGAACAGAGAATCGATTAGATCATTTTACATTAAGGTTAATATAAGAATTCAGGGTAATTCTATCACGTTTGTTCAATGTACGTCGCTCCTATTTCAGATAGTGTACTGGGCTAGGCGGCATCTTAAGGTACGTGGAAGGGCGAGTAAAATGCACTACCAAACTTCTAGGGTAGGGCAAACAGAGACCCGATTAGATCATTTCATATTATGGTTTATTTAAGAATTCAGCGAAACTCTATCATATTTGTTCAATTTACGTCGCTCCTATTTCAGATAGCGTATTGGGCTAAGCGGCATCTCAAAGCGCATGAAATGACGAGTGAAAGGCACTATTAAACTTCTAGGGTAGGGCGAACAGAGAACCGATTAGATCATTTTATATTACGGTTAATATAAGAATTCAGCGTAATTCTATCACATTTGTTCAACTTACGTCGCTCGTACTTCAGATAGCGTACTGGGGTCGGCGGCATCTTAAAGCGCAAGAAATGGCGAGTAAAATGCACTATTAAACTTCTAGGGTAGGGCAAACAGAGACCCGATAAGATGATTTTATATTATGGTTAATTTAAGAATTCAGCGAAACTGTCTCATATTTGTTCAATTTACGTCGCTCCTATTCCAGATAGCGTTTTGGGCTAAGCGGCATCTCAAAGCGCATGAAATGGCGAGTAAAATGCGCTATTAAACTTCTAGGATAAGGCAAACAGAGACCCGATTAGATCATTTTATATTACGGTAAATATAAGAATTCAGCGAAATTCTATCACATTTGTTCAAGTTACGTCGCTCCTATTTCAGATAGTGTACTGGGCTAGGCGGCATCTTAAAGCGCGTGGAATGGCGAGTAAAATGCACTACTAATCTTCTATGATAGGGCAATCCGAGACCCGATTAGATCATTTTATATTTTGATTAATATAAGATTTCAGGGAAATTCTATCACATTTGTTCAATTTACGTCGCTCCTATTTCAGATAGCGCATTGGGCTAAGCCGGATCTCAAAGCGCATGAAATGGCGACCAAAATGCACTATTAAACTTCTAGGGTGGGGCAAACAGAGACCCGATTAGATCATTTTATATTATGGTTAATTTAAGAATTCAGCAAAATTCTATCACATTTGTTCAACTTACGTCGCTCCTATTTCAGATAGCGTACTGGGCTAGGCGGCAACTTAAAGCGCGTGGAATGGCGAGTAAAATGCACTACTAAACTTCTATGATAGGGCAATCAGAGACCCGATTAGATCATTTTATATTACGGTTAATATAAGAATTCAGCGTAATTCTATCACATTTGTTCAACTTACGTCGCTCCTAATTTAGATAGCGTACAGGGCTAGGCGGCATCTTAAAGCGCGTGGAATGGCGAGTAAAATGCACTGCTAAACTTCTATGATAGGGCAATCAGAGACCCGATTAGATCATTTTATATTTTGTTTAATATAAGATTTCAGGGATATTCTATCACATTTGTTCAATTTACGTCGCTCCTATTTCAGATAGCGTATTGGGCTAAGCGGCATCTCAAGGCGCATGAAATGGCGAATAAAATGCACTATTAAACTACTAGGGTAGGGCGAACAAAGACCCGATTAGATCATTCTACAAAAAGATTATTATAAGAATTCAGCGAAATTCTATCACATTTGTTCAATTTACGTCGCTCCTATTTCAGATAGCGTATTGGGCTAACCGGCATCTGAAAGCGCATGAAATGGCGAGTAAAATGCACTATCAAACTTCTAGGATAAGGCAAACAGAGACCCGATTAGATCATTTTATATTACGGTTAATATAAGAATTCAGCGTAATTCTATCACATTTGTTCAACTTACGTCGCTCCTATTTCAGATAGCGTATTGGGTTAAGCGTCATCTCAAAGCGCATGAAATGACGAGTGAAATGCACTATTAAACTTCTAGGGTAGGGCGAAATGAGACCCGATTAGATCATTTTACATTAAGGTTAATATAAGTATTCAGCGAGATTCTATCACACTTGTTCAATTTGCGTCGCTTCTATTTCAGACAGCGTACTGGGCTAGGCGGCATCTTAAAGCGCGTGGAATGGCGGGTAAAATGCACTATTAACCTTCTATGATAGGGCAATCAGAGACCAGATTAGATCATTTTATACTTTGGTTAATATAAGAATTCAGCGAAATTCTATCACATTTGTTCAATTTACGTCGCTCCTATTTCAGATATCGTATTGGGCTAAGCGGCATCTCAAAGCTCATGAAATGACGAGTGAAATGCACTATTAAACTTCTATGGTAGGGCAAACAGGGACCCGATTAGATCATTTTATATTATGGTTAATTTAAGAATTCAGCGAAATTCTATCACATTTGTTCAATTTACGTCGCTCCTATTTCAGATAGCGTATTGGGCTAAGCGGCATCTCAAAGCGCATGAAATGGCGTGTAAAATGCACGATTAAACTTCTAGGGTAGGGCAAACAGGGACCCGATTAGATCATTTTATATTATGGTTAATATAAGAATTCAGCGAAATTCTATCACATTTGTTCAATTTACGTCGCTCCTATTTCAGATAGCGAACTGTGCTAGACGGCATCTTAAGGCGCGTGGAATGGCGAGTAAAATGCACTATGAAACTTCTATGGTAGGGAAACCAGAGACCCGATTATATCATTTTATATTAAGGTTACTTTAAGAATTCAGCGAAATTCTATCACATTTGTTCAATTTACGTCGCTCCTATTTCAGATAGCGTATTGGGCTAGGCGGCATCACAAAGCGCATGAAATGACGAGTGAAATGCACTATTATGCTTCTAGGGTAGGGCGAACAGAGACCCGATTATATCATTTTACATTATGGTTAATGTAAGAATTCAGCGAAATTCTATCACATTTGTTCAATTTACGTCGCTCCTATTTCAGATAGCTTATTGGGCTTAGCGGCATCTCAAAGCGCATGAAGTGTCGAGTGAAATGCCCTATTAAACTTCTAGGGTAGGGCAAACAGAGACCCGATTAGATCATTTTATATTATGGTTAATTCAAGAATTCAGCAAAATTCTATCACATTTGTTCAACTTACGTCGCTCCTATTTCAGATAGCGTATTGGGCTAAGCGGGATCTCAAAGCGCGTGGAAGGGCGAGTAAAATGCACTATTAAACTTCTAGGGTAGGGCAAACAGAGACCCCATTAGATCATTTTATATTATGGTTAATTTAAGAATTCAGCGAAATTCTATCACATTTGTTCAATTCACGTCGCTGATATTTCAGATAGCGTATTGGGCTAAGCGGCATCTCAAAGCGCAAGAAATGGCGAGTAAAATGCACTATTAAACTTCTAGGGTAGGGCAATCAGAGACCCGATTAGATGATTTTATATTATGGTTAATTTAAGAATTCAGCAAAATTCTATCACATTTGTTCAATTTACGTCGTTCCTATTTCAGATAGCATACTGGGCTAGGCGGCATCTTAAAGCGCGTGGAATGGCGAGTAAAATGCACTATTAATCTTCTATGATAGGGCAATCAGAGACCCGATTAGATCATTTTATATTTTGGTTAATATAAGAATACAGCGTAATTCTATCGCATTTGTTCAATTTACGTCGCTCCTATATCAGATAGCATATTGGGCTAAGCGGCATCTCAAAGCGCATGAAATGGCGAGTAATATGCACTATTAAACTTCTAGGGTAAGGCAAACAGAGACCCGATTACATCATTTTATATTACGGTTAATATAAGGATTCAGCGAAATTCTATCACATTTGTTCAATTTACGTCGCTCCTATTGCAGATAGCGTATTGGGCTAAGCGGGATCTTAAAGCGCGTGGAAGGGCGAGTAAAATGCACTATTAAACTTCTAGGGTAGGGCAAACAGAGACCCCATTAGATCATTTTATATTATGGTTAATTTAAGAATTCAGCCAAATTCTATCACATTTGTTCAACTTACGTCGCTCCTATTTCAGATAGCGTACTGGGCTAGGCGGCATCTCAAAGCGCATGAAATGGCGAGTAAAATGCACTACTAAACTTCTAGGGTTGGGCGAACAAAGACCCGATTAGATCATTCTACAAAAAGATTATTATAAGAATTCAGCGAAATTCTATCACGTTTGTTCAATTTACGTCGCTCCTATTTCAGATAGCGTATTGGGCTAAGCGGCATCTCAAAGCGCATGAAATGACGAGTGAAAGGCACTATTAAACTTCTAGGGTAGGGCGAACAGAGAATCGATTAGATCATTTTACATTAAGGTTAATATAAGAATTCAGGGTAATTCTATCACGTTTGTTCAATGTACGTCGCTCCTATTTCAGATAGTGTACTGGGCTAGGCGGCATCTTAAGGTACGTGGAAGGGCGAGTAAAATGCACTACCAAACTTCTAGGGTAGGGCAAACAGAGACCCGATTAGATCATTTCATATTATGGTTTATTTAAGAATTCAGCGAAACTCTATCATATTTGTTCAATTTACGTCGCTCCTATTTCAGATAGCGTATTGGGCTAAGCGGCATCTCAAAGCGCATGAAATGACGAGTGAAAGGCACTATTAAACTTCTAGGGTAGGGCGAACAGAGAACCGATTAGATCATTTTATATTACGGTTAATATAAGAATTCAGCGTAATTCTATCACATTTGTTCAACTTACGTCGCTCGTACTTCAGATAGCGTACTGGGGTCGGCGGCATCTTAAAGCGCAAGAAATGGCGAGTAAAATGCACTATTAAACTTCTAGGGTAGGGCAAACAGAGACCCGATAAGATGATTTTATATTATGGTTAATTTAAGAATTCAGCGAAACTGTCTCATATTTGTTCAATTTACGTCGCTCCTATTCCAGATAGCGTTTTGGGCTAAGCGGCATCTCAAAGCGCATGAAATGGCGAGTAAAATGCGCTATTAAACTTCTAGGATAAGGCAAACAGAGACCCGATTAGATCATTTTATATTACGGTAAATATAAGAATTCAGCGTAATTCTATCACATTTGTTCAAGTTACGTCGCTCCTATTTCAGATAGTGTACTGGGCTAGGCGGCATCTTAAAGCGCGTGGAATGGCGAGTAAAATGCACTACTAATCTTCTATGATAGGGCAATCCGAGACCCGATTAGATCATTTTATATTTTGATTAATATAAGATTTCAGGGAAATTCTATCACATTTGTTCAATTTACGTCGCTCCTATTTCAGATAGCGCATTGGGCTAAGCCGGATCTCAAAGCGCATGAAATGGCGACCAAAATGCACTATTAAACTTCTAGGGTGGGGCAAACAGAGACCCGATTAGATCATTTTATATTATGGTTAATTTAAGAATTCAGCAAAATTCTATCACATTTGTTCAACTTACGTCGCTCCTATTTCAGATAGCGTACTGGGCTAGGCGGCAACTTAAAGCGCGTGGAATGGCGAGTAAAATGCACTACTAAACTTCTATGATAGGGCAATCAGAGACCCGATTAGATCATTTTATATTTTGTTTAATATAAGATTTCAGGGAAATAGTATCACATTTGTTCAATTTACGTCGCTCCTATTTCAGATGGCGTATTCGGCTAAGCGGCATATCAAAGCGCATGAAGTGGCGAATAAACTGCACTATTAAACTTCTAGGCTAGGGCGAACAGAGACCCGATCAGATCATTTTACATTATGGTTAATAGAAGAATTCAGCGAAATTCTATCACATTTGTTCAACGTACGTCGCTCCTATTTCAGATAGCGTATTGGGCTAAGCGGCATCACAAAGCGCATGAAATAGCGAGTGGAATGCACCATTAGACTTCTATGGTAGGGCGAACAGAGACCCGATTAGATCATTTTACATTAAGGTTAATATAAGGATTCACGGAAATTCTATCACATTTGTTCAATTTACGTCGCTCCTATTTCAGACAGCGTATTGGGCTATACGGCATCTCAAAGCGCATGAAATGGCGAGTAAAATGCACTATTATACTTCTAGGGTAGGGCAAACAGAGACCCGATGAGATCATTTTATATTATGGTTAATTTAAGAATTCAGCGAAATTCTATCACATTTGTACAATTTACGTCGCTCCTATTTCAGATAGCGTACTGGGCTAGGCGGCATCGTAAAGCGCGTGGAAGGGCGAGTAAAATTCACTATTCAACTTCTATGATAGGCCAATCAGAGTCCCGATTAGATCATTTTATATTTTGGTTAATATAAGAATTCAGCGAAATTCTATCACATTTGTTCAATTTACGTCGCTCCTATTTCAGATAGCTTATTGGGCTAAGAGGCATCTCAAAGCGCATGAAATGACGAGTGAAATGCACTATTAAACTTCTAGGATAAGGCAAACAGAGACCCGATTAGATCATTTTATATTACGGTTAATATAAGAATTCAGCCTAATTCTATCACATTTGTTCAACTTACGTCGCTCCTATTTCTGATAGCGTACTGGGCTAGGCGGCATCTTAAAGCGCGTGGAATGGCGAGTAAAATGCACTACCAAACTTCTAGGGTAGGGCAAACAGAGACCCGATTAGATCATTTCATATTATGGTTTATTTAAGAATTCAGTGAAACTCTATCACATTTGTTCAATTTACGTCGCTCCTATTTCAGATAGCGTATTGGGCTAAGCGACATCTCAAAGCGCATGAAATGGCGAGTGAAATGCACTATTAGACTTCTATGGTAGGGCGAACAGAGACCCGATTAGATCATTTTACATTAAGGTTAATATAAGAATTCAGGTAAATTCTATCACATTTGATCAATTTACGTCGCTCCTATTCCAGATAGCGTATTTGGCTATGCGGCATCTCAAAGCACATGAAATGGCGAGTAAAATGCACTATTAAACTTCTAGGGTAGGTCAAACAGAGACCCGATTAGATCATTTTATATTATGGTTAATATAAGAATTCAGCGAAATTCTATCACATTTGTTCAATTTACGTCGCTCCTATTTCAGATAGCGTATTGGGCGAGGCGGCATCTCAAAGCGCATGAAATGACGAGTGAAATGCACTATTAAACTTCTAGGGTAGGGCGAACAGAGACCCGATTAGATCATTTTACATTAAGGTTAATATAAGTATTCAGCGAGATTCTATCACATTTGTTCAATTTACGTCGCTCCTATTTCAGACAGCGTACAGGGCTAGGCGGCATCTTAAAGCGTGTGGAATGGCGAGTAAAATGCACTATTAACCTTCTATGATAGGGCGATCAGAGACCAGACTAGATCATTTTATACTTTGGTTAATATAAGAATTCAGCGAAATTCTATCACATTTGTTCAATTTACGTCGCTCATATTTCAGATAGCGTATTGGGCTAAGCGGCATCTCAAAGCGCATGAAATGGCGAGTAAAATGCACTATTAAACTTCTAGGGTAGGGCAATCAGTGACCCGATTAGATCATTTTATATTATAGTTAATTTAACAATTCAGCGAAATTCTATCACATTTGTTCAATTTACGTCGCTCCTATTTAAGATAGCGTATTGGGCTAAGCGGCATCTCAAAGCGCATGAAATGGCGAGTAAAATGCAATACTAAACTTCTAGGATAAGGCAAACAGAGACCCGATTAGATCATTTTATATTACGGTTAATATAAGAATTCAGCGTAATTCTATCACATTTGTTCAACTTACGTCGCTCCTACTTCAGATAGCGTACTGGGCTCGGCGGCATCTTAAAGCGCAAGAAATGGCGAGTAAAATGCACTATTAAACTTCTAGGGTAGGGCAAACAGAGACCCGATAAGATGATTTTATATTATGGTTAATTTAAGAATTCAGCGAAACTGTCTCATATTTATTCAATTTACGTCGCTCCTATTTCAGATAGCGTACTGGGATAGGCGGAATCTTAAAGCGCGTGGATTGGCGAGTAAAATGCACTATTAAACTTCTATGATAGGGCAATCAGAGACCCGATTAGATCATTTTATATTTTGGTTAATACAAGAATTCAGCGAAATTCTATCACAATTGTTCTATTTACGTCGCTCCTATTTCAGATAGCGTATTGGGCTAAGCGGCATCTCAAAGCATATGAAATGGCGAGTGAAATGCACTATCACACTTCTAGGGTAGGGCGAACAGAGACCCGATTAGATCATTTTACATTAAGGTTAATATAAGTATACAGGGAAATTCTATCACATTTGTTCAATTTACGTCGCTCCCATTTCAGATAGCGTATTGGGCTAAGCGGCATCTCAAAGCGCATGAAATGGCGAGTAAAATGCACTGTTAAACTTCTAGGGTAGGGCAAACAGAGACCCGATTAGATCATTTTATATTATGGTTAATTTAAGAATTCAGCCAAATTCTATCACATTTATTCAATTTACGTCGCTCCTATTTCAGATAGCGTACTGGGCTAAGCGGCATCTCAATGCGCATGAAATGACGAGTGAAATGCAGTATTAAACTTCTAGGGTAGGGAGAACAGAGACCCGATTAGATCATTTTACATTAAGGTTAATATAAGAATTCAGGGAAATTCTATCACATTTGTTCAATTTACGTCGCTCCTATTTCAGATAGCGTATTGGGCTAAGCGCCATCTCAAAGCGCATGAAATGACGAGTGAAAGGCACTCTTAAACTTCTAGGGTAGGGTGAACAGAGAACCGATTAGATCATTTTATATTACGGTTAATATAAGAATTCAGCGGAATTCTATCACATTTGTTCAACTTATGTCGCTCCTACTTCAGATAGCGCACTGGGCTCGGCGGCATCTTAAAGCGCAAGAAATGGCGAGTAAAATGCACTATTAAACTTCTAGGGTAGGGCAAACAGAGACCCGATAAGATGATTTTATATTATGGTTAATTTAAGAATTCAGCGAAACTGTCTCATATTTATTCAATTTACGTCGCTCCTATTTCAGATAGCGTACTGGGATAGGCGGAATCTTAAAGCGCGTGGATTGGCGAGTAAAGTGCACTATTAAACTTCTATGATAGGGCAATCAGAGACCCGATTAGATCATTTTATATTTTGGTTAATATAAGAATTCAGCGAAATTCTATCACAATTGTTCTATTTACGTCGCTCCTATTTCAGATAGCGTATTGGGCTAAGCGGCATCTCAAAGCATATGAAATGGCGAGTGAAATGCACTATCACACTTCTAGGGTAGGGCGAACAGAGACCCGATTAGATCATTTTACATTAAGGTTAATATAAGTATACAGGGAAATTCTATCACATTTGTTCAATTTACGTCGCTCCTATTTCAGACAGCGTATTGGGCTATACGGCATCTCAAAGCGCATGAAATGGCGAGTAAAATGCACTATTATACTTCTAGGGTAGGGCAAACAGAGACCCGATGAGATCATTTTATATTATGGTTAATTTAAGAATTCAGCGAAATTCTATCACATTTGTAGAATTTACGTCGCTCCTATTTCAGATAGCGTATTGGGCTAAGCGCCATCTCACAGCGCATGAAATGGCGAGTAAAATGCACTATTAAACTTCTAGGGTAGGGCAAACCGAGACCCGATTAGATCATTTTATATTATGGTTAATTTAAGAATTCAGCAAAATTCTATCACACTTGTTCAATTTACGTCGCTCCTATTTCAGATAGCGTAATGGGCTAGGTGGCATCTTAAAGCGCGTGAAATGGCCAGTAAAATGCACTATTAAACTTCTATGATAGGGCAATCAGAGACCCGATTAGATCATTTTATATTTTGGTTAATATAAGAATTCAGTGAAATTCTATCACATTTGTTCAATTTACGTCGCTCCTATTTCAGATAGCGTATTGGGCAAAGCGGCATCTTAATGAGCGTGGAATGGCCAGTCAAATGAACTATTAAACTTCTATGGTAGGGCAATCAGAGACCCGATTAGATCATTTTACATTAAGGTTAATAAAAGAATTCAGCGAAATTCTATCACATTTGTTCAACTTATATCGCTCCTATTTCAGATAGCGTATTAGGCTAAGCGGCATCTCAAAGCGCATGAAATGGCGAGTAAAATGCACTATTAAACTTCTAGGATAAGGCAAACAGAGACCCGATTAGATCATTTTATATTATAGTTAATTTAAGAATTCAGCGAAATTCTATCACATTTGTTCAATTTACGTCGCTCCTATTTAAGATAGCGTATTGGGCTAAGCGGCATCTCAAAGCGCATGAAATGGCGAGTAAAATGCAATACTAAACTTCTAGGATAAGGCAAACAGAGACCCGATTAGATCATTTTATATTACGGTTAATATAAGAATTCAGCGTAATTCTATCACATTTGTTCAACTTACGTCGCTCCTAATTTAGATAGCGTACAGGGCTAGGCGGCATCTTAAAGCGCGTGGAATGGCGAGTAAAATGCACTGCTAAACTTCTATGATAGGGCAATCAGAGACCCGATTAGATCATTTTATATTTTGTTTAATATAAGATTTCAGGGATATTCTATCACATTTGTTCAATTTACGTCGCTCCTATTTCAGATAGCGTATTGGGCTAAGCGGCATCTCAAGGCGCATGAAATGGCGAATAAAATGCACTATTAAACTACTAGGGTAGGGCGAACAAAGACCCGATTAGATCATTCTACAAAAAGATTATTATAAGAATTCAGCGAAATTCTATCACGTTTGTTCAATTTACGTCGCTCCTATTTCAGATAGCGTATTGGGCTAAGCGGCATCTCAAAGCGCATGAAATGACGAGTGAAAGGCACTATTAAACTTCTAGGGTAGGGCGAACAGAGAATCGATTAGATCATTTTACATTAAGGTTAATATAAGAATTCAGGGTAATTCTATCACGTTTGTTCAATGTACGTCGCTCCTATTTCAGATAGTGTACTGGGCTAGGCGGCATCTTAAGGTACGTGGAAGGGCGAGTAAAATGCACTACCAAACTTCTAGGGTAGGGCAAACAGAGACCCGATTAGATCATTTCATATTATGGTTTATTTAAGAATTCAGCGAAACTCTATCATATTTGTTCAATTTACGTCGCTCCTATTTCAGATAGCGTATTGGGCTAAGCGGCATCTCAAAGCGCATGAAATGACGAGTGAAAGGCACTATTAAACTTCTAGGGTAGGGCGAACAGAGAACCGATTAGATCATTTTATATTACGGTTAATATAAGAATTCAGCGTAATTCTATCACATTTGTTCAACTTACGTCGCTCGTACTTCAGATAGCGTACTGGGGTCGGCGGCATCTTAAAGCGCAAGAAATGGCGAGTAAAATGCACTATTAAACTTCTAGGGTAGGGCAAACAGAGACCCGATAAGATGATTTTATATTATGGTTAATTTAAGAATTCAGCGAAACTGTCTCATATTTGTTCAATTTACGTCGCTCCTATTCCAGATAGCGTTTTGGGCTAAGCGGCATCTCAAAGCGCATGAAATGGCGAGTAAAATGCGCTATTAAACTTCTAGGATAAGGCAAACAGAGACCCGATTAGATCATTTTATATTACGGTAAATATAAGAATTCAGCGTAATTCTATCACATTTGTTCAAGTTACGTCGCTCCTATTTCAGATAGCGTACTGGGCTAGGCGGCATCTTAAAGCGCGTGGAATGGCGAGTAAAATGCACTACTAATCTTCTATGATAGGGCAATCCGAGACCCGATTAGATCATTTTATATTTTGATTAATATAAGATTTCAGGGAAATTCTATCACATTTGTTCAATTTACGTCGCTCCTATTTCAGATAGCGTATTGGGCGAGGCGGCATCTCAAAGCGCATGAAATGACGAGTGAAATGCACTATTAAACTTCTAGGGTAGGGCGAACAGAGACCCGATTAGATCATTTTACATTAAGGTTAATATAAGTATTCAGCGAGATTCTATCACATTTGTTCAATTTACGTCGCTCCTATTTCAGATAGCGTATTGGGCTAAGCGACATCTCAAAGCGCATGAAATGGCGAGTGAAATGCACTATTAGACTTCTATGGTAGGGCGAACAGAGACCCGATTAGATCATTTTACATTAAGGTTAATATAAGAATTCAGGTAAATTCTATCACATTTGATCAATTTACGTCGCTCCTATTCCAGATAGCGTATTGGGCTATGCGGCATCTCAAAGCACATGAAATGGCGAGTAAAATGCACTATTAAACTTCTAGGGTAGGTCAAACAGAGACCCGATTAGATCATTTTATATTATGGTTAATATAAGAATTCAGCGAAATTCTATCACATTTGTTCAATTTACGTCGCTCCTATTTCAGATAGCGTATTGGGCGAGGCGGCATCTCAAAGCGCATGAAATGACGAGTGAAATGCACTATTAAACTTCTAGGGTAGGGCGAACAGAGACCCGATTAGATCATTTTACATTAAGGTTAATATAAGTATTCAGCGAGATTCTATCACATTTGTTCAATTTACGTCGCTCCTATTTCAGACAGCGTACAGGGCTAGGCGGCATCTTAAAGCGTGTGGAATGGCGAGTAAAATGCACTATTAACCTTCTATGATAGGGCGATCAGAGACCAGACTAGATCATTTTATACTTTGGTTAATATAAGAATTCAGCGAAATTCTATCACATTTGTTCAATTTACGTCGCTCATATTTCAGATAGCGTATTGGGCTAAGCGGCATCTCAAAGCGCATGAAATGGCGAGTAAAATGCACTATTAAACTTCTAGGGTAGGGCAATCAGTGACCCGATTAGATCATTTTATATTATAATTAATTTAACAATTCAGCGAAATTCTATCACATTTGTTCAATTTACGTCGCTCCTATTTAAGATAGCGTATTGGGCTAAGCGGCATCTCAAAGCGCATGAAATGGCGAGTAAAATGCAATACTAAACTTCTAGGATAAGGCAAACAGAGACCCGATTAGATCATTTTATATTACGGTTAATATAAGAATTCAGCGTAATTCTATCACATTTGTTCAACTTACGTCGCTCCTAATTTAGATAGCGTACAGGGCTAGGCGGCATCTTAAAGCGCGTGGAACGGCGAGTAAAATGCACTGCTAAACTTCTATGATAGGGCAATCAGAGACCCGATTAGATCATTTTATATTTTGTTTAATATAAGATTTCAGGGATATTCTATCACATTTGTTCAATTTACGTCGCTCCTATTTCAGATAGCGTATTGGGCTAAGCGGCATCTCAAGGCGCATGAAATGGCGAATAAAATGCGCTATTAAACTTCTAGGCTAGGGCGAACAGAGACCCGATTAGATCATTTTACATTATGGTTCTTAAAAGAATTCAGCGAAATTCTATCACATTCGTTCAACGTACGTCGCTCCTATTTCAGATAGCGTATTGGGATAAGCGGCATCGAGAAGCGCATGAAATGGCGAGTAAAATGCACAATTAAACTACTAGGGTAGGGCAAATAGAGACCCGATTAGATCATTTTATATTGTGGTTATTTTAAGAATTCAGCAAAATTCTATCACATTTGTTCAATTTACGTCGCTCCTATTTCAGATAGCGTATTGGGCTAACCGGCATCTGAAAGCGCATGAAATGGCGAGTAAAATGCACTATCAAACTTGTAGGATAAGGCAAACAGAGACTCGATTAGATCATTTTATATTACGGTTAATATAAGAATTCAGCGTAATTCTATCACATTTGTTCAACTTACGTCGCTCCTATTTCAGATAGCGTATTGGGTTAAGCGTCATCTCAAAGCGCATGAAATGACGAGTGAAATGCACTATTAAACTTCTAGGGTAGGGCGAAATGAGACCCGATTAGATCATTTTACATTAAGGTTAATATAAGTATTCAGCGAGATTCTATCACACTTGTTCAATTTGCGTCGCTTCTATTTCAGACAGCGTACTGGGCTAGGCGGCATCTTAAAGCGCGTGGAATGGCGGGTAAAATGCACTATTAACCTTCTATGATAGGGCAATCAGAGACCAGATTAGATCATTTTATACTTTGGTTAATATAAGAATTCAGCGAAATTCTATCACATTTGTTCAATTTACGTCGCTCCTATTTCAGATATCGTATTGGGCTAAGCGGCATCTCAAAGCTCATGAAATGACGAGTGAAATGCACTATTAAACTTCTATGGTAGGGCAAACAGGGACCCGATTAGATCATTTTATATTATGGTTAATTTAAGAATTCAGCGAAATTCTATCACATTTGTTCAATTTACGTCGCTCCTATTTCAGATAGCGTATTGGGCTAAGCGGCATCTCAAAGCGCATGAAATGGCGTGTAAAATGCACGATTAAACTTCTAGGGTAGGGCAAACAGGGACCCGATTAGATCATTTTATATTATGGTTAATATAAGAATTCAGCGAAATTCTATCACATTTGTTCAATTTACGTCGCTCCTATTTCAGATAGCGAACTGTGCTAGACGGCATCTTAAGGCGCGTGGAATGGCGAGTAAAATGCACTATGAAACTTCTATGGTAGGGAAACCAGAGACCCGATTATATCATTTTATATTAAGGTTACTTTAAGAATTCAGCGAAATTCTATCACATTTGTTCAATTTACGTCGCTCCCATTTCAGATAGCGTATTGGGCTAAGCGGCATCACAAAGCGCATGAAATGACGAGTGAAATGCACTATTACACTTCAATGATAGGGCAATCAGAGACCCGATTAGATCATTTTATATTTAGGTTAATATAAGAATTCAGCAAAATTCTATCACATTTGTTCAATTTACGTCGCTCCTATTTCAGATAGCTTATTGGGCTAAGCGGCATCTCAAAGCGCATGAAATGTCGAGTGAAATGCACTATTAAACTTCTAGGGTAGGGCGAACAGAGACTCGATTAGATCATTTTATATTATGGTTAATTTAAGAATTCAGCGAAATTCTATCACATTTGTTCAATTTACGTCGCTCCCATTTCAGATAGCGTATTGGGCTACGCGGCATCATAAAGCGCGTGGAATGGCGAGTAAAATGCTCTACTAAACTTCTATGGTAGGGCAATCAGAGACCCGATTAGATCATTTTATATTTTGGTTAATTTAAGGATTCAGCGAAATTCTATCACTTTTGTTCAACTTACGTCGCTCCTATTTCAGATAGCGTACTGGGCTATGCGGCATCTCAATGCGCATGAAATGGCGAGCAAAATCCACTATTAAACTTCTAGGGTATGGCAAACAGAGACCCGATTAGATCATATTACATTATGGTTAATAAAAGAATTAAGAGTAATTCTATCACATTTGTTCAATTTACGTCACTCCTATTTCAGATAGCCTACTGGGCTAGCCGGCACCTTAAAGCGCGTGGAATAGCGAGTAAAATGCACTATTAGCCTTCTATGGTAGGGCAATCAGAGACCCGATTAGATCATTTTATATTTTGGTTAATATACGAATTCGGCGAAATCCTATCACGTTTGTTCAATTTACGTCGCTCCTATTCCAGATAGCGTATTGGGCTTAGCGGCATCTTAAAGCGCCTGGAATGGCGAGTAAAATGCTCTACTAAACTTCTATGGTAGGGCAATCAGAGACCCGATTAGATCATTTTATATTTTGTTTAATATAAGATTTCAGGGAAATTGTATCACACTTGTTCAATTTACGTCGCTCCTATTTCAGATAGCGTATTCGGCTAAGCGGCATCTCAAAGCGCATGAAGTGGCGAATAAAATTCACTATTAAACTTCTAGGCTAGGGCGAACAGAGACCCGATCAGATCATTTTACATTATGGTTAATAAAAGAATTCAGCGAAATTCTATCACATTCGTTCAACTTACGCCGCTCCTATTTCAGATAGCGTATTGGGCTAAGCGGCATCTCAAAGCGCATGAAATGGCGAGTGAAATGCACCATTAGACTTCTATGGTAAGGCGAACAGAGACCCGATTAGATCATTTTACATTAAGGTTAATATAAGAATTCACGGAAATTCTATTACATTTGTTCAATTTACGTCACTCATATTTCAGATAGCCTACTGGGCTAGCCGGCATCTTAAAGCGCGTGGAATAGCGAGTAAAATGCACTATTAGCCTTCTATGATAGGGCAATCAGAGACCCGATTAGATCATTTTATATTTTGATTAATATAAGAATTCAGCGAAATCCTATCACGTTTGTTCAATTTACGTCGCTCCAATTCCAGATAGCGTATTGGGCTAAGCGGCATCTCAAAGCGCATGAAATGGCGAATAAAATGCACTATTAAACGTCTAGGCTAGGGCGAACAGAGACCCGATTAGATCATTGTATATTATGGTTAATTTAAGAATTCAACGAAATTCTATCACATTTGTTCGATTTACGTCGCTCCTATTTCAGATAGCGTATTGGGCTAAGCGGCATCTCAAAGCGGATGAAATGGCGAGTAGAATGCACTATTAAACTTCTAGGGTAAGGCAAACAGAGACCCGATTAGATCATATTACATCATGGTTAATAAAAGAATTAAGAGTAATTCTATCACATTTGTTCAATTTACGTCACTCCTATTTCAGATAGCCTACTGGGCTAGCCGGCATTTTAAAGCGCGTGGAATAGCGAGTAAAATGCACTATTAGCCTTCTATGATAGGGCAATCAGAGACCCGATTAGATCATTTTATATTTTGGTTAATATAAGAATTCAGCGAAATCCTATCACGTTTGTTCAATTTACGTCGCTCCAATTCCAGATAGCGTATTGGGCTAAGCGGCATCTCAAAGCGCATGAAATGGCGAATAAAATGCACTATTAAACTTCTCGGCTAGGGCGAACAGAGACCCGATTAGATCATTTTATATTATGGTTAATTTAAGAATTCAGCAAAATTCTATCACATTTGTTCAATTTACGTCGTTCCTATTTCAGATAGCGTACTGGGCTATGCGGCATCTCAAAGCGCATGAAATGGCGAGTGAAATGCACTATTCAACTTCTAGGGTAGGGCGAACAGAGACCCGATTAGATCATTTTACATTAAGGTTAATATAAGAATTCAGGGAAATTTTATCACATTTGTTCAATTTACGTCGCTCCTATTTCAGATAGCGTATTGGGCTAAGCGGCATCTCAAAGCGCATGAAATGGCGAGTGAAGTGCACTGTTAAACTTCTAGGGTAAGGGAAAGAGAGACCCGATTAGAACATTTTATATTACGGTTAATATAAGAATTAAGCGTAATTCTATCACATTTGTTGAATTTACGTCACTCCTATTTCAGATAGCGTATTGGGCTAAGCGGCATCTCAAAGCGCATGAAATGGCGAATACAATGCACTATTAATCTTCTCGGCTAGGGCGAACAGAAACCCGATTAGATCATTTTACATTATGGTTAATAAAAGAATTCAGCGAAATTCTATCACATTCGTTCAACTTACGCCGCTCCTATTTCAGATAGCGTATTGGGCTAAGCGGCATCTCAAAGCGCATGAAATGGCGAGTGAAATGCACCATTAGACTTCTATGGTAAGGCGAACAGAGACCCGATTAGATCATTTTACATTAAGGTTAATATAAGAATTCACGGAAATTCTATTACATTTGTTCAATTTACGTCACTCATATTTCAGATAGCCTACTGGGCTAGCCGGCATCTTAAAGCGCGTGGAATAGCGAGTAAAATGCACTATTAGCCTTCTATGATAGGGCAATCAGAGACCCGATTAGATCATTTTATATTTTGGTTAATATAAGAATTCAGCGAAATCCTATCACGTTTGTTCAATTTACGTCGCTCCAATTCCAGATAGCGTATTGGGCTAAGCGGCATCTCAAAGCGCATGAAATGGCGAATAAAATGCACTATTAAACTTCTCGGCTAGGGCGAACAGAGACCCGATTAGATCATTTTATATTATGGTTAATTTAAGAATTCAGCAAAATTCTATCACATTTGTTCAATTTACGTCGTTCCTATTTCAGATAGCGTACTGGGCTATGCGGCATCTCAAAGCGCATGAAATGGCGAGTGAAATGCACTATTCAACTTCTAGGGTAGGGCGAACAGAGACCCGATTAGATCATTTTACATTAAGGTTAATATAAGAATTCAGGGAAATTTTATCACATTTGTTCAATTTACGTCGCTCCTATTTCAGATAGCGTATTGGGCTAAGCGGCATCTCAAAGCGCATGAAATGGCGAGTGAAGTGCACTGTTAAACTTCTAGGGTAAGGGAAAGAGAGACCCGATTAGAACATTTTATATTACGATTAATATAAGAATTAAGCGTAATTCTATCACATTTGTTGAATTTACGTCACTCCTATTTCAGATAGCGTATTGGGCTAAGCGGCATCTCAAAGCGCATGAAATGGCGAATACAATGCACTATTAATCTTCTCGGCTAGGGCGAACAGAAACCCGATTAGATCATTTTATATTATGGTTAATTTAAGAATTCAGGGAAATTCTATCAAATTTGTTCAATTTACGTCGCTCCTATTTCAGATAGCGTACTGGGCTAGTCGGCATCTTAAAGCGCGTGGAATGGCGAGTGAAATTCACAATTTAACTTCGATGATAGGGCAATCAGGGACCCGATTAGATCATTTTATATTTGGGTTAATATAAGAATTCAGGGAAATTCTATCACATTTGTTCAATTTACGTCGCTCCTATTTCAGATAGCGTATTGGGCTAAGCGGCATCTCAATGCGCATGAAATGGCGAGTAAAATGCACTATTAAACTTCTAGGGTAGGACAAACAGAGACCCGATTAGATCATTTTATATTAAGGTTAATTTAAGAATTCAGCAACATTCTATCACATTTTTTCAATCTACGTCGCTCCTATTTCAGATAGCGTACTGGGCTGGGCGGCAACTTAAAGCGCGTGGAATGTCGAGTAAAATGCACTATTATACTTCTATGATAGGGCAATCAGTGACCCGATTAGATCATTTTATATTATAGTTAATTTAAGAATTCAGCGAAATTCTATCACATTTGTTCAATTTACGTCGCACCTATTTCAAATAGCGTATTTGGATAAGCGGCATCTCAAAGCGCATGAAATGGCGAGTAAAATGCAATACTAAACTTCTAGGATAAGGCAAACTGAGACCCGATTAGGTCATTTTATATTACGGTTAATATAAGGATTAAGCGTAATTCTATCACATTTGTTCAACTTACGTCGCTCCTATTTTAGATAGCGTACTGGGCTAGGCGGTATCTTAAAGCGCGTGGAATGGCGATTAAAATGCACTACTAAACTTCTATGATAGGGCAATCAGAGACCAGATTAGATCATTTTATATTTTGTTTAATATAAGACTTCAGGGAAATTCTATCACATTTGTTCAATTTACATCGCTCCTATTTCAGATAGGTTACAGGGCTAAGCGGCATCTTAAAGCACATGAAATGACGAGAGAAATGCACTATCAAACGTCGGGGGTAGGGCGAACAGAGACCCGATTAGATCATTTTACATTAAGGTTAATATAAGAATTCAGCGAAATTCTATCACATTTGTTCAATTTACGTCGCTGATATTTCAGAGAGCGTATTGTGCTAGGCGGCATCTGGAAGCGCATGAAATGGCGAATAAAATGCACTATTAAACTTCTAGGGTATGGCAGACAGAGACCCGACTTAATCATTTTATATTATGGTTTATTTAAGAATTCAACGAAATTCTATCACACTTGTTCAATTTACGTCCTTCCTATTTCAGATAGCGTACTGGGCTAGGCGGCATCTTAAGGCGCGTGGAATGGCGAGTAAAATACCCTATGAAACTTCTATGATAGGGCAATAAGCGACCCGATTAGATCATTTTATATTTTGGTTAATATAAGGATTCAGCGAAATTCTATCACTTTTGTTCAACTTACGTCGCTCCTATTTCAGATAGCGTACTGGGCTATGCGGCATCTCAATGCGCATGAAATGGCGAGTGAAATGCACCATTAGACTTCTATGGTAAGGCGAACAGAGACCCGATTAGACCATTTTACATTAAGGTTAATATAAGAATTCACGGAAATTCTATTACATTTGTTCAATTTACGTCACTCCTATTTCAGATAGCCTACTGGGCTAGCCGGCATCTTAAAGCGCGTGGAATAGCGAGTAAAATGCACTATTAGCCTTCTATGATAGGGCAATCAGAGACCCGATTAGATCATTTTATATTTTGGTTAATATAAGAATTCAGCGAAATCCTATCACGTTTGTTCAATTTACGTCGCTCCAATTCCAGATAGCGTATTCGGCTAAGAGGCATCTCAAAGCGCATGAAATGTCGAGTAAAATGCACTATTAAACTTCTAGGGTAGGGCGAACAGAGAACCGATTAGATCATTTTACATTAAGGTTAGTATAAGAATTCAGGGAAATCCTATCACGTTTGTTCAATTTACGTCGCTCCTATTTCAGATAGCGTATTGGGCTAAGCGGCATCTCAAAGCGCATGAAATGGCGAGCAAAATGCACTGTTAAACTTCTAGGGTAGGGCAAACAGAGACCCGATTAGGTCATTTCATATTATGGTTTATTTAAGAATTCAGAAAAATTCTATCACATTTGTTATAATTTACGTCGCTCCTATTTCAGATAGCTTATTGGGCTAAGCGGCATCTCAAAGCGCATGAAATGACGAGTGAAATGCACTACTAAACTTCTAGGATAGGGCAAACAGAGACCCGATCAGATCATTTTATATTACGGTTAATATAAGAATTCAGCGTAATTCTATCACATTTGTTCAATTTACGTCGCTGATATTTGAGATAGCGTATTGGGCTAAGCGGCATCTCAAAGCGCAAGAAATGGCGAGTAAAATGCACTATTAAACTTCTAGGGTAGGGCAAACAGAGACCCGATAAGATCATTTTATATTATGGTTAATTTAAGAATTCAGCGAAACTCTATCACATTTGTTCAATTTATGTCGCTCCTATTTCAGATGGCGTATTGGGCTAAGCGGCATCTCAATGCGCATGAAATGGCGAGTAAAATGCACTATTAAACTTCTAGGCTAGGGCGAACGGAGACCCGATTAGATCATTTTACATTATGGTCAATATATGAATTCAGCGAAATTCTATCACATTTGTTCAATTTACGTCGCACCTATTTCAGATAGCGTATTTGGATAAGCGGCATCTCAAAGCGCATGAAATGGCGAGTAAAATGCAATACTAAACTTCTAGGATAAGGCAAACTGAGACCCGATTAGGTCATTTTATATTACGGTTAATATAAGGATTAAGCGTAATTCTATCACATTTGTTCAACTTACGTCGCTCCTATTTTAGATAGCGTACTGGGCTAGGCGGTATCTTAAAGCGCGTGGAATGGCGATTAAAATGCACTACTAAACTTCTATGATAGGGCAATCAGAGACCCGATTAGATCATTTTATATTTTGTTTAATATAAGACTTCAGGGAAATTCTATCACATTTGTTCAATTTACGTCGCTCCTATTTCAGATAGCTTATTGGGCTAAGCGGCATCTTAAAGCACATGAAATGACGAGAGAAATGCACTATCAAACTTCTAGGGTAGGGCGAACAGAGACCCGATTAGATCATTTTACATTAAGGTTAATATAAGAATTCAGCGAAATTCTATCACATTTGTTCAATTTACGTCGCTGATATTTCAGACAGCGTATTGTGCTAAGCGGCATCTCGAAGCGCATGAGATGGCGAATAAAATGCACTATTAAACTTCTAGGGTATGGCAGACAGAGGCCCGATTTGATCATTTTATATTATGGTTAATTTAAGAATTCAACGAAATTCTATCACACTTGTTCAATTTACGTCCTTCCTATTTCAGATAGCGTACTGGGCTAGGCGGCATCTTAAAGCGCGTGGAATGGCGAGTAAAATACCCTATGAAACTTCTATGATAGGGCAATAAGAGACCCGATTAGATCATTTTATATTTTGGTTAATATAAGGATTCAGCGAAATTCTATCACATTTGTTCAATTTACGTCGCTCCTATTTCAGATAGCGTACTGGGCTAGGCGTCATCTCAAAGCGCGTGGAATGGCGAGTAAAATGCACTATTAAACTTCTATGATAGGGCAATCAGAGACCCGATTAGATCATTTTATATTTTGGTTAATATAAGGATTCAGCGAAATTCTATCACATTTGTTCAATTTACGTCGCTCCCATTTCAGATAGCGTATTGGGCTACGCGGCATCTTAAAGCGCGTGGAATGGCGAGTAAAATGCTCTACTAAACTTCTATGGTAGGGCAATCAGAGACCCGATTAGATCACTTTATATTTTGGTTAATATAAGGATTCAGCGAAATTCTATCACTTTTGTTCAACTTACGTCGCTCCTATTTCAGATAGCGTACTGGGCTATGCGGCATCTCAATGCGCATGAAATGGCGAGCAAAATCCACTATTAAACTTCTAGGGTATGGCAAACAGAGACCCGATTAGATCATATTACATTATGGTTAATAAAAGAATTAAGAGTAATTCTATCACATTTGTTCAATTTACGTCACTCCTATTTCAGATAGCCTACTGGGCTAGCCGGCACCTTAAAGCGCGTGGAATAGCGAGTGAAATGCACTATTCAACTTCTAGGGTAGGGCGAACAGAGACCCGATTAGATCATTTTACATTAAGGTTAATATAAGAATTCAGGGAAATTCTATCACATTTGTTCAATTTACGTCGCTCCTATTTCAGATAGCGTATTGGGCTAGGCGGCATCTTAAAGCGCGTGGAATGGCGAGTAAAATGCAGTACTAAACTTCTATGATAGGGCAATCGGAGTCCCGATTAGATCATTTTATATTTTGTTTAATATAAGATTTCAGGGAAATTCTATCACATTTGTTCAATTTACGTCGTTCCTATTTCAGATAGCGTATTGGGCTAAGCGGCATCTCAAAGCGCATTAAATGGCGAGCAAAATGCACTATCAAACATCTAGGGTATTGCAAACAGAGACCCGATTAGATCATTTTATATTATGGTTAATTTAAGAATTCAACGAAATTCTATCACACTTGTTCAATTTACGTCGCTCCTATTTCAGATAGCGTATTGGGCTAAGAGGCATCTCAAAGCGCATGAAATGTCGAGTAAAATGCACTATTAAACTTCTAGGGTAGCGCGAACAGAGAACCGATTAGATCATTTTACATTAAGGTTAATATAAGAATTCAGGGAAATTCTATCACGTTTGTTCAATATACGTCGCTACTATTTCAGATATCGTATTGGGCTAAGCGGCATCTCAATGCGCATGAAATGACGAGCGAAAGGCACTATTAAACTTCTAGGGTAGGGCGAACAGAGAACCGATTAGATCATTTTACATTAAGGTTAGTATAAGAATTCAGGGAAATCCTATCACGTTTGTTCAATTTACGTCGCTACTATTTCAGATATCGTATTGGGCTAAGCGGCATCTCAAAGCGCATGAAATGGCGAGCAAAATGCACTGTTAAACTTCTAGGGTAGGGCAAACAGAGACACGATTAGATCATTTCATATTATGGTTTATTTAAGAATTCAGAAAAATTCTATCACAGTTGTTATAATTTACGTCGCTCCT
Organism: Macropis europaea; assembly: GCA_916610135.2. Lineage (NCBI taxonomy): Eukaryota > Metazoa > Arthropoda > Insecta > Hymenoptera > Melittidae > Macropis > Macropis europaea. The sequence continues at coordinate 209,831 of CAKAJE020000441.1, read as the reverse complement.
ATTTCAGATAGCTTATTGGGCTAAGCGGCATCTCAAAGCGCATGAAATGACGAGTGAAATGCACTACTAAACTTCTAGGATAGGGCAAACAGAGACCCGATCAGATCATTTTATATTACGGTTAATATAAGAATTCAGCGTAATTCTATCACATTTGTTCAATTTACGTCGCTGATATTTCAGATAGCGTATTGGGCTAAGCGGCATCTCAAAGCGCAAGAAATGGCGAGTAAAATGCACTATTAAACTTCTAGGGTAGGGCAATCAGAGACCCGATTAGATGATTTTATATTATGGTTAATTTAAGAATTCAGCAAAATTCTATCACATTTGTTCAATTTACGTCGTTCCTATTTCAGATAGCATACTGGGCTAGGCGGCATCTTAAAGCGCGTGGAATGGCGAGTAAAATGCACTATTAATCTTCTATGATAGGGCAATCAGAGACCCGATTAGATCATTTTACATTAAGGTTAATATAAGGATTCACGGAAATTCTATCACATTTGTTCAATTTACGTCGCTCCTATTTCAGACAGCGTATTGGGCTATACGGCATCTCAAAGCGCATGAAATGGCGAGTAAAATGCACTATTATACTTCTAGGGTAGGGCAAACAGAGACCCGATGAGATCATTTTATATTATGGTTAATTTAAGAATTCAGCGAAATTCTATCACATTTGTACAATTTACGTCGCTCCTATTTCAGATAGCGTACTGGGCTAGGCGGCATCTTAAAGCGCGTGGAAGGGCGAGTAAAATTCACTATTCAACTTCTATGATAGGCCAATCAGAGTCCCGATTAGATCATTTTATATTTTGGTTAATATAAGAATTCAGCGAAATTCTATCACATTTGTTCAATTTACGTCGCTCCTATTTCAGATAGCTTATTAGGCTAAGAGGCATCTCAAAGCGCATGAAATGACGAGTGAAATGCACTATTAAACTTCTAGGATAAGGCAAACAGAGACCCGATTAGATCATTTTATATTACGGTTAATATAAGAATTCAGCCTAATTCTATCACATTTGTTCAACTTACGTCGCTCCTATTTCCGATAGCGTACTGGGCTAGGCGGCATCTTAAAGCGCGTGGAATGGCGAGTAAAATGCACTACCAAACTTCTAGGGTAGGGCAAACAGAGACCCGATTAGATCATTTCATATTATGGTTTATTTAAGAATTCAGCGAAACTCTATCACATTTGTTCAATTTACGTCGCTCCTATTTCAGATAGCGTATTGGGCTAAGCGACATCTCAAAGCGCATGAAATGGCGAGTGAAATGCACTATTAGACTTCTATGGTAGGGCGAACAGAGACCCGATTAGATCATTTTACATTAAGGTTAATATAAGAATTCAGGTAAATTCTATCACATTTGATCAATTTACGTCGCTCCTATTCCAGATAGCGTATTGGGCTATGCGGCATCTCAAAGCACATGAAATGGCGAGTAAAATGCACTATTAAACTTCTAGGGTAGGTCAAACAGAGACCCGATTAGATCATTTTATATTATGGTTAATATAAGAATTCAGCGAAATTCTATCACATTTGTTCAATTTACGTCGCTCCTATTTCAGATAGCGTATTGGGCGAGGCGGCATCTCAAAGCGCATGAAATGACGAGTGAAATGCACTATTAAACTTCTAGGGTAGGGCGAACAGAGACCCGATTAGATCATTTTACATTAAGGTTAATATAAGTATTCAGCGAGATTCTATCACATTTGTTCAATTTACTTCGCTCCAATTTCAGACAGCGTACAGGGCTAGGCGGCATCTTAAAGCGTGTGGAATGGCGAGTAAAATGCACTATTAACCTTCTATGATAGGGCGATCAGAGACCAGACTAGATCATTTTATACTTTGGTTAATATAAGAATTCAGCGAAATTCTATCACATTTGTTCAATTTACGTCGCTCATATTTCAGATAGCGTATTGGGCTAAGCGGCATCTCAAAGCGCATGAAATGGCGAGTAAAATGCACTATTAAACTTCTAGGGTAGGGCAATCAGTGACCCGATTAGATCATTTTATATTATAGTTAATTTAACAATTCAGCGAAATTCTATCACATTTGTTCAATTTACGTCGCTCCTATTTAAGATAGCGTATTGGGCTAAGCGGCATCTCAAAGCGCATGAAATGGCGAGTAAAATGCAATACTAAACTTCTAGGATAAGGCAAACAGAGACCCGATTAGATCATTTTATATTACGGTTAATATAAGAATTCAGCGTAATTCTATCACATTTGTTCAACTTACGTCGCTCCTAATTTAGATAGCGTACAGGGCTAGGCGGCATCTTAAAGCGCGTGGAACGGCGAGTAAAATGCACTGCTAAACTTCTATGATAGGGCAATCAGAGACCCGATTAGATCATTTTATATTTTGTTTAATATAAGATTTCAGGGATATTCTATCACATTTGTTCAATTTACGTCGCTCCTATTTCAGATAGCGTATTGGGCTAAGCGGCATCTCAAGGCGCATGAAATGGCGAATAAAATGCGCTATTAAACTTCTAGGCTAGGGCGAACAGAGACCCGATTAGATCATTTTACATTATGGTTCTTAAAAGAATTCAGCGAAATTCTATCACATTCGTTCAACGTACGTCGCTCCTATTTCAGATAGCGTATTGGGATAAGCGGCATCGAGAAGCGCATGAAATGGCGAGTAAAATGCACAATTAAACTACTAGGGTAGGGCAAATAGAGACCCGATTAGATCATTTTATATTGTGGTTATTTTAAGAATTCAGCAAAATTCTATCACATTTGTTCAATTTACGTCGCTCCTATTTCAGATAGCGTATTGGGCTAACCGGCATCTGAAAGCGCATGAAATGGCGAGTAAAATGCACTATCAAACTTCTAGGATAAGGCAAACAGAGACTCGATTAGATCATTTTATATTACGGTTAATATAAGAATTCAGCGTAATTCTATCACATTTGTTCAACTTACGTCGCTCCTATTTCAGATAGCGTATTGGGTTAAGCGTCATCTCAAAGCGCATGAAATGACGAGTGAAATGCACTATTAAACTTCTAGGGTAGGGCGAAATGAGACCCGATTAGATCATTTTACATTAAGGTTAATATAAGTATGCAGCGAGATTCTATCACACTTGTTCAATTTGCGTCGCTTCTATTTCAGACAGCGTACTGGGCTAGGCGGCATCTTAAAGCGCGTGGAATGGCGGGTAAAATGCACTATTAACCTTCTATGATAGGGCAATCAGAGACCAGATTAGATCATTTTATACTTTGGTTAATATAAGAATTCAGCGAAATTCTATCACATTTGTTCAATTTACGTCGCTCCTATTTCAGATATCGTATTGGGCTAAGCGGCATCTCAAAGCTCATGAAATGACGAGTGAAATGCACTATTAAACTTCTATGGTAGGGCAAACAGGGACCCGATTAGATCATTTTATATTATGGTTAATTTAAGAATTCAGCGAAATTCTATCACATTTGTTCAATTTACGTCGCTCCTATTTCAGATAGCGTATTGGGCTAAGCGGCATCTCAAAGCGCATGAAATGGCGTGTAAAATGCACGATTAAACTTCTAGGGTAGGGCAAACAGGGACCCGATTAGATCATTTTATATTATGGTTAATATAAGAATTCAGCGAAATTCTATCACATTTGTTCAATTTACGTCGCTCCTATTTCAGATAGCGAACTGTGCTAGACGGCATCTTAAGGCGCGTGGAATGGCGAGTAAAATGCACTATGAAACTTCTATGGTAGGGAAACCAGAGACCCGATTATATCATTTTATATTAAGGTTACTTTAAGAATTCAGCGAAATTCTATCACATTTGTTCAATTTACGTCGCTCCTATTTCAGATAGCGTATTGGGCTAGGCGGCATCACAAAGCGCATGAAATGACGAGTGAAATGCACTATTATGCTTCTAGGGTAGGGCGAACAGAGACCCGATTATATCATTTTACATTATGGTTAATTCAAGAATTCAGCAAAATTCTATCACATTTGTTCAACTTACGTCGCTCCTATTTCAGATAGCGTATTGGGCTAAGCGGGATCTCAAAGCGCGTGGAAGGGCGAGTAAAATGCACTATTAAACTTCTAGGGTAGGGCAAACAGAGACCCCATTAGATCATTTTATATTATGGTTAATTTAAGAATTCAGCCAAATTCTATCACATTTGTTCAATTCACGTCGCTCCTATTTCAGATAGCGTATTGGGCTAAGCGGCATCTCAAAGCGCATGAAATGACGAGTGAAATGCACTATTAAACTTCTATGATAGGGCAGGCAGAGACCCGATTAGATCATTTTATATTATGGTTAATTTAAGAATTCAGCGAAATTCTATCACATTTGTTCAATTTACGTCGCTCCTATTGCAGATAGCGTATTGGGCTAAGCGGGATCTTAAAGCGCGTGGAAGGGCGAGTAAAATGCACTATTAAACTTCTAGGGTAGGGCAAACAGAGACCCCATTAGATCATTTTATATTATGGTTAATTTAAGAATTCAGCCAAATTCTATCACATTTGTTCAACTTACGTCGCTCCTATTTCAGATAGCGTACTGGGCTAGGCGGCATCTCAAAGCGCATGAAATGGCGAGTAAAATGCACTACTAAACTTCTAGGGTTGGGCGAACAAAGACCCGATTAGATCATTCTACAAAAAGATTATTATAAGAATTCAGCGAAATTCTATCACGTTTGTTCAATTTACGTCGCTCCTATTTCAGATAGCGTATTGGGCTAAGCGGCATCTCAAAGCGCATGAAATGACGAGTGAAAGGCACTATTAAACTTCTAGGGTAGGGCGAACAGAGAACCGATTAGATCATTTTATATTACGGTTAATATAAGAATTCAGCGTAATTCTATCACATTTGTTCAACTTACGTCGCTCGTACTTCAGATAGCGTACTGGGGTCGGCGGCATCTTAAAGCGCAAGAAATGGCGAGTAAAATGCACTATTAAACTTCTAGGGTAGGGCAAACAGAGACCCGATAAGATGATTTTATATTATGGTTAATTTAAGAATTCAGCGAAACTGTCTCATATTTGTTCAATTTACGTCGCTCCTATTCCAGATAGCGTATTGGGCTAAGCGGCATCACAAAGCGCATGAAATAGCGAGTGAAATGCACCATTAGACTTCTATGGTAGGGCGAACAGAGACCCGATTAGATCATTTTACATTAAGGTTAATATAAGGATTCACGGAAATTCTATCACATTTGTTCAATTTACGTCGCTCCTATTTCAGACAGCGTATTGGGCTATACGGCATCTCAAAGCGCATGAAATGGCGAGTAAAATGCACTATTATACTTCTAGGGTAGGGCAAACAGAGACCCGATGAGATCATTTTATATTATGGTTAATTTAAGAATTCAGCGAAATTCTATCACATTTGTACAATTTACGTCGCTCCTATTTCAGATAGCGTACTGGGCTAGGCGGCATCTTAAAGCGCGTGGAAGGGCGAGTAAAATTCACTATTCAACTTCTATGATAGGCCAATCAGAGTCCCGATTAGATCATTTTATATTTTGGTTAATATAAGAATTCAGCGAAATTCTATCACATTTGTTCAATTTACGTCGCTCCTATTTCAGATAGCTTATTGGGCTAAGAGGCATCTCAAAGCGCATGAAATGACGAGTGAAATGCACTATTAAACTTCTAGGATAAGGCAAACAGAGACCCGATTAGATCATTTTATATTACGGTTAATATAAGAATTCAGCCTAATTCTATCACATTTGTTCAACTTACGTCGCTCCTATTTCAGATAGCGTACTGGGCTAGGCGGCATCTTAAAGCGCGTGGAAGGGCGAGTAAAATGCACTATTAAACTTCTATGATAGGGCAATCAGAGTCCCGATTAGATCATTTTATATTTTGGTTAATATAAGAATTCAGGGAAATTTTATCACATTTGTTCAATTTACGTTGCTCCTATTTCAGATAGCTTATTGGGCTAAGAGGCATCTCAAAGCGCATGAAATGACGAGTGAAATGCACTATTAAACTTCTAGGATAAGGCAAACAGAGACCCGATTAGATCATTTTATATTACGGTTAATATAAGAATTCAGCGTAATTCTATCACATTTGTTCAACTTACGTCGCTCCTATTTCAGATAGCGTACTGGGCTAGGCGGCATCTTAAAGCGCGTGGAATGGCGAGTAAAATGCACTATTAAACTTCTATGATAGGGCTATCAGAGACCCGATTAGATCATTTTATATTTTGGTTAATATAAGAATTCAGCGAAATTCTATCACATTCGTTCAATTTACGTCGCTCCTATTTCAGATAGCGTATTGGGCTAAGCGCCATCTCACAGCGCATGAAATGGCGAGTAAAATGCACTATTAAACTTCTAGGGTAGGGCAAACCGAGACCCGATTAGATCATTTTATATTATGGTTAATTTAAGAATTCAGCAAAATTCTATCACACTTGTTCAATTTACGTCGCTCCTATTTCAGATAGCGTACTGGGCTAGGTGGCATCTTAAAGCGCGTGAAATGGCCAGTAAAATGCACTATTAAACTTCTATGATAGGGCAATCAGAGACCCGATTAGATCATTTTATATTTTGGTTAATATAAGAATTCAGCGAAATTCTATCACATTTGTTCAATTTACGTCGCTCCTATTTCAGATAGCGTATTGGGCTAAGCGCCATCTCAAAGCGCATGAAATGGCGAGCAATGTGCACTATTAAACTTCAAGGGTAGGGCGAACTATGACCCGATTAGATCATTTTACATTAAGGTTAATATATTAATTCAGCGTAATTCTATCACATTTGTTCAACTTACGTCGCTCCTATTTCAGATAGCGTACTGGGCTAGGCGGCATCTCAAAGCGCATGAAATGACGAGTGAAATGCACTATTAAACTTCTATGATAGGGCAGACGGAGACCCGATTAGATCATTTTATATTATGGTTAATTTAAGAATTCAGCCAAATTCTATCACATTTGTTCAATTTACGTCGCTCCTATTGCAGATAGCGTATTAGGCTAAGCGGGATCTCAAAGCGCATGAAATGGCGAGTAAAATACACTATTAAACTTCTAGGGTAAGGCAAACAGAGACCCGATTAGATCATTATATATTACGGTTAATATAAGAATGCAGCGTAATTCTATCATATTTGTTCAATTTACGTCGCTCCTACTTCAGATGCGTATTGGGCTAAGCGGCATCTCAAAGTGCATGAAATGGCGTGTAAAATGCACTATTAAACTTCTAGGGTAAGGCAAACAGAGACCCGATTAGATCATTTTATATTACTGTTAATATAAGAATTCAGCGTAATTCTATTACATTTGTTCAACTTGCGTCGCTCCTATTTCAGATAGCGTACTGGGCTAGGCGGCATCTTAAAGCGCGTGGAAGGGCGAGTAAAATGCACTACTAAACTTCTATGATAGGGCAATCAGAGTCCCGATTAGATCATTTTATATTTTGGTTAATATAAGAATTCAGCGAAATGCTATCACATTTGTTCAATTTACGTTGCTCCTATTTCAGATAGCGTATTGGTCTAAGCGGCATCTCAAAGCGCATGAAATGACGAGTGAAATGCACTATTAAACTTCTAGGGTTGGGCGAACAAAGACCCCATTAGATCATTTTATATTATGGTTAATTTAACAATTCAGCCAAATTCTATCACATTTATTCAATTTACGTCGCTCCTATTTCAGATAGCGTACTGGGCTAAGCGGCATCTCAATGCGCATGAAATGACGAGTGAAATGCAGTATTAAACTTCTAGGGTAGGGAGAACAGAGACCCGATTAGATCATTTTACATTAAGGTTAATATAAGAATTCAGGGAAATTCTATCACATTTGTTCAATTTACGTCGCTCCTATTTCAGATAGCGTATTGGGCTAAGCGGCATCTCAAAGCGCATGAAATGACGAGTGAAAGGCACTCTTAAACTTCTAGGGTAGGGTGAACAGAGAACCGATTAGATCATTTTATATTACGGTTAATATAAGAATTCAGCGTAATTCTATCACATTTGTTCAACTTACGTCGCTCCTACTTCAGATAGCGTACTGGGCTCGGCGGCATCTTAAAGCGCAAGAAATGGCGAGTAAAATGCACTATTAAACTTCTAGGGTAGGGCAAACAGAGACCCGATAAGATGATTTTATATTATGGTTAATTTAAGAATTCAGCGAAACTGTCTCATATTTATTCAATTTACGTCGCTCCTATTTCAGATAGCGTACTGGGATAGGCGGAATCTTAAAGCGCGTGGATTGGCGAGTAAAATGCACTATTAAACTTCTATGATAGGGCAATCAGAGACCCGATTAGATCATTTTATATTTTGGTTAATACAAGAATTCAGCGAAATTCTATCACAATTGTTCTATTTAGGTCGCTCCTATTTCAGATAGCGTATTGGGCTAAGCGGCATCTCAAAGCATATGAAATGGCGAGTGAAATGCACTATCACACTTCTAGGGTAGGGCGAACAGAGACCCGATTAGATCATTTTACATTAAGGTTAATATAAGTATACAGGGAAATTCTATCACATTTGTTCAATTTACGTCGCTCCTATTTCAGATAGCGTATTGGGCTAAGCGGCATCTCAAAGCGCATGAAATGGCGAGTAAAATGCACTGTTAAACTTCTTGGGTAGGGCAAACAGAGACCCGATTAGATCATTTTATATTATGGTTAATTTAAGAATTCAGCCAAATTCTATCACATTTATTCAATTTACGTCGCTCCTATTTCAGATAGCGTACTGGGCTAAGCGGCATCTCAATGCGCATGAAATGACGAGTGAAATGCAGTATTAAACTTCTAGGGTAGGGAGAACAGAGACCCGATTAGATCATTTTACATTAAGGTTAATATAAGAATTCAGGGAAATTCTATCACATTTGTTCAATTTACGTCGCTCCTATTTCAGATAGCGTATTGGGCTAAGCGGCATCTCAAAGCGCATGAAATGACGAGTGAAAGGCACTCTTAAACTTCTAGGGTAGGGCAAACAGAGACCCGATTAGATCATTTTATATTATGGTTAATTTAAGAATTCAGCCAAATTCTATCACATTTGTTAAATTTACGTCGCTCGTATTGCAGATAGCGTATTGGGCTAAGCGGCATCTCAAAGCGCATGAAATGACGAGTGAAATGCGCTTGTAATCTTCTAGGGTAGGGCGAACAGAGACCCGATTAGATCATTTTATATTACGGTTAATATAAGAATTCAGCGTAATTCTATCACATTTGTTCAACATACGTCGCTCCTATTTCAGATAGTGTACTGGGCTAGGCGGCATCTTAAAGCACGTGGAAGGGCGAGTAAAATGCACTACTAAACTTCTATGATAGGGCAATCAGAGTCCCGTTTAGATCATTTTATATTTTGTTTAATATAAGATTTCAGGGAAATTCTATCACATTTGTTCAATTTACGTCGCTCCTATTTCAGATAGCGTATTGGGCTAAGCGCCATCTCAAAGCGCATGAAATGGCGAGTAAAATGCACTATTAAACTTCTAGGGTAGGGCAAACAGAGACCCGATTAGATCATTTTATATTATGGTTAATTTAAGAATTCAGACAAATTCTATCACATTTGTTCAATTTACGTCGCTCCTATTTCAGATAGCGTACTGGGCTAGGCGAAATTTTAAAGCGCGTGGATTGGCGAGTAAAATGCACTATTAAACTTCTATGACAGAGCAATCAGAGACCCGATTAGATCATTTTATATTACGGTTAATATAAGAATTCAGCGTAATTCTATCACATTTGTTCAACTTACGTCGCTCGTACTTCAGATAGCGTACTGGGCTCGGCGGCACCTTAAAGCGCAAGAAATGGCGAGTAAAATGCACTATTAAACTTCTAGGGTAGGGCAAACAGAGACCCGATAAGATGATTTTATATTATGGTTAATTTAAGAATTCAGCGAAACTGTCTCATATTTGTTCAATTTACGTCGCTCCTATTTCAGATAGCGTATTGGGCTAAGCGGCATCTCAAAGCGCATGAAATGGCGAGTAAAATGCACTATTAAACTTATAGGATAGGGCAAACAGAGACCCGATTAGATCATATTATATTATGGTTAATTTACGAATTCAGCAAAATTCTATCACATTTGTTCAATTTACATCGCTCCTATTTCAGATATCGTATTGGGCTAAGCGGCAACTAAAAGCGCATGAAATGACGAGTGAAATGCAGTATTAAACTTCTAGGGTAGGGAGAACAGAGACCCGATTAGATCATTTTATATTTTGGTTAATATAAGAATTCAGGGAAATTCTATCACATTTGTTCAATTTACGTCGCTCCTATTTCAGATAGCGTATTGGGCTAAGCGGCATCTCAAAGCGCATGAAATGGCGAATAAAATGCACTATTAAACTTCTAGGGTAGGGCAAACAGAGACCCGATAAGATGATTTTATATTATGGTTAATTTAAGAATTCAGCAAAACTGTATCATATTTGTTCAATTTACGTCGCTCCTATTTCAGATAGCGTATTGGGCTAAGCGGCATCTCAATGCGCATGAAATGGCGAGTAAAATGCACTATTAAACTTCTAGGATAAGGCAAACAGGGACGCGATTAGATCATTTTATAATACGGTTAATATAAGAATTCAGCGTAATTCTATCACATTTGTTCAACTTACGTCGCTCCTATTTCAGATAGCGTACTGGGCTAGGCGGCATCTTAAAGCGCGTGGAATGGCGAGTAAAATGCACTACTAAACTTCTATGATAGGGCAATCAGAGTCCCGTTTAGATCATTTTATATTTTGTTTAATATAAGATTTCAGGGAAATTCTATCACATTTGTTCAATATACGTCGCTCCTATTTCAGATAGCGTGTTGGGCTAAGCGGCATCTCAAATCGCATGAAATGGCGAGTAAAATGCACTATTAAACTTCTAGGGTAAGGCAAACAGAGACCCGATTAGATCATTTTATATTTTGGTTAATATAAGAATTCAGCGAAATTCTATCACAATTGTTCTATTTACGTCGCTCCTATTTCAGATAGCGTATTGGGCTAAGCGGCATCTCAAAGCGCATGAAATGACGAGTGAAAGGCACTCTTAAACTTCTAGGGTAGGGCAAACAGAGACCCGATTAGATCATTTTATATTATGGTTAATTTAAGAATTCAGCCAAATTCTATCACATTTGTTAAATTTACGTCGCTCGTATTGCAGATAGCGTATTGGGCTAAGCGGCATCTCAAAGCGCATGAAATGACGAGTGAAATGCGCTTGTAATCTTCTAGGGTAGGGCGAACAGAGACCCGATTAGATCATTTTATATTACGGTTAATATAAGAATCCAGCGTAATTCTATCACATTTGTTCAACATACGTCGCTCCTATTTCAGATAGTGTACTGGGCTAGGCGGCATCTTAAAGCACGTGGAAGGGCGAGTAAAATGCACTACTAAACTTCTATGATAGGGCAATCAGAGTCCCGTTTAGATCATTTTATATTTTGTTTAATATAAGATTTCAGGGAAATTCTATCACATTTGTTCAATTTACGTCGCTCCTATTTCAGATAGCGTATTGGGCTAAGCGCCATCTCAAAGCGCATGAAATGGCGAGTAAAATGCACTATTAAACTTCTAGGGTAGGGAAAACAGAGACCCGATTAGATCATTTTATATTATGGTTAATTTAAGAATTCAGACAAATTCTATCACATTTGTTCAATTTACGTCGCTCCTATTTCAGATAGCGTACTGGGCTAGGCGAAATTTTAAAGCGCGTGGATTGGCGAGTAAAATGCACTATTAAACTTCTATGACAGAGCAATCAGAGACCCGATTAGATCATTTTATATTACGGTTAATATAAGAATTCAGCGTAATTCTATCACATTTGTTCAACTTACGTCGCTCGCACTTCAGATAGCGTACTGGGCTCGGCGGCATCTTAAAGCGCAAGAAATGGCGAGTAAAATGCACTATTAAACTTCTAGGGTAGGGCAAACAGAGACCCGATAAGATGATTTTATATTATGGTTAATTTAAGAATTCAGCGAAACTGTCTCATATTTGTTCAATTTACGTCGCTCCTATTTCAGATAGCGTATTGGGCTAAGCGACATCTCAAAGCGCATGAAATGGCGAGTAAAATGCACTATTAAACTTATAGGATAGGGCAAACAGAGACCCGATTAGATCATATTATATTATGGTTAATTTACGAATTCAGCAAAATTCTATCACATTTGTTCAATTTACATCGCTCCTATTTCAGATATCGTATTGGGCTAAGCGGCAACTAAAAGCGCATGAAATGACGAGTGAAATGCAGTATTAAACTTCTAGGGTAGGGAGAACAGAGACCCGATTAGATCATTTTATATTTTGGTTAATATAAGAATTCAGGGCAATGCTATCACATTTGTTCAATTTACGTCGCTCCTATTTCAGATAGCGTATTGGGCTAAGCGGCATCTCAAAGCGCATGAAATGGCGAATAAAATGCACTATTAAACTTCTAGGGTAGGGCAAACAGAGACCCGATAAGATGATTTTATATTATGGTTAATTTAAGAATTCAGCAAAACTGTATCATATTTGTTCAATTTACGTCGCTCCTATTTCAGATAGCGTATTGGGCTAAGCGGCATCTCAATGCGCATGAAATGGCGAGTAAAATGCACTATTAAACTTCTAGGATAAGGCAAACAGGGACGCGATTAGATCATTTTATAATACGGTTAATATAAGAATTCAGCGTAATTCTATCACATTTGTTCAACTTACGTCGCTCCTATTTCAGATAGCGTACTGGGCTAGGCGGCATCTTAAAGCGCGTGGAATGGCGAGTAAAATGCACTACTAAACTTCTATGATAGGGCAATCAGAGTCCCGTTTAGATCATTTTATATTTTGTTTAATATAAGATTTCAGGGAAATTCTATCACATTTGTTCAATATACGTCGCTCCTATTTCAGATAGCGTGTTGGGCTAAGCGGCATCTCAAATCGCATGAAATGGCGAGTAAAATGCACTATTAAACTTCTAGGGTAAGGCAAACAGAGACCCGATTAGATCATTTTATATTTTGGTTAATATAAGAATTCAGCGAAATTCTATCACAATTGTTCTATTTACGTCGCTCCTATTTCAGATAGCGTATTGGGCTAAGCGGCATCTCAAAGCGCATGAAATGGCGAGTACAATGCACTATTAAACTTCTAGGGTAGGGCAAACAGAGACCCGATTAGATCATTTTATATTATGGTTAATTTAAGAATTCAGACAAATTCTATCACATTTGTTCAATTTACGTCGCTCCTATTTCAGATAGCGTACTGGGTTAGGCGAAATTTTAAAGCGCGTGGATTGGCGAGTAAAATGCACTATTAAACTTCTATGACAGAGCAATCAGAGACCCGATTAGATCATTTTATATTACGGTTAATATAAGAATTCAGCGTAATTCTATCACATTTGTTCAACTTACGTCGCTCGTACTTCAGATAGCGTACTGGGCTCGGCGGCATCTTAAAGCGCAAGAAATGGCGAGTAAAATGCACTATTAAACTTCTAGGGTAGGGCAAACAGAGACCCGATAAGATGATTTTATATTATGGTTAATTTAAGAATTCAGCGAAACTGTCTCATATTTGTTCAATTTACGTCGCTCCTATTTCAGATAGCGTATTGGGCTAAGCGGCATCTCAAAGCGCATGAAATGGCGAGTAAAATGCACTATTAAACTTATAGGGTAGGGCAAACAGAGACCCGATTAGATCATATTATATTATGGTTAATTTACGAATTCAGCAAAATTCTATCACATTTGTTCAATTTACATCGCTCCTATTTCAGATATCGTATTGGGCTAAGCGGCAACTAAAAGCGCATGAAATGACGAGTGAAATGCAGTATTAAACTTCTAGGGTAGGGAGAACAGAGACCCGATTAGATCATTTTATATTTTGGTTAATATAAGAATTCAGGGAAATTCTATCACATTTGTTCAATTTACGTCGCTCCTATTTCAGATAGCGTATTGGGCGAAGCGGCATCTCAAAGCGCATGAAATGGCGAATAAAATGCACTATTAAACTTCTAGGGTAGGGCAAACAGAGACCCGATAAGATGATTTTATATTATGGTTAATTTAAGAATTGAGCAAAACTGTATCATATTTGTTCAATTTACGTCGCTCCTATTTCAGATAGCGTACTGGGCTAAGCGGCATCTCAATGCGCATGAAATGGCGAGTAAAACGCACTATTAAACTTCTAGGATAAGGCAAACAGGGACCCGATTAGATCATTTTATATTACGGTTAATATAAGAATTCAGCGTAATTCTATCACATTTGTTCAACTTACGTCGCTCCTATTTCAGATAGCGTACTGGGCTAGGCGGCATCTTAAAGCGCGTGGAATGGCGAGTAAAATGCACTACTAAACTTCTATGATAGGGCAATCAGAGTCCCGTTTAGATCATTTTATATTTTGTTTAATATAAGATTTCAGGGAAATTCTATCACATTTGTTCAATTTACGTCGCTCCTATTTCAGATAGCGTATTGGGCTAAGCGGCATCTCAAAGCGCATGAAATGGCGAGTACAATGCACTGTTAAACTTCTAGGGTAGGGCAAACAGAGACCCGATTAGATCATTTTATATTATGGTTAATTTAAGAATTCAGCCGAATTCTATCACATTTGTTCAATTTACGTCGCTCCTATTGCAGATAGCGTATTTGTCTAAGCGGCATCTCAAAGCGCATGAAATGACGAGTGAAATGCGCTTGTAATCTTCTAGGGTAGGGCGAACAGAGACCCGATTAGATCATTTTATATTACTGTTAATATAAGAATTCAGCGTAATTCTATCACATTTGTTCAACATACGTCGCTCCTATTTCAGATAGTGTACTGGGCTTGGCGGCATCTTAAAGCACGTGAAAGGGCGAGTAAAATGCACTACCAAACTTCTATGATAGGGCAATCAGAGTCCCGTTTAGATCATTTTATATTTTGTTTAATATAAGATTTCAGGGATATTCTATCACATTTGTTCAATTTACGTCGCTCCTATGTCAGATAGCGTATTGGGCTAAGCGGCATCTCAAAGCGCATGAAATGGCGAGTAAAATGCACTATTAAACTTATAGGGTAGAGCAAACAGAGACCCGATTAAATCATATTATATTATGGTTAATTTACGAATTCAGCAAAATTCTATCACATTTGTTCAATTTACATCGCTCCTATTTCAGATATCGTATTGGGCTAAGCGGCAACTCAAAGCGCATGAAATGACGAGAGAAATGCTGTATTAAACTTCTAGGGTAGGGAGCACAGAGACCCGATTAGATCATTTTACATTAAGGTTAATATAAGAATTCAGGGAAATTCTATCACATTTGTTCAATTTACGTCGCTCCTATTTCAGATAGCGTATTGGGCTAAGCGGCATCTCAAAGCGCATGAAATGGCGAGTAAAATGCACTGTTAAAGTTCTAGGGTAGGGAAAACAGAGACCCGATTAGATCATTTTATATTATGGTTAATTTAAGAATTCAGCGTAATTCTATCACATTTGTTCAACTTACGTCGCTCCTATTTCAGATAGCGTACTGGGCTATGCGGCATCTTAAAGCGCGTGGAATGGCGAGTAAAATGCACTACTAAACTTCTATGATAGGGCAATCAGAGTCCCGTTTAGATCATTTTATATTTTGTTTAATATAAGATTTCTGGGAAATTCTATCACATTTGTTCAATTTACGTCGCTCCTATGTCAGATAGCGTATTGCGCTAAGCAGCATCTCAAAGCGCATGAAATGGCGAGTAAAATGCACTATTAAACTTATAGGGTAGGGCAAACAGAGACCCGATTAGATCATATTATATTATGGTTAATTTACGAATTCAGCAAAATACTATCACATTTGTTCAATTTACTTCGCTCCTATTTCAGATATCGTATTGGGCTAAGCGGCAACACAAAGCGCATGAAATGACGAGTGAAATGCAGTATTAAACTTCTAGGGTAGGGAGAACAGAGACCCGATTAGATCATTTTACATTAAGGTTAATATAAGAATTCAGGGAAATTCTATCACATTTGTTCAATTTACGTCGCTCCTATGTCAGATAGCGTATTGCGCTAAGCGGCATCTCAAAGCGCATGAAATGGCGAGTAAAATGCACTATTAAACTTATAGGGTAGAGCAAACAGAGACCCGATTAAATCATATTATATTATGGTTAATTTACGAATTCAGCAAAATTCTATCACATTTGTTCAATTTACGTCGCTCCTATTTCAGATAGCGTATTGGGCTAAGCGGCATCTCAAAGCGCATGAAATGGCGAGTGAAATGCACTATTAGACTTCTATGGTAGGGCGAACAGAGACCCGATTAGATCATTTTACATTAAGGTTAATATAAGAATTCAGGGAAATTCTATCACATTTGATCAATTTACGTCGCTCCTATTCCAGATAGCGTATTGGGCTATGCGGCATCTCAAAGCACATGAAATGGCGAGTAAAATGCACTATTAAACTTCTAGGGTAGGTCAAACAGAGACCCGATTAGATCATTTTATATTATGGTTAATTTAAGAATTCAGTGAAGTTCTATCACACTTGTTCAATTTACGTCGCTCCTATTTCAGATAGCGTATTGGGCTAAGCGGCATTTCAAAGCGCATGAAATGAAGAGTAAAATGCCCTATTAAACTTCTAGGATAAGGCAAACAGAGACCCGATTAGATCATTTTGTATTACGGTAAATATAAGAATGTGGCGTAATTATATCACATTTGTTCAATTTACGTCGCTGCTATTCCAGATAGCTTATTGTGCTTAGCGGCATCTCAAAGCGCATGAAATGACGAGTGAAATGCACTATTAAACTTCTAGGATAAGGCAAACAGAGACCCGATTAGATCATTTTATATTTTGGTTAATATACGAATACAGCGAAATTCTATCACATTTGTTCAATTTACGTCGCTCATATTTCAGATAGCGAACTGGACTATGCGGCATCTTAAAGCGCGCGGAATGGCGAGTAAAATGCACTATTAAACTTCTATGCTAGGGCAATCAGAGACCCGATTAGATCATTTTATATTTTGGTTAATATAAGAATTCAGTGAAATTCTATCACATTTGTTCAATTTACGTCACTCCTATTTCTGATAGCGTATTGAGCAAAGCGGCATCTCAAAGCGTATGAAATGGCGAATAAAATGCACTATTAAAGTTCTTGGCTAGGGCGAACAGAGATCCGATTAGATCATTTTACATTATGGTTAATAAAAGAGTTCAGCGAAATTCTATCACATTTGTTCAACTTATATCGCTCCTATTTCAGATAGCGTATTACGCTAAGCGGCATTTCAAAGCGCATGAAATGGCGAGTAAAATGCCCTATTAAACTTCTAGGATAAGGCAAACAGAGACCCGATTAGATCATTTTATATTGCGGTAAATATAAGAATTCGGCGTAATTCTATCAAATTTGTTCAATTTACGTCGCTGCTATCCCAGATAGCTTATTGTGCTTAGCGGCATCTCAAAGCGCATGAAATGACGAGTGAAATGCACTATTTAACTTCTATGATAGGGCAATCAGAGACCCGATTAGATCATTTTATATTTTGGTTAATAAAAGAATTCTGCGAAATTCTATCACATTTGTTCAATTTACGTCGCTCCTATTCCAGATAGCGTATTGGGCGAAGCGGCATCTCAAAGCGCATGAAATTACGAGTGAAATGCACTATTAAACTTCTAGGGTAAGGCAAACAGGGACCCGATTGGATCATTTTATATTACGGTTAATATAAGAATTCAGCGTAATTCTATCACATTTGTTAAACTTACGTCCCTCCTATTTCAGATAGCGTACTGGGCTAAGCGACATCTTAAAGCGCATGAAATGATGAGTGAAATACACTATTAAACTTCTATGATAGGGCAATCAGAGACCCGATTAGATCATTTTATATTTTGGTTAATTTAAGAATTCAACGAAATTATATCACATTTGTTCAATTTACGTCGCTCCTATTTCAGATAGCGTGTTGGGCTAAGCGGCATCTCAAAGCGCATGAAATGGCGAGTAAAATGCACTATTAAACTTCTAGGGTAAGGCAAACAGAGACCCGATTAGATCATTTTATATTTTGGTTAATATAAGAATTCAGCGTAATTCTATCACATTTGTTAAACTTACGTCCCTCCTATTTCAGATAGCGTACTGGGCTAAGCGACATCTTAAAGCGCATGAAATGATGAGTGAAATACACTATTAAACTTCTATGATAGGGCTATCAGAGACCCGATTAGATCATTTTATATTATGGTTAATTTAAGAATTCAGCCAAATTCTATCACATTTGTTCAACTTACGTCGCTCCTATTTCAGATAGCGTACTGGGCTAGGCGGAATCTTAAAGCGCGTGGGTTGGCGAGTAAAATGCACTGTTAAACTTCTATGATGGGGCAATCGGAGACCCGATTAGATCATTTTATATTTTGGTTAATATAAGAATTCAGCGAAATTCTATTACAATTGTTCTATTTACGTCGCTCCTATTTCAGATAGCGTATTGTGCTAAGCGGCATCTCAAAGCGCATGAAATGGCGTGTGAAGTGCACTGTTAAACTTCTAGGGTAGGGCAAACAGAGACCCGATTAGATCATTTTATATTACGGTTAATATAAGAATTCAGCGTAATTCTATCACATTTCTTCAACATACGTCGCTCCTATTTCAGATAGTGTACTGGGCTAGGCGGCATCTTACAGCACGTGGAAGGGCGAGTAAAATGCACTACTAAACTTCTATGATAGGGCAATCAGAGTCCCGTTTAGATCATTTTATATTTTGTTTAATATAAGATTTCAGGGAAATTCTATCACATTTGTTCAATTTACGTCGCTCCTATGTCAGATAGCGTATTGAGCTAAGCGGCATCTCAAAGCGCATGAAATGGTGAGTGAAATACACTATTAAACTTCTATGATAGGGCAATCAGAGACCCGATTAGATCATTTTATATTATGGTTAATTTAAGAATTCAGCCAAATTCTATCACATTTGTTCAACTTACGTCGCTCCTATTTCAGATAGCGTACTGGGCTAGGCGGAATCTTAAAGCGCGTGGGTTGGCGAGTAAAATGCACTATTAAACTTCTATGATAGGGCAATCGGAGACCCGATTAGATCATTTTATATTTTGGTTAATATAAGAATTCAGCGAAATTCTATTACAATTGTTCTATTTACGTCGCTCCTATTTCAGATAGCGTATTGTGCTAAGCGGCATCTCAAAGCGTGTGAAATGGCGAATAAAATGCACTATTAAAGTTCTTGGCTAGGGCGAACAGAGATCCGATTAGATCATTTTACATTATGGTTAATAAAAGAGTTCAGCGAAATTCTATCACATTTGTTCAACTTATATCGCTCCTATTTCAGATAGCGTATTACGCTAAGCGGCATTTCAAAGCGCATGAAATGGCGAGTAAAATGCCCTATTAAACTTCTAGGATAAGGCAAACAGAGACCCGATTAGATCATTTTATATTGCGGTAAATATAAGAATTCGGCGTAATTCTATCAAATTTGTTCAATTTACGTCGCTGCTATCCCAGATAGCTTATTGTGCTTAGCGGCATCTCAAAGCGCATGAAATGACGAGTGAAATGCACTATTTAACTTCTATGATAGGGCAATCAGAGACCCGATTAGATCATTTTATGTTTTGGTTAATTTAAGAATTCTGCGAAATTCTATCACATTTGTTCAATTTACGTCGCTCCTATTCCAGATAGCGTATTGGGCGAAGCGGCATCTCAAAGCGCATGAAATTACGAGTGAAATGCACTATTAAACTTCTAGGGTAAGGCAAACAGGGACCCGATTGGATCATTTTATATTACGGTTAATATAAGAATTCAGCGTAATTCTATCACATTTGTTAAACTTACGTCCCTCCTATTTCAGATAGCGTACTGGGCTAAGCGACATCTTAAAGCGCATGAAATGATGAGTGAAATACACTATTAAACTTCTATGATAGGGCAATCAGAGACCCGATTAGATCATTTTATATTATGGTTAATTAAAGAATTCAGCCAAATCCTATCACATTTGTTCAACTTACGTCGCTCCTATTTCAGATAGCGTATTGGGCTAGGCGGAATCTTAAAGCGCGTGGGTTGGCGAGTAAAATGCACTATTAAACTTCTATGATAGGGCAATCGGAGACCCGATTAGATCATTTTATATTTTGGTTAATATAAGAATTCAGCGAAATTCTATTACAATTGTTCTATTTACGTCGCTCCTATTTCAGATAGCGTATTGTGCTAAGCGGCATCTCAAAGCGCATGAAATGGCGTGTGAAGTGCACTGTTAAACTTCTAGGGTAGGGCAAACAGAGACCCGATTAGATCATTTTATATTACGGTTAATATAAGAATTCAGCGTAATTCTATCACATTTGTTCAACATACGTCGCTCCTATTTCAGATAGTGTACTGGGCTAGGCGGCATCTTAAAGTACGTGGAAGGGCGAGTAAAATGCACTACTAAACTTCTATGATAGGGCAATCAGAGTCCCGTTTAGATCATTTTATATTTTGTTTAATATAAGATTTCAGGGAAATTCTATCACATTTGTTCAATTTACGTCGCTCCTATGTCAGATAGCGTATTGGGCTAAGCGGCATCTCAAAGCGCATGAAATGGCGAGTAAAATGCACTATTAAACTTATAGGGTAGGGCAAACAGAGACCCGATAAGATGATTTTATATTATGGTTAATTTAAGAATTTGGCGTAATTATATCACATTTGTTCAATTTACGTCGCTGCTATTCCAGATAGCTTATTGTGCTTAGCGGCATCTCAAAGCGCATGAAATGACGAGTGAAATGCACTATTAAACTTCTAGGGTAAGGCAAACAGAGACCCGATTAGATCATTTTATATTTTGGTTAATATAAGAATTCAGCGTAATTCTATCACATTTGTTAAACTTACGTCCCTCCTATTTCAGATAGCGTACTGGGCTAAGAGACATCTTAAAGCGCATGAAATGATGAGTGAAATACACTATTAAACTTCTATGATAGGGCAATCAGAGACCCGATTAGATCATTTTATATTATGGTTAATTTAAGAATTCAGCCAAATTCTATCACATTTGTTCAACTTACGTCGCTCCTATTTCAGATAGCGTACTGGGCTAGGCGGAATCTTAAAGCGCGTGGATTGGCGAGTAAAATGCACTATTAAACTTCTATGATAGGGCAATCGGAGACCCGATTAAATCATTTTATATTTTGGTTAATATAAGAATTCAGCGAAATTCTATCACATTTGTTCAATTTACGTCGCTCATATTTCAGATAGCGAACTGGGCTATGCGGCATCTTAAAGCGCGCGGAATGGCGAGTAAAATGCACTATTAAACTTCTATGCTAGGGCAATCAGAGACCCGATTAGATCATTTTATATTTTGGTTAATATAAGAATTCAGTGAAATTCTATCACATTTGTTCAACTTACGTCACTCCTATTTCAGATAGCGTGTTGGGCTAAGCGGCATCTCAGAGCGCATGAAATGGCGAGTAAAATGCACTATTAAACTTCTAGGGTAAGGCAAACAGAGACCCGATTAGATCATTTTATATTTTGGTTAATATAAGAATTCAGCGTAATTCTATCACATTTGTTAAACTTACGTCCCTCCTATTTCAGATAGCGTACTGGGCTAAGCGACATCTTAAAGCGCATGAAATGATGAGTGAAATACACTATTAAACTTCTATGATAGGGCAATCAGAGACCCGATTAGATCATTTTATATTATGGTTAATTTAAGAATTCAGCCAAATTCTATCACATTTGTTCAACTTACGTCGCTCCTATTTCAGATAGCGTACTGGGCTAGGCGGAATCTTAAAGCGCGTGGATTGGCGAGTAAAATGCACTATTAAACTTCTATGATAGGGCAATCGGAGACCCGATTAAATCATTTTATATTTTGGTTAATATAAGAATTCAGCGAAATTCTATCACATTTGTTCAATTTACGTCGCTCATATTTCAGATAGCGAACTGGGCTATGCGGCATCTTAAAGCGCGCGGAATGGCGAGTAAAATGCACTATTAAACTTCTATGCTAGGGCAATCAGAGACCCGATTAGATCATTTTATATTTTGGTTAATATAAGAATTCAGTGAAATTCTATCACATTTGTTCAATTTACGTCGCTCCTATTACAGATAGCGTATTGGGCTAAGCGGCATCTCAAAGCGCATGAAATGCCGAGTAAAACGCACTATTAAACATCTAGGGTAGGGCAAACAGAGACCCGATTAGATCAATTTACATTATGGTTAATAAAAGAATTCAGCGAAATGCTATCACATTTGTTCAATTTACGTCGCTCCTATTCCAGATAGCGTATTGGGCTAAGCGGCAGCTCAAAGCGCATGAAATTACGAGTGAAATGCAACATTAAACTTCTATGGACGGGCGAACAGAGACCCGATTAGATCATTTTACATTAAGGTTAATATAAGAATTCAGCGAAATTCTATCACATTTGTTCAATTTACGTCGCTCATATTTCAGATAGCGTATAGTGCTAAGCGGCATCTCAAAGCGCATGAAATGGCGAGTAAAATGCACTATTAAACTTCTAGGGTAGGGCAAGCAGAGACCCGATTACATCATCTAATATTATGGTTAATTTAAGAATTCAGCAAAATTCTATCACATTTGTTCAATTTACGTCGCTCCTATTTCAGATAGCATATTGGGCTAAGCGGCATCTCAAAGCGCATGAAATGGCGAGTGAAATGCACTATTAGACTTCTATAGTAGGGCGAACAGAGACCCGATTAGATCATTTTACATTAAGGTTAATATAAGAATTCAGGGAAATTCTATCACATTTGATCAATTTTCGTCGCTCTTATTCCAGATAGCGTATTGGGCTGTGCGGCATCTCAAAGCACATGAAACGGCGAGTAAAATGCACTATTAAACTTCTAGGGTAGGTCAAACAGAGACCCGATTAGATCATTTTATATTATGGTTAATTTAAGAATTCAGTGAAATTCTATCACACTTGTTCAATTTACGTCGCTCCTATTTCAGATAGCGTATTGGGCTAAGCGGCATTTCAAAGCGCATGAAATGGCGAGTAAAATGCACTATTAAACTTCTAGGGTAGGGCAAGCAGAGACCCGATTACATCATCTAATATTATGGTTAATTTAAGAATTCAGCAAAATTCTATCACATTTGTTCAATTTACGTCGCTCCTATTTCAGATAGCTTATTGTGCTTAGCGGCATCTCAAAGCGCATGAAATGACGAGTGAAATGCACTATTAAACTTCTAGGATAAGGCAAACAGAGACCCGATTAGATCATTTTATATTTTGGTTAATATAAGAATTCAGCGAAATTCTATCACATTTGTTCAATTTACGTCGCTCCTATTTCAGGTAGCGAACTGGGCTATGTGGCATCTTAAAGCGCGCGGAATGGCGAGTAAAATTGCACTACTAAACTTCAATGCTAGGGCAATCAGAGACCCGATTAGATCATTTTATATTTTGGTTAATATAAGAATTCAGTGAAATTCTATCACATTTGTTCAATTTACGTCGCTCCTATTTCAGATAGCGTATTGGGCAAAGCGGCATCTCAAAGCGTATGAAATGGCGAATAAAATGCACTATTAAAGTTCTAGGCTAGGGCGAACAGAGATCCGATTAGATCATTTTACATTATGGTTAATAAAAGAGATCAGCGAAATTCTATCACATTTGTTCAACTTATATCGCTCCTATTTCAGATAGCGTATTACGCTAAGCGGCATCTCAAAGCGCATGAAATGACGAGTAAAATGCACTATTAAACTTCTAGGGTAGGGCAAGCAGAGACTCGATTAGATCATTTTATATTATG
The DNA here is from genome assembly GCA_916610135.2 of Macropis europaea. Classification (NCBI taxonomy): domain Eukaryota; kingdom Metazoa; phylum Arthropoda; class Insecta; order Hymenoptera; family Melittidae; genus Macropis; species Macropis europaea. The sequence goes on along the minus strand of CAKAJE020000441.1, from coordinate 185,775 downwards.
GTTAATTTAAGCATTCAGCAAAATTCTATCACATTCGTTCAATTTAGGTCGCTCCTATTTCAGATAGCGTATTGGGCTAGGCGGCATCTCGAGGCGCATGAAATGACGAGTGAAATGCAACATTAAACTTCTAGGGACGGGCGAACAGAGACCCGATTAGATCATTTTACATTAAGGTTAATATAAGAATTCAGCGAAATTCTATCACATTTGTTCAATTTACGTCGCTCATATTTCAGATAGCGTATAGTGCTACGCGGCATCTCAGAGCGTATGAAATGGCGAGTAAAATGCACTCCTAAATTTCTATGATAGGGCAATCAGAGACCCGATTAGATCATTTTATATTTTGTTTAATATAAGATTTCAGGGAAATTCTATCACATTTGTTCAGTTTATGTCGCTCCTATTTCAGATAGCGTATTCGGTTAGCGGCATCTCGAAGCGCATGCAATGGCGAGGATAATGCACTATTAAACTTCTAGGGTAAGGCAAACAGAGACCCGATTAGATCATTTTATATTACGGTTAATATAAGAATGCAGCGTAATTCTATCACATTTGTTCAATTTACGTCGCTCCTATTTCAGATAGCGTATTGGGCTAAGCGGCATCTCAAAGCGCATGAAATGGCGAGTAAAATGCACTATTAAACTTCTAGGATAAGGCAAACAGAGACCCGATTAGATCATTTTATATTACGGATAATATAAGAATTCAGCGAAATTCTATCACATTTGTTCAACTTACGTCGCTCCTATTTCAGATAGCGTATTGGGCTAAGCGGCATCTCAAAGCGCATGAAATGGCGAGTAATATGCACTATTAGATTTCTATGGTAGGGCGTACAGAGACCCGATTAGATCATTTTATATTATGGTTAATTTAAGAATTCAGAAAAATTCTATCACATTTGTTCAATTTACGTCGCTCTTATTTCAGATAGCATATTGGGCTAAGCGGCATCTCAAAGCGCATGAAATGGCGAGTGAAATGCACTATTAGACTTCTATGGTAGGGCGAACAGAGACCCGATTAGATCATTTTATATTATGGTTAATTTAAGAATTCAGTGAAATTCTATCACACTTGTTCAATTTACGTCGCTCCTATTTCAGATAGCGTACTGGGCTAGGCGGAATCTTAAAGCGCGTGGATTGGCGAGTAAAATGCACTATTAAACTTCTATGATAGGGCAATCAGAGACCCGATTAGATCATTTTATATTTTGGTTAATATAAGAATTCAGGGAAATTCTATCACATTTGTTCAATTTACGTCGCTCCTATTTCAGATAGCGTATTGGGCTAAGCGGCACCTCAGAGCGCATGAAATGGAGAATAAAATGCTCTATTAAACTTCTAGGCTAGGGAGAACAGAGACCCGATTAGATCATTTTATATTACGGTTAATTTAAGAATTCAGCGTAATTCTATCACATTTGTTCAACATACGTCGCTCCTATTTCAGATAGTGTTCTGGGCTAGGCGGCATCTTAAAGCACGTGGAAGGGCGAGTAAAATGCACTACTAAACTTCTATGATAGGGCAATCAGAGTCCCGTTTAGATCATTTTATATTTTGTTTAATATAAGATTTCAGGGAAATTCTATCACATTTGTTCAATTTACGTCGCTCCTATGTCAGATATCGTATTGGGCTAAGCGGCATCTCAAAGCGCATGAAATGGCGAGTAAAATGCATTGCTAAACTTGTAGGGTAGGTCAAACAGAGACCGGATTAGATCATTTTATATTATGGTTAATTTAAGAATTCAGTGAAATTCTATCACACTTGTTCAATTTACGTCGCTCCTATTTCAGATAGCGTATTGGGCTAAGCGGCATTTCAAAGCGCATGAAATGAAGAGTAAAATGCCCTATTAAACTTCTAGGATAAGGCAAACAGAGACCCGATTAGATCATTTTATATTACGGTAAATATAAGAATTTGGCGTAATTCTATCACATTTGTTCAATTTACGTCGCTGCTATTCCAGATAGCTTATTGTGCTTAGCGGCATCTCAAAGCGCATGACATGACGAGTGAAATGCACTATTAAACTTCTAGGATAAGGCAAACAGAGACCCGATTAGATCATTTTATATTACGGATAATATAAGAATTCAGCGTAACTCAATCACATTTGTTAAACTTACGTCGCTCCTATTTCAAATAGCGTACTGGGCTAGGCGGCATCATAAAGCGCGTGGAAGGGCGAGTAAAATGCACTCTTAAACTTCTAGGCTAGGGTGAACAGAGACCCTATTAGATCATTGTATATTATGGTTAATTTAAGAATTCAACGAAATTATATCACACTTGTTCAATTTTCGTCGCTCCTATTTCAGATAGCGTATTACGCTAAGCGGCATCTCAAAGCGCATGAAATGACGAGTGAAATGCACTATTAAACTTCTAGGGTAGGGCAAGCAGAGACTCGATTAGATCATTTTATATTATGGTTAATTTAAGAATTCAGTCAAATTCTATCACATTTGTTCAACTTACGTCGCTCCTATTTCAGGTAGCGTACTGGGCTAGGCGGCATCTTAAAGCGCGTGGATTGGCGAGTAAAATGCACTATTAAACTTCTATGATAGGGCAATCAGAGACCCGATTAGATCATTTTATATTTTGGTTAATATAAGAATTCAGCGAAATTCTATCACAATTGTTCTATTTACGTCGCTCCTATTTCAGATAGCGTATTGGGCTAAGCGGCATCTCAAAGCGCATGAAATGGCGAGTGAAATGCACTATTAAACTTCTAGGGTAGGGCAAACAGAGACCCGATAAGATCATTTTATATTATGGTTAATTTAAGAATTCAGCCAAATTCTATCACATTTGTTCAATTTACGTCGCTCCTATTTCAGATAGCGTACTGGGCGAGGCGGAATCTTAAAGCGCGTGGATTGGCGAGTAAAATGCACTATTAAACTTCTATGATAGGGCAATCAGAGACCCGATTAGATCATTTTATATTTTGGTTAATATAAGAATTCAGCGAAATTCTATCACAATTGTTCTATTTACGTCGCTCCTATTTCAGATAGCGTATTGGGCTAAGCGGCATCTCAAAGCGCATGAAATGGCGAGTGAAATGCACTATTACACTTCTAGGGTAGGGCAAACGGAGACCCGATTAGATCATTTTATATTATGGTTAATTTAAGAATTCAGCCAAATTCTATCACATTTGTTCAACTTACGTCGCTCCTATTTCAGATAGCGTACTGGGCTAGGCGGAATCATAAAGCGCGTGGATTGGCGAGTAAAATGCACTATTAAACTTCTATGATAGGGCAATCGGAGACCCGATTAAATCATTTTATATTTTGGTTAATATAAGAATTCAGCGAAATTCTATTACAATTGTTCTATTTACGTCGCTCCTATTTCAGATAGCGTATTGGGCTAAGCGGCATCTCAAAGCGCACGAAATGGCGAGTGAAATGCACTATTAAACTTCTAGGGTAGGGCGAACAGAGACCCGATTAGATCATTTTACATTAAGGTTAATATAAGTATTCAGGGAAATTCTATCACATTTGTTCAATTTACGTCGCTCCTATTTCAGATAGCGTATTGGGCTAAGCGGTATCTCAAAGCGCATGAAATGGCGAGTAAAATGCACTGTTAAACTTCTAGGGTAGGGCAAACAGAGACCCGATTAGATCATTTTATATTATGGTTAATTTAAGAATTCAGCCGAATTCTATCACATTTGTTCAATTTACGTCGCTCCTATTGCAGATAGCGTATTGGGCTAAGCGGCATCTCAAAGCGCGTGAAATGACGAGTGAAATGCACTAGTAATCTTCTAGGGTAGGGCGAACAGAGACCCGATTAGATCATTTTATGTTACGGTTAATTTAAGAATTCAGCCAAATTCTATCACATTTGTTCAATTTACGTCGCTCCTATTTCAGATAGCGTATTGGGCTAAGCGGCATCTCAAAGCGCATGAAATGGCGAGTAAAATGCACTGTTAAACTTCTAAGGTAGGGCAAACAGAGACCCGATTAGATCATTTTATGTTATGGTTAAGTTAAGAATTCAGCCGAATTCTATCACATTTGTTCAATTTACGTCGCTCCTATTGCAGATAGCGTATTGGGCTAAGCGGCATCTCAAAGCGCATGAAATGACGAGTGAAATGCGCTTGTAATCTTCTAGGGTAGGGCGAACAGAGACCCGATTAGATCATTTTATATTACGGTTAATTTAAGAATTCAGCGTAATTCTATCACATTTGTTCAACATACGTCGCTCCTATGTCAGATAGTGTACTGGGCTAGGCGGCATCTTAAAGCACGTGGAATGGCGAGTAAAATGCACTACTAAACTTCTATGATAGGGCAATCAGAGACCCAATTAGATCATTTTATATTTTGTTCAATATAAGGCTCCAGGGAAATTCTATCACATTTGTTCAATTTACGTCGTTCCTATTTCAGATAGCGTATTGGGCTACGCGGCATCTCAAAGCGCATGAAATGGCGAGTAAAATGCACTATTAAACTTCTAGGGTAGGGCAAACAGAGACCCGATTAGATCATTTTATGTTATGGTTAATTTAAGAATTCAGCAAAATTCTATCACATTTGTTCAATTTACGTCGCTCGTATTTCAGATAGCGTATTGGGCTAAGCGGCATCTCAAAGCGCATGAAATGGCGAGTAAAATGCACTATTAAACTTCTAGGGTAGGGCAAACAGAGACCCGATAAGATCATTTTATATTATGGTTAATTTAAGAATTCAGCCAAATTCTATCACATTTGTTCAATTTACGTCGCTCCTATTTCAGATAGCGTACTGGGCGAGGCGGAATCTTAAAGCGCGTGGATTGGCGAGTAAAATGCACTATTAAACTTCTATGATAGGGCAATCAGAGACCCGATTAGATCATTTTATATTTTGGTTAATATAAGAATTCAGCGAAATTCTATCACAATTGTTCTATTTACGTCGCTCCTATTTCAGATAGCGTATTGGGCTAAGGGGCATCTCAAAGCGCATGATATGGCGAGTGAAATGCACTATTACACTTCTAGGGTAGGGCAAACGGAGACCCGATTAGATCATTTTATATTATGGTTAATTTAAGAATTCAGCCAAATTCTATCACATTTGTTCAACTTACGTCGCTCCTATTTCAGATAGCGTACTGGGCTAGGCGGAATCATAAAGCGCGTGGATTGGCGAGTAAAATGCACTATTAAACTTCTATGATAGGGCAATCGGAGACCCGATTAAATCATTTTATATTTTGGTTAATATAAGAATTCAGCGAAATTCTATTACAATTGTTCTATTTACGTCGCTCCTATTTCAGATAGCGTATTGGGCTAAGCGGCATCTCAAAGCGCATGAAATGGCGAGTGAAATGCACTATTAAACTTCTAGGGTAGGGCGAACAGAGACCCGATTAGATCATTTTACATTAAGGTTAATATAAGTATTCAGGGAAATTCTATCACATTTGTTCAATTTACGTCGCTCCTATTTCAGATAGCGTATTGGGCTAAGCGGTATCTCAAAGCGCATGAAATGGCGAGTAAAATGCACTGTTAAACTTCTAGGGTAGGGCAAACAGAGACCCGATTAGATCATTTTATATTATGGTTAATTTAAGAATTCAGCCGAATTCTATCACATTTGTTCAATTTACGTCGCTCCTATTGCAGATAGCGTATTGGGCTAAGCGGCATCTCAAAGCGCGTGAAATGACGAGTGAAATGCACTAGTAATCTTCTAGGGTAGGGCGAACAGAGACCCGATTAGATCATTTTATGTTACGGTTAATTTAAGAATTCAGCCAAATTCTATCACATTTGTTCAATTTACGTCGCTCCTATTTCAGATAGCGTATTGGGCTAAGCGGCATCTCAAAGCGCATGAAATGGCGAGTAAAATGCACTGTTAAACTTCTAAGGTAGGGCAAACAGAGACCCGATTAGATCATTTTATATTATGGTTAAGTTAAGAATTCAGCCGAATTCTATCACATTTGTTCAATTTACGTCGCTCCTATTGCAGATAGCGTATTGGGCTAAGCGGCATCTCAAAGCGCATGAAATGACGAGTGAAATGCGCTTGTAATCTTCTAGGGTAGGGCGAACAGAGACCCGATTAGATCATTTTATATTACGGTTAATTTAAGAATTCAGCGTAATTCTATCACATTTGTTCAACATACGTCGCTCCTATTTCAGATAGCGTATTGGGCTAAGCGGCATCTCAAAGCGCATGAAATGGCGAGTAAAATGCACTATTAAACTTATAGGGTAGGGCAAACAGAGACCCGATTAGATCATATTATATTATGGTTAATTTACGAATTCAGCAAAATTCTATCACATTTGTTCAATTTACATCGCTCCTATTTCAGATATCGTATTGGGCTAAGCGGCAACACAAAGCGCATGAAATGACGAGTGAAATGCAGTATTAAACTTCTAGGGTAGGGAGAACAGAGACCCGATTAGATCATTTTACATTAAGGTTAATATAAGGATTCAGGGAAATTCTATCACATTTGTTCAATTTACGTCGCTCCTATTTCAGAAAGCGTATTGGGCTAAGCGGCATCTCAAAGCGCATGAAATGGCGAGTAAAATGCACTGTTAAACTTCTAGGGTAGGGCAAACAGAGACCCGATTAGATCATTTTACATTATGGTTAATTTAAGAATTCAGCGTAATTCTATCACATTTGTTCAATTTACGTCGCTCCTATTTCAGATAGCGTATTGGGCTAAGCGGCATCTCAAATCGCATGAAATGGCGAGTAAAATGCACTATTAAACTTCTAGGGTAAGGCAAACAGAGACCCGATTAGATCATTTTATATTTTGGTTAATATAAGAATTCAGCGAAATTCTATCGCAGTTGTTCTATTTACGTCGCTCCTATTTCAGATAGCGTATTGGGCTAAGCGGCATCTCAAAGCGCATGAAATGGCGAGTGAAATGCACTATTACACTTCTAGGGTAGGGCGAACAGAGTCCCGATTAGATCATTTTACATTAAGGTTAATATAAGTATTCAGGGAAATTCTATCACATTTGTTCAATTTACGTCGCTCCTATTGCAGATAGCGTATTGGGCTAAGCGGCATCTCAAAGCGCATGAAATGGCGAATGAAATGCACTATTAAACATCTAGGCTAGGGCGAACAGAGACCCGATTAGATCATTTTGCATTATGGTGAATAAAAGAATTCAGCAAAATTTTATCACATTTGTTCAATTTACGTCGCTCCTATTTCAGATAGCGTACTGGGCTAGGCGGCATCTTAAAGCGCGTGGAATGGCGAGTAAAATGCACTACTAAACTTCTATGATAGGGCAATCAGAGACCCAATTAGATCATTTTATATTTTGTTCAATATAAGGCTCCAGGGAAATTCTATCACATTTGTTCAATTTACGTCGCTCCTATTTCAGATAGCGTATTGGGCTACGCGGCATCTCAAAGCGCATGAAATGGCGAGTAAAATGCACTATTAAACTTCTAGGGTAGGGCAAACAGAGACCCGATTAGATCATTTTATGTTATGGTTAATTTAAGAATTCAGCAAAATTCTATCACATTTGTTCAATTTACGTCGCTCGTATTTCAGATAGCGTATTGGGCTAAGCGGCATCTCAAAGCGCATGAAATGGCGAGTAAAATGCACTATTAAACTTCTAGGGTAGGGCAAACAGAGACCCGATAAGATCATTTTATATTATGGTTAATTTAAGAATTCAGCCAAATTCTATCACATTTGTTCAATTTACATCGCTCCTATTTCAGATAGCGTGCTGGGCGAGGCGGAATCTTAAAGCGCGTGGATTGGCGAGTAAAATGCACTATTAAACTTCTATGATAGGGCAATCAGAGACCCGATTAGATCATTTTATATTTTGGTTAATATAAGAATTCAGCGAAATTCTATCACAATTGTTCTATTTACGTCGCTCCTATTTCAGATAGCGTATTGGGCTAAGCGGCATCTCAAAGCGCATGAAATGGCGAGTGAAATGCACTATTACACTTCTAGGGTAGGGCAAACGGAGACCCGATTAGATCATTTTATATTATGGTTAATTTAAGAATTCAGCCAAATTCTATCACATTTGTTCAACTTACGTCGCTCCTATTTCAGATAGCGTACTGGGCTAGGCGGAATCATAAAGCGCGTGGATTGGCGAGTAAAATGCACTATTAAACTTCTATGATAGGGCAATCGGAGACCCGATTAAATCATTTTATATTTTGGTTAATATAAGAATTCAGCGAAATTCTATTACAATTGTTCTATTTACGTCGCTCCTATTTCAGATAGCGTATTGGGCTAAGCGGCATCTCAAAGCGCATGAAATGGCGAGTGAAATGCACTATTAAACTTCTAGGGTAGGGCGAACAGAGACCCGATTAGATCATTTTACATTAAGGTTAATATAAGTATTCAGGGAAATTCTATCACATTTGTTCAATTTACGTCGCTCCTATTTCATATAGCGTATTGGGCTAAGCGGTATCTCAAAGCGCATGAAATGGCGAGTAAAATGCACTGTTAAACTTCTAGGGTAGGGCAAACAGAGACCCGATTAGATCATTTTATATTATGGTTAATTTAAGAATTCAGCCGAATTCTATCACATTTGTTCAATTTACGTCGCTCCTATTGCAGATAGCGTATTGGGCTAAGCGGCATCTCAAAGCGCATGAAATGACGAGTGAAATGCACTAGTAATCTTCTAGGGTAGGGCGAACAGAGACCCGATTAGATCATTTTATGTTACGGTTAATTTAAGAATTCAGCCAAATTCTATCACATTTGTTCAATTTACGTCGCTCCTATTTCAGATAGCGTATTGGGCTAAGCGGCATCTCAAAGCGCATGAAATGGCGAGTAAAATGCACTGTTAAACTTCTAGGGTAGGGCAAACAGAGACCCGATTAGATCATTTTATCTTATGGTTAAGTTAAGAATTCAGCCGAATTCTATCACATTTGTTCAATTTACGTCGCTCCTATTGCAGATAGCGTATTGGGCTAAGCGGCATCTCAAAGCGCATGAAATGACGAGTGAAATGCGCTTGTAATCTTCTAGGGTAGGGCGAACAGAGACCCGATTAGATCATTTTATATTACGGTTAATTTAAGAATTCAGCGTAATTCTATCACATTTGTTCAACATACGTCGCTCCTATTTCAGATAGTGTACTGGGCTAGGCGGCATCTTAAAGCACGTGGAAGGGCGAGTAAAATGCACTACTAAACTTCTATGATAGGGCAATCAGAGTCCCGTTTAGATCATTTTATATTTTGTTTAATATAAGATTTCAGGGAAATTCTATCACATTTGTTCAATTTACGTCGCTCCTATGTCAGATAGCGTATTGGGCTAAGCGGCATCTCAAAGCGCATGAAATGGCGAGTAAAATGCACTATTAAACTTATAGGGTAGTGCAAACAGAGACCCGATTAGATCATATTATATTATGGTTAATTTACGAATTCAGCAAAATTCTATCACATTTGTTCAATTTACATCGCTCCTATTTCAGATATCGTATTGGGCTAAGCGGCAACACAAAGCGCATGAAATGACGAGTGAAATGCAGTATTAAACTTCTAGGGTAGGGAGAACAGAGACCCGATTAGATCATTTTACATTAAGGTTAATATAAGAATTCAGGGAAATTCTATCACATTTGTTCAATTTACATCGCTCCTATTTCAGATATCGTATTGGGCTAAGCGGCAACACAAAGCGCATGAAATGACGAGTGAAATGCACTATTAAACTTCTAGGGTAGGGCAAACAGAGACCCGATAAGATCATTTTATATTATGGTTAATTTAAGAATTTGGCGTAATTCTATCACATTTATTCAATTTACGTCGCTGCTATTCCAGATGGCTTATTGTGCTTAGCGGCATCACAAAGCGCATGAAATGACGAGTGAAATGCACTATTAAACTTCTAGGATAAGGCAAACAGATACCCGATTAGATCATTTTATATTTTGCTTAATATAAGAATTCAGCGAAATTCTATCACATTTGTTCAATTTACGTCGCTCCTATTTCAGGTAGCGAACTGGGCTATGCGGCACCTTAAAGCGCGCGGAATGGCGAGTAAAATTGCACTATTAAACTTCAATGCTAGGGCAATCAGAGACCCGATTAGATCATTTTATGTTATGGTTAATTTAAGAATTCAGCAAAATTCTATCACATTTGTTCAATTTACGTCGCTCCTATTTCAGATAGCGTATTGGGCAAAGCGGCATCTCAAAGCGTATGAAATGGCGAATAAAATGCACTATTAAAGTTCTAGGCTAGGGCGAACAGAGATCCGATTAGATCATTTTACATTATGGTTAATAAAAGAGTTCAGCGAAATTCTATCACATTTGTTCAACTTATACCGCTCCTATTTCAGATAGCGTATTACGCTAAGCGGCATCTCAAAGCGCATGAAATGACGAGTGAAATGCACTATTAAACTTCTAGGGTAGGGCAAGCAGAGACTCGATTAGATCATTTTATATTATGGTTAATTTAAGAATTCAGCAAAATTCTATCACATTCGTTCAATTTAGGTCGCTCCTATTTCAGATAGCGTATTGGGCTAAGCGGCATCTCAAAGCGCATATAATGGCGAGTGAAATGCACTATAAGACTTCTATGGTAGGGCGAACAGAGACCCGATTAGATCATTTTACATTGAGGTTAATATAAGAATTCAGGGAAATTCTATCACATTTGTTCAATTTACGTCGCTCCTATTCCAGATAGCGTATTGGGCTATGCGGCAGCTTAAAGCACATGAAATGGCGAGTAAAATGCACTATCAAACTTCTATGATAGGGCAAACAGAGGCCCGATTACATCATTGTATATTACGGTTAATATAAGAATTCAGCGTAATTCTATCACATTTGTTCAACTTACGTTGCTCCTATTTCAGATAGCGTACCGGGCTAGGCGGCTATTAAAGCGCGTGGAATGGCGAGTAGAATGCACTACTAAACTTCTATGATAGGGCAATCAGAGACCCGTTTAGATCATTTTATATTACGGTTAATATAAGAATGCAGCGTAATTCTATCACATTTGTTCAAGTTACGTCGCTCCTATTTCAGATAGCGTACTGGGCTAGGCGGCAATGTAAAGCGCGTGGAATGGCGAGTAGAATGCACTACTAAGCTTCTATGATAGGGCAATCAGAGACCCGATTAGATCACTTTATAATTCGGATAATATAAGAATTCAGCGTAATTCTATCACATTTGTTCAATTTACGTCGCCCCTATTTCAAATAGCGTATTGTGCTAAGCGGCATCTCAAAGCGCATGAAATGGCGAGTGAAATGCACTATTAGACTTCTATGGTAGGGCGAACAGAGACACGATTAGATCATTTTATATTATGGTTAATTTAAGAATTCAGCAAAATTCTATCACATTTGTTCAATTTACGTCGCTCCCATTCCAGATAGCGTATTGGGCTATGCGGCACCTTAAAGCACATGAAATGGCGAGTAAAATGCACTATTAAACTTCTATGATAGGGCAAACAGAGACCCGATTATATCATTTTATATTACGGTTAATATAAGAATTCAGCGTAATTCTATCACATTTGTTCAACTTACGTTGCTCCTATTTCAGATAGCGTACCGGGCTAGGCGGCTATTAAAGCGCGTGGAATGGCGAGTAGAATGCACTACTAAACTTCTATGATAGGGCAATCAGAGACCCGTTTAGATCATTTTATATTACGGTTAATATAAGAATGCAGCGTAATTCTATCACATTTGTTCAACTTACGTCGCTCCTATTTCAGGTAGCGTACTGGGCTAGGCGGCATCTTAAAGCGCGTGGATTGGCGAGTAAAATGCACTATTAAACTTCTATGATAGGGCAATCAGAGACCCGATTAGATCATTTTATATTTTGGTTAATATAAGAATTCAGCGAAATTCTATCACAATTGTTCTATTTACGTCGCTCCTATTTCAGATAGCGTATTGGGCTAAGCGGCATCTCAAAGCGCATGAAATGGCGAGTGAAATGCACTATTACACTTCTAGGGTAGGGCAAACGGAGACCCGATTAGATCATTTTATATTATGGTTAATTTAAGAATTCAGTCAAATTCTATCACATTTGTTCAACTTACGTCGCTCCTATTTCAGGTAGCGTACTGGGCTAGGCAGAATCTTAAAGCGCGTGGATTGGCGAGTAAAATGCACTATTAAACTTCTATGATAGGGCAATCGGAGACCCGATTAGATCATTTTATATTTTGGTTAATATAACAATTCAGCGAAATTCTATTACAATTGTTCTATTTACGTCGCTCCTATTTCAGATAGCGTATTGGGCTAAGCGGCTCCTCAAAGCGCATGAAATGGCGAGTGAAATGCACTATTAAACTTCTAGGGTAGGGCGAACAGAGACCCGATTAGATCATTTTACATTAAGGTTAATATAAGTATTCAGGGAAATTCTATCACATTTGTTCAATTTACGGCGCTCCTATTTCAGATAGCGTATTGGGCTAAGCGGTATCTCAAAGCGCATGAAATGGCGAGTAAAATGCACTGTTAAACTTCTAGGGTAGGGCAAACAGAGACCCGATGAGATCATTTTATATTATGGTTAATTTAAGAATTCAGCCGAATTCGATCACATTTGTTCAATTTACGTCGCTCCTATTGCAGATAGCGTATTGGGCTAAGCGGCATCTCAAAGCGCATGAAATGACGAGTGAAATGCACTAGTAATCTTCTAGGGTAGGGCGAACAGAGACCCGATTAGATCATTTTATATTACGGTTAATTTAAGAATTCAGCCAAATTCTATCACATTTGTTCAATTTACGTCGCTCCTATTTCAGATAGCGTATTGGGCTAAGCGGCATCTCAAAGCGCATGAAATGGCGAGTAAAATGCACTGTTAAACTTCTAGGGTAGGGCAAACAGAGACCCGATTAGATCATTTTATATTATGGTTAATTTAAGAATTCAGCCGAATTTTATCACATTTGTTCAATTTACGTCGCTCCTATTGCAGATAGCGTATTGGGCTAAGCGGCATCTCAAAGCGCATGAAATGACGAGTGAAATGCGCTTGTAATCTTCTAGGGTAGGGCGAACAGAGACCCGATTAGATCATTTTATATTACGGTTAATATAAGAATTCAGCGTAATTCTATCACATTCGTTCAACATACGTCGCTCCTATTTCAGATAGTGTACTGGGCCAGGCGGCATCTTAAAGCACGTGGAAGGGCGAGTAAAATGCACTACTAAACTTCTATGATAGGGCCATCAGAGTCCCGTTTAGATCATTTTATATTTTGTTTAATATAAGATTTCAGGGAAATTCTATCACATTTGTTCAATTTACGTCGCTCCCATGTCAGATAGCGTATTGGGCTAAGCGGCATCTCAAAGCGCATGAAATGGCGAGTAAAATGCACTATTAAACTTATAGGGTAGGGCAAACAGAGACCCGATTAGATCATATTATATTATGGTTAATTTACGAATTCAGCAAAATTCTATCACATTTGTTCAATTTACATCGCTCCTATTTCAGATATCGTATTGGGCTAAGCGGCAACACAAAGCGCATGAAATGACGAGTGAAATGCAGTATTAAACTTCTAGGGTAGGGAGAACAGAGACCCGATTAGATCATTTTACATTAAGGTTAATATAAGAATTCAGGGAAATTCTATCACGTTTGTTCAATTTACGTCGCTCCTATTTCAGATAGCGTATTGGGCTAAGCGGCATCTCAAAGCGCATGAAATGGCGAGTAAAATGCACTGTTAAACTTCTAGGGTAGGGCAAACAGAGACCCGATTAGATCATTTTATATTATGGTTAATTTAAGAATTCAGCGTAATTCTATCACATTTGTTCAACTTACGTCGCTCCTATTTCAGATAGCGTACTGGGCTAGGCGGCATCTTAAAGCGCGTGGAATGGCGAGTAAAATGCACTACTAAACTTCTATGATAGGGCAATCAGAGTCCCGTTTAGATCATTTTATATTTTGTTTAATATAAGATTTCAGGGAAACTCTATCACATTTGTTCAATTTACGTCGCTCCTATTTCAGATAGCGTATTGGGCTAAGCGGCATCTCAAATCCCATGAAATGGCGAGTAAAATGCACTATTAAACTTATAGGGTAGGGCAAACAGAGACCCGATTAGATCATATTATATTATGGTTAATTTACGAATTCAGCAAAATTCTATCACATTTGTTCAATTTACATCGCTCCTATTTCAGATATCGTATTGGGCTAAGCGGCAACACAAAGCGCATGAAATGACGAGTGAAATGCAGTATTAAACTTCTAGGGTAGGGAGAACAGAGACCCGATTAGATCATTTTACATTAAGGTTAATATAAGAATTCAGGGAAATTCTATCACATTTGTTCAATTTACGTCGCTCCTATTTCAGATAGCGTATTGGGCTAAGCGGCATCTCAAAGCGCATGAAATGGCGAGTAAAATGCACTGTTAAACTTCTAGGGTAGGGCAAACAGAGACCCGATTAGATCATTTTATATTATGGTTAATTTAAGAATTCAGCGTAATTCTATCACATTTGTTCAACTTACGTCGCTCCTATTTCAGATAGCGTACTGGGCTAGGCGGCATCTTAAAGCGCGTGGAATGGCGAGTAAAATGCACTACTAAACTTCTATGATAGGGCAATCAGAGTCCCGTTTAGATCATTTTATATTGTGTTTAATATTAGATTTCAGGGAAATTCTATCACATTTGTTCAATTTACGTCGCTCCTATTTCAGATAGCGTATTGGGCTAAGCGGCATCTCAAATCGCATGAAATGGCGAGTAAAATGCACTATTAAACTTCTAGGGTAAGGCAAACAGAGACCCGATTAGATCATTTTATATTTTGGTTAATATAAGAATTCAGCGAAATTCTATCGCAGTTGTTCTATTTACGTCGCTCCTATTTCAGATAGCGTATTGGGCTAAGCGGCATCTCAAAGCGCATGAAATGGCGAATGAAATGCACTATTAAACTTCTAGGGTAGGGCGAACAGAGACCCGATTAGATCATTTTACATTAAGGTTAATATAAGTATTCAGGGAAATTCTATCACATTTGTTCAATTTACGTCGCTCCTATTGCAGATAGCGTATTGGGCTAAGCGGCATCTCAAAGCGCATGAAATGGCGAATGAAATGCACTATTAAACTTCTAGGCTAGGGCGAACAGAGACCCGATTAGATCATTTTACATTATGGTGAATAAAAGAATTCAGCGAAATTTTATCACATTTGTTCAATTTACGTCGCTCCTATTTCAGATAGCGTACTGGGCTACGCGGCATCTCAAAGCGCATGAAATGGCGAGTAAAATGCACTATTAAACTTCTAGGGTAGGGCAAACAGAGACCCAATTAGATCATTTTATATTTTGTTCAATATAAGGTTCCAGGGAAATTCTATCACATTTGTTCAATTTACGTCGCTCGTATTTCAGATAGCGTATTGGGCTAAGCGGCATCTCAAAGCGCATGAAATGGCGAGTAAAATGCACTATTAAACTTCTAGGGTAGGGCAAACAGAGACCCGATAAGATCATTTTATATTATGGTTAATTTAAGAATTCAGCCAAATTCTATCACATTTGTTCAATTTACGTCGCTCCTATTTCAGATAGCGTACTGGGCGAGGCGGAATCTTAAAGCGCGTGGATTGGCGAGTAAAATGCACTATTAAACTTCTATGATAGGGCAATCAGAGACCCGATTAGATCATTTTATATTTTGGTTAATATAAGAATTCAGCGAAATTCTATCACAATTGTTCTATTTACGTCGCTCCTATTTCAGATAGCGTATTGGGCTAAGCGGCATCTCAAAGCGCATGAAATGGCGAGTGAAATGCACTATTACACTTCTAGGGTAGGGCAAACGGAGACCCGATTAGATCATTTTATATTATGGTTAATTTAAGAATTCAGCCAAATTCTATCACATTTGTTCAACTTACGTCGCTCCTATTTCAGATAGCGTACTGGGCTAGGCGGAATCATAAAGCGCGTGGATTGGCGAGTAAAATGCACTATTAAACTTCTATGATAGGGCAATCGGAGACCCGATTAAATCATTTTATATTTTGGTTAATATAAGAATTCAGCGAAATTCTATTACAATTGTTCTATTTACGTCGCTCCTATTTCAGATAGCGTATTGGGCTAAGCGGCATCTCAAAGCGCATGAAATGGCGAGTGAAATGCACTATTAAACTTCTAGGGTAGGGCGAACAGAGACCCGATTAGATCATTTTACATTAAGGTTAATATAAGTATTCAGGGAAATTCAATCACATTTGTTCAATTTACGTCGCTCCTATTTCAGATAGCGTATTGGGCTAAGCGGTATCTCAAAGCGCATGAAATGGCGAGTGAAATGCACTGTTAAACTTCTAGGGTAGGGCAAACAGAGACCCGATTAGATCATTTTATATTATGGTTAATTTAAGAATTCAGCCGAATTCTATCACATTTGTTCAATTTACGTCGCTCCTATTGCAGATAGCGTATTGGGCTAAGCGGCATCTCAAAGCGCATGAAATGACGAGTGAAATGCACTAGTAATCTTCTAGGGTAGGGCGAACAGAGACCCGATTAGATCATTTTATGTTACGGTTAATTTAAGAATTCAGCCAAATTCTATCACATTTGTTCAATTTACGTCGCTCCTATTTCAGATAGCGTATTGGGCTAAGCGGCATCTCAAAGCGCATGAAATGGCGAGTAAAATGCACTGTTAAACTTCTAGGGTAGGGCAAACAGAGACCCGGTTAGATCATTTTATATTATGGTTAAGTTAAGAATTCAGCTGGATTCTATCACATTTGTTCAATTTACGTCGCTCCTATTGCAGATAGCGTATTGGGCTAAGCGGCATCTCAAAGCGCATGAAATGACGAGTGAAATGCGCTTGTAATCTTCTAGGGTAGGGCGAACAGAGACCCGATTAGATCATTTTATATTACGGTTAATTTAAGAATTCAGCGTAATTCTGTCACATTTGTTCAACATACGTCGCTCCTATTTCAGATAGTGTACTGGGCTAGGCGGCATCTTAAAGCACGTGGAAGGGCGAGTAAAATGCACTACTAAACTTCTATGATAGGGCAATCAGAGTCCCGTTTAGATCATTTTATATTTTGTTTAATATAAGATTTCAGGGAAATTCTATCACATTTGTTCAATTTACGTCGCTCCTATGTCAGATAGCGTATTGGGCTAAGCGGCATCTCAAAGCGCATGAAATGGCGAGTAAAATGCACTATTAAACTTATAGGGTAGGGCAAACAGAGACCCGATTAGATCATATTATATTATGGTTAATTTACGAATTCAGCAAAATTCTATCACATTTGTTCAATTTACATCGCTCCTATTTCAGATATCGTATTGGGCTAAGCGGCAACACAAAGCGCATGAAATGACGAGTGAAATGCAGTATTAAACTTCTAGGGTAGGGAGAACAGAGACCCGATTAGATCATTTTACATTAAGGTTAATATAAGAATTCAGGGAAATTCTATCACATTTGTTCAATTTACGTCGCTCCTATTTCAGATAGCGTATTGGGCTAAGCGGCATCTCAAAGCGCATGAAATGGCGAGTAAAATGCACTATTAAACTTCTAGGGTAGGGCAAACAGAGACCCGATTAGATCATTTTATGTTATGGTTAATTTAAGAATTCAGCCAAATTCTATCACAATTGTTCTATTTACGTCACTCCTATTTCAGATAGCGTATTGGGCTAAGCGGTATCTCAAAGCGCATGAAATGGCGAGTAAAATGCACTGTTAAACTTCTAGGGTAGGGCAAACAGAGACCCGATTAGATTATTTTATATTATGGTTAATTTCAGAATTCAGCCGAATTCTATCACATTTGTTCAATTTACGTCGCTCCTATTGCAGATAGCGTATTGGGCTAAGCGGCATCTTAAAGCGCAAGAAATGGCGAGTAAAATGCACTATTAAACTTCTAGGGTATGGCAAACAGAGACCCGATTAGATCATTTTATATTTTGGTTAATATAAGAATTCAGCGTAATTCTATCACATTTGTTAAACTTACGTCCCTCCTATTTCAGATAGCGTACTGGGCTAAGCGACATCTTAAAGCGCATGAAATGATGAGTGAAATACACTATTAAACTTCTATGATAGGGCAATCAGAGACCCGATTAGATCATTTTATATTATGGTTAATTTAAGAATTCAGCCAAATTCTATCACATTTGTTCAACTTACGTCGCTCCTATTTCAGATAGCGTACTGGGCTAGGCGGAATCTTAAAGCGCGTGGGTTGGTGAGTAAAACGCACTATTAAACTTCTATGATAGGGCAATCAGAGACCCGACTAGATCATTTTATATTTTGGTTAATATAAGAATTCAGCGAAATTCCATCAGAATTGTTCAATTTACGTCGCTCCTACTTCAGATAGCGTACTGGGCTCGGCGGCATCTTAAAGCGCAAGAAATGGCGAGTAAAATGCACTATTAAACTTCTAGGGTAGGGCAAACAGAGACCCGATAAGATGATTTTATATTATGGTTAATTTAAGAATTCAGCGAAACTCTATCATATTTGTTCAATTTACGTCGCTCCTATTTCAGATGGCGTATTGGGCTAAGCGGCATCTCAATGCGCATGAAATGGCGAGTAAAATTCACTATTAAACTTCTAGGATAAGGCAAACAGGGACCCGATTAGATCATTTTATATTACGGTTAATATAAGAATTCAGCGTAATTCTATCACATTTGTTCAACTTACGTCGCTCCTATTTCAGATAGCGTACTGTGCTAGGCGGCATCTTAAAGCGCGTGGAATGGCGAGTAAAATGCACTACTAAACTTCTATGATAGGGCAATCAGAGTCCCGTTTAGATCATTTTATATTTTGTTTAATATAAGATTTCAGGGGAATTCTATCACATTTGTTCAATTTACGTCGCTCCTATTTCAGATAGCGTATTGGGCTAAGCGGCATCTCAAAGCGCATGAAATGGCGAGCAAAATCCGCTATTAAACTTCTAGGGTGTGGCAAACAGAGACCCGATTAGATCATTTTATATTATGGTTAATTTAAGAATTCAGCAAAATTCTATCACATTTGTTCAACTTACGTCGCTCCTATTTCAGATAGCGTATTGGGCCAAGCGGCATCTCAAAGCGCATGAAATGGCGAGTAAAATGCACTATTAAACTTCTAGGGTAGGTCAAGCAGAGACCCGATTACATCATCTAATATTATGGTTAATTTAAGAATTCAGCAAAATTCTATCACATTTGTTCAATTTACGTCGCTCCTATTTCAGATAGCATATTGGGCTAAGCGGCATCTCAAAGCGCATGAAATGGCGAGTGAAATGCACTATTAGACTTCTATAGTAGGGCGAACAGAGACCCGATTAGATCATTTTACATTAAGGTTAATATAAGAATTCAGGGAAATTCTATCACATTTGATCAATTTTCGTCGCTCCTATTCCAGATAGCGTATTGGGCTATGCGGCATCTCAAAGCACATGAAACGGCGAGTAAAATGCACTATTAAACTTCTAGGGTAGGTCAAACAGAGACCCGATTAGATCATTTTATGTTATGGTTAATTTAAGAATTCAGTGAAATTCTATCACACTTGTTCAATTTACGTCGCTCCTATTTCAGATAGCGTATTGGGCTAAGCGGCATTTCAAAGCGCATGAAATGACGAGTGAAATGCACTATTAAACTTCTAGGATAAGGCAAACAGAGACCCGATTAGATCATTTTATATTTTGGTTAATATAAGAATTCAGTGAAATTCTATCACATTTGTTCAATTTACGTCGCTCCTATTTCAGATAGCGTATTGGGCAAAGCGGCATCTCAAAGCGTATGAAATGGCGAATAAAATGCACTATTAAAGTTCTAGGCTAGGGCGAACAGAGATCCGATTAGATCATTTTACATTATGGTTAATAAAAGAGTTCAGCGAAATTCTATCACATTTGTTCAACTTATATCGCTCCTATTTCAGATAGCGTATTACGCTAAGCGGCATCTCAAAGCGCATGAAATGACGAGTAAAATGCACTATTAAACTTCTAGGGTAGGGCAAGCAGAGACTCGATTAGATCATTTTATATTATGGTTAATTTAAGAATTCAGCAAAATTCTATCACATTCGTTCAATTTAGGTCGCTCCTATTTCAGATAGCGTATTGGGCTAGGCGGCATCTCGAGGCGCATGAAATGACGAGTGAAATGCAACATTAAACTTCTAGGGACGGGCGAACAGAGACCCGATTAGATCATTTTACATTAAGGTTAATATAAGAATTCAGCGAAATTCTATCACATTTGTTCAAATTACGTCGCTCCTATTTCAGATAGCGTATTGGGCTAAGCGGCATCTCAAAGCGCATGAAATGGCGAGTAAGATGTACTATTAACCTTCTAGGATAAGGGAAACAGAGAACCGATTAGATTATTTTATATTACGGATAATATAAGAATTCAGCGTAATTCTATCACATTTGTTAAACTTACGTCGCTCCTATTTCAAATAGCGTACTGGGCTAGGCGGCATCATAGAGCGCGTGGAAGGGTGAGTAAAATGCACTCTTAAACTTCTAGGCTAGGGCGAACAGAGACCCTATTAGATCATTGTATATTATGGTTAATTTAAGAATTCAACGAAGTTCTATCACACTTGTTCAATTTACGTCGCTCCTATTTCAGATAGGGTATTGGGCTAAGCGGCATCTCAAAGCGCATGAAATGGTGAGTAAAATGCACTTTCAAACTTCTATGATAGGGCAAACAGAGGCCCGATTACATCATTTTATATTACGGTTAATATAAGAATTCAGCGTAATTCTATCACATTTGTTCAACTTACGTAGCTCCTATTTCAGATACCGTACTGGGCTAGGCGGCATCATAAAGCGCGTGGAATGGAGAGTAAAATGCACTACTAAACTTATATGATAGGGCAATCAGAGACCCGATTAGATCATTTTATATTTTGTTTAATATAAGATTTCAGGGAAATTCTATCGCATTTGTTCAATTTACGTCGCTCCTATTTCAGATAGCGTATTCGGCTAAGCGGCATCTCAAAGCGCATGAAATGGCGAATAAAATGCACTCTTAAACTTCTAGACTAGGGCAAACAGAGACCCGATTAGATCATTTTACATTAAGGTTAATATAAGAATTCAGGGAAATTCTATCATATTTGTTCAATTTACGTCGCTCCTATTTCAGATAGCGTATTGGGCTGAGCGGCATCTCAAAACGCATGAAATGGCTAGTAAAATGCACTATCAAACTTCTAGGGTAAGGGAAAGGGAGACCCGATTAGATCAATTTATATTACGGTTAATATAAGAATTAAGCGTAATTCTATCACATTTGTTCAATTTACGTCGCTCCTATTTAAGATAGCGTACTGGGCTAGGCGGCATCTCGAGGCGCATGAAATGACGAGTGAAATGCAACATTAAACTTCTAGGGACGGGCGAACAGAGACCCGATTAGATCATTTTACATTAAGGTTAATATAAGAATTCAGCGAAATTCTATCACATTTGTTCAATTTACGTCGCTCATATTTCAGATAGCGTATAGTGCTAAGCGGCATCTCAAAGCGTATGAAATGTCGAGTAAAATGCACTCCTAAATTTCTATGATAGGGTAATCAGAGACCCGATTAGATCATTTTATATTGTGTTTAATATAAGATTTCAGGGAAATTCTATCACATTTGTTCAATTTGCGTCGCTCATATTTCAGGTAGCGTATTGCGCAAAGCGGCATCTCAAAGCGCAGGAAATGGCGAGTAAGATGCACTCTTATACTTCTAGAGTAGGGCAAACAGAGACCCGATTGGATCATTTTGTATTATGGTTAATTTAAGAATTCAGCAAAATTCTATCACATATGTTCAATTTACGTCGCTCCTATTTAAGATAGCGTACTGCGCTAGGCGGCATCTTAAAGCGCGTGGAATGGCGTGTGAAATGCACTATTAAACTTCGATGATAGGGCAATCAGAGACCCGATTAGATCATTTTATATTTTGTTTAATATAAGATTTCAGGGAAATTCTATCGCATTTGTTCAATTTACGTCGCTCCTATTTCAGATAGCGTATTCGGCTAAGCGGCATCTCAAAGCGCATGAAATGGCGAATAAAATGCACTCTTAAACTTCTAGGCTAGGGCGAACAGAGACCCGATCAGATCATTTTACATTATGGTTAATAAAAGAATTCAGCGAAATTCTATCACATTTGTTCAACTTACGTCGCTCCTATTTCAGATAGCGTATTGGGCTAAGCGGCATCTCAAAGCGCATGAAATGGCGAGTAATATGCACTATTAGATTTCTATGGTAGGGCGTACAGAGACCCGATTAGATCATTTTATATTATGGTTAATTTAAGAATTCAGCAAAATTCTATCACATTTGTTCAATTTACGTCGCTCCTATTTCAGATACCGTACTGGGCTCGGCGGCATCTTAAAGCGCGTGGAATGGCGAGTGAAATGCACAACTAGACTTCTATGGTAGGGCGAACAGAGACCCGATTAGATCATTTTATATTATGGTTAATTTAAGAATTCTGCGAAATTCTATCACATTTGTTCAATTTACGTCGCTCCTATTTCAGATAGCGTATTGGGCTAAGCGGCATCTCAAAGCGCATGAAATGGCGAGTAAAATGCACTATTAAACTTCTAGGATAAGGCAAACCGAGACCCGATTAGATCATTTTATATTACGGTTAATATAAGAATTCAGCGTAATTCTATCACATTTGTTCAATTTACGTCGCTCCTATTTCAGATAGCGTACTGGGCTAGGCGGCATCTTAAAGCGCGTGGAATGGCGAATAAAATGCACTACTAAACTTCTATGATAGGGCAATCAGAGACCCGATTAGATCATTTTATATTTTGTTTAATATAAGATTTCAGGGAAATTCTATCGCACTTGTTCAATTTACGTCGCTCGTATTTCAGATAGCGTATTGGGCTAAGCGGCATCTCAAAGCGCATGAAATGGAGAATAAAATGCACTATTAAACTTCTAGGCTAGGGAGAACAGAGACCCGATTAGATCATTTTACATTATGGTTCATAAAAGAATTCAGCGAAATTCTATCACAATTTTTCAACTTACGTCGCTCCTATTTCAGATAACGTATTGGGCTAAGCGGCAGCTCAAAGCGCATGAAATGGCGAGTAAAATGCAATATTAAGCTTCTAGGGTAGGGTAAACAGATACCCGATTAGATCATTTTATATTATGGTTAATTTAAGAATTCAGCAAAATTCTATCACATTTGTTCAATTTACGTCGCTCCTATTTCAGATAGCGTATTGGGCTAAGCGGCATCTCAAAGCGCATGAAATGGCGAGTAAAATGCACTATTAAACTTCTAGGGTAGGGCAAGCAGAGACCCGATTACATCATCTAATATTATGGTTAATTTAAGAATTCAGCAAAATTCTATCACATTTGTTCAATTTACGTCGCTCTTATTTCAGATAGCATATTGGGCTAAGCGGCATCTCAAAGCGCATGAAATGGCGAGTGAAATGCACTATTAGGCTTCTATGGTAGGGCGAACAGAGACCCGATTAGATCATTTCACATTAAGGTTAATATAAGAATTCAGGGAAATTCTATCACATTTGATCAATTTTCGTCGCTCCTATTCCAGATAGCGTATTGGGCTATGCGGCATCTCAAAGCACATGAAATGGCGAGTAAAATGCACTATTAAACTTCTAGGGTAGGTCAATCAGAGACCCGATTAGATCATTTTATATTTTGTTTAATATAAGATTTCAGGGAAATTCTATCGCACTTGTTCAATTTACGTCGCTCGTATTTCAGATAGCGTATTGGGCTAAGCGGCATCTCAAAGCGCATGAAATGGAGAATAAAATGCACTATTAAACTTCTAGGCTAGGGAGAACAGAGACCCGATTAGATCATTTTACATTATGGTTCATAAAAGAATTCAGCGAAATTCTATCACAATTTTTCAACTTACGTCGCTCCTATTTCAGATAACGTATTGGGCTAAGCGGCAGCTCAAAGCGCATGAAATGGCGAGTAAAATGCAATATTAAGCTTCTAGGGTAGGGTAAACAGATACCCGATTAGATCATTTTATATTATGGTTAATTTAAGAATTCAGCAAAATTCTATCACATTTGTTCAATTTACGTCGCTCCTATTTCAGATAGCGTATTGGGCTAAGCGGCATCTCAAAGCGCATGAAATGGCGAGTAAAATGCACTATTAAACTTCTAGGGTAGGGCAAGCAGAGACCCGATTACATCATCTAATATTATGGTTAATTTAAGAATTCAGCAAAATTCTATCACATTTGTTCAATTTACGTCGCTCTTATTTCAGATAGCATATTGGGCTAAGCGGCATCTCAAAGCGCATGAAATGGCGAGTGAAATGCACTATTAGGCTTCTATGGTAGGGCGAACAGAGACCCGATTAGATCATTTCACATTAAGGTTAATATAAGAATTCAGGGAAATTCTATCACATTTGATCAATTTTCGTCGCTCCTATTCCAGATAGCGTATTGGGCTATGCGGCATCTCAAAGCACATGAAATGGCGAGTAAAATGCACTATTAAACTTCTAGGGTAGGTCAAACAGAGACCCGATTAGATCATTTTATATTTTGTTTAATATAAGATTTCAGGGAAATTCTATCGCACTTGTTCAATTTACGTCGCTCCTATTTCAGATAGCGTATTGGGCTATGCGGCATCTCAAAGCACATGAAATGGCGAGTAAAATGCCCTATTAAACTTCTAGGATAAGGCAAACAGAGACCCGATTAGATCATTTTATATTACGGTAAATATAAGAATTTGGCGTAATTCTATCACATTTGTTCAATTTACGTCGCTGCTATTCCAGATAGCTTATTGTGCTTAGCGGCATCTCAAAGCGCATGAAATGACGAGTGAAATGCACTATTAAACTTCTAGGATAAGGCAAACAGAGACCCGATTAGATCATTTTATATTTTGGTTAATATAAGAATTCAGCGAAATTCTATCACATTTGTTCAATTTACGTCGCTCCTATTTCAGGTAGCGAACTGGGCTATGCGGCATCTTAAAGCGCGCGGAATGGCGAGTAAAATTGCACTATTAAACTTCAATGCTAGGGCAATCAGAGACCCGATTAGATCATTTTATATTTTGGTTAATATAAGAATTCAGTGAAATTCTATCACATTTGTTCAATTTACGTCGCTCCTATTTCAGATAGCCTATTGGGCAAAGCGGCATCTCAAAGCGTATGAAATGGCGAATAAAATGCACTATTAAAGTTCTAGGCTAGGGCGAACAGAGACCCGATTAGATCATTTTACATTAAGGTTAATATAAGAATTCAGCGAAATTCTATCACAGTTGATCAATTTTCGTCGCTCCTATTCCAGATAGTGTATTGGGCTATGCGGCATCTCAAAGCGCATGAAATGACGAGTAAAATGCACTATTAAACTTCTAGGGTAGGGCAAGGAGAGACTCGATTAGATCATTTTATATTATGGTTAATTTAAGAATTCAGCAAAATTCTATCACATTCGTTCAATTTAGGTCGCTCCTATTTCAGATAGCGTATTGGGCTAGGCGGCATCTCGAGGCGCATGAAATGACGAGTGAAATGCAACATTAAACTTCTAGGGACGGGCGAACAGAGACCCGATTAGATCATTTTACATTAAGGTTAATATAAGAATTCAGCGAAATTCTATCACATTTGTTCAATTTACGTCGCTCATATTTCAGATAGCGTATTGGGCTAAGCGGCATCACAAAGCGTATGAAATGGCGAGTAAAATGCACTCCTAAATTTCTATGATAGGGCAATCAGAGACCCGATTAGATCATTTTATATTTTGTTTAATATAAGATTTCAGGGAAATTCTATCACATTTGTTCAATTTGCGTCGTTCATATTTCAGGTAGCGTATTGCGCTAAGCGGCATCTCAAAGCGCAGGAAATGGCGAGTAAAATGCACTCTTATACTTCTAGAGTAGGGCAAACAGAGACCCGATTGGATCATTTTGTATTATGGTTAATTTGAGAATTCAGCAAAATTCTATCACATTTGTTCAATTTACGTCGCTCCTATTTAAGATAGCGTACTGCGCTAGGCGGCATCTTAAAGCGCGTGGAATGGCGAGTGAAATGCACTATTAAACTTCGATGATAGGGCAATCAGAGACCCGATTAGATCATTTTATATTTTGGTTAATATAAGAATAAAGCGAAATTCTATCACATTTGTTCAAATTACGTCGCTCCTATTTCAGATAGCGTATTGGGCTAAGCGGCATCTCAAAGCGCATGAAATGGCGAGTAAGATGTACTATTAAACTTCTAGGATAAGGCAAACAGAGAACCGATTAGATCATTTTATATTACGGATAATATAAGAATTCAGCGTAATTCTATCACATTTGTTAAACTTACGTCGCTCCTATTTAAAATAGCGTACTGGGCTAGGCGGCATCATAAAGCGCGTGGAAGGGCGAGTAAAATGCACTCTTAAACTTCTAGGCTATGGCGAACAGAGACCCTATTAGATCATTGTATATTATGGTTAATTTATGAATTCAACGAAATTCTATCACACTTGTTCAATTTACGTCGCTCCTATTTCAGATAGGGTATTGGGCTAAGCGGCATCTCAAAGCGCATGAAATGGCGAGTAAAATGCGCTATTAAACTTCTAGGGTAAGGCAAACAGTGACCCGATTAGATAATTTTATATTATGGTTAATTTAAGAATTCAGCGTAATTCTATCACATTTGTTCAATTTACGTCGCCCCTATTTCAAATAGCGTATTGTGCTAAGCGGCATCTCAAAGCGCATGAAATGGCGAGTGAAATGCACTATTAGACTTCTATGGTAGGGCGAACAGAGACCCGATTAGATCATTTTACATTAAGGTTAATATAAGAATTCAGGGAAATTCTATCACATTTGTTCAATTTACGTCGCTCCTATTCTCGATAGCGTATTGGGCAAAGCGGCATCTCAAAGCGCATGAAATGGCGAGTAAAATGCACTATTAAACTTCTAGGATAAGGCAAACAGAGACCCGATTAGATCATTTTATATTACGGTTAATATAAGAATTCAGCGTAATTCTATCACATTTGTTCAACTTACGTCGCTCCTATTTCAGGTAGCGTACTGGGCTAGGCGGCATCTTAAAGCGCGTGGAATGGCGAGTAAAATGCACTACTAAACTTCTATGATAGGGCAATCAGAGACACGATTAGATCATTTTATATTTTGTTTAATATAAGATTTCAAGGAAATTCTATCGCATTTGTTCAATTTACGTCGCTCCTATTTGAGATAGCGTATTCGGCTATGCGGCATCTCAAAGCGCATGAAATGGCGAAAAAATGCACTGTTAAACTTCTAGGCTAGGGCGAACAGAGACCCGATCAGATCATTTTACATTACGGTTAATAAAAGAATTCAGCGAAATTCTATCACATTTGTTCAACTTACGTCGCTCCTATTTCAGATAGCGTATTGGGCTAAGCGGCATCTCAAAGCGCATGAAATGGCGAGTAAAATGCACTATTAGATTTCTATGGTAGGGCGAACAGAGACACGATTAGATCATTTTACATTATGGTTAATAAAAGAATTCAGCGAAATTCTATCACATTTGTTCAATTTACGTCGCTCCTATTTCAGATACCGTACTGGGCTCGGCCGCATCTTAAAGCGCGTGGAATGGCGAGTGAAATGCACTATTAGACTTCTATGGTAGGGCGAACAGAGACCCGACTAGATCATTTTACATTAAGGTTAATATAAGAATTCAGGGAAATTCTATCACATTTGTTCAATTTACGTCGCTCCTATTCCAGATAGCGTATTGGGCTATGCGGCACCTTAAAGCACATGAAATGGCGAGTAAAATGCACTATTAAACTTCTGTCATAGGGCAAACAGAGACCCGATTATATCATTTTATATTACGGTTAATATAAGAATTCAGCGTAATTCTATCACATTTGTTCAACTTACGTCGCTCCTATTTCAGGTAGCGTACTGGGCTAGGCGGCATCATAAAGCGCGTGGAATGGCGAGTAAAATGCACTACTAAACTTCTATGATAGGGCAATCAGAGACCCGATTAGATCATTTTATATTTTGTTTAATATAAGATATCAGGGAAATTCTAACAGATTTGTTCAATTTACGTCGCTCCTATTTCAGATAGCGTATTGGGCTAAGCGGCATCTCAAAGCGCATGAAATGGCGAGTAAAATGCACTATTAAACTTCTAGGATAAGGCAAACAGAGACCCGATTAGATCATTTTATATTACGGATAATATAAGAATGCAGCGTAATTCTATCACATTTGTTCAATTTACGTCGCCCCTATTTCAAATAGCGTATTGTGCTAAGCGGCATCTCAAAGCGCATGAAATGGCGAGTGAAATGCACAATTAGACTTCTATGGTAGGGCGAACAGAGACACGATTAGATCATTTTACATTGAGGTTAATATAAGAATTCAGGGAAATTCTATCACAT
Organism: Macropis europaea; assembly: GCA_916610135.2. Lineage (NCBI taxonomy): Eukaryota > Metazoa > Arthropoda > Insecta > Hymenoptera > Melittidae > Macropis > Macropis europaea. The sequence continues at coordinate 157,055 of CAKAJE020000441.1, read as the reverse complement.
TTGTTCAATGTACGTCGCTCGTATTCCAGATAGCGTATTGGGCTATGCGGCAGCTTAAAGCACATGAAATGGCGAGTAAAATGCACTATCAAACTTCTATGATAGGGCAAACAGAGGCCCGATTACATCATTGTATATTACGGTTAATATAAGAATTCAGCGTAATTCTATCACATTTGTTCAACTTACGTTGCTCCTATTTCAGATAGCGTACTGGGCTAGGCGGCAACTTAAAGCGCGTGGAATGGCGAGTAGAATGCACTACTAAACTTCTATGATAGGACAATCAGAGACCCGATTAGATCATTTTATATTACGGTTAATATAAGAATGCAGCGTAATTCTATCACATTTGTTCAAGTTACGTCGCTCCTATTTCAGATAGCGTACTGGGCTAGGCGGCAACTTAAAGCGCGTGGAATGGCGAGTAGAATGCACTACTAAGCTTCTATGATAGGGCAATCAGAGACCCGATTAGATCATTTTATATTACGGATAATATAAGAATTCAGCGTAATTCTATCACATTTGTTCAATTTACGTCGCCCCTATTTCAAATAGCGTATTGTGCTAAGCGGCATCTCAAAGCGCATGAAATGGCGAGTGAAATGCACTATTAGACTTCTATGGTAGCGCGAACAGAGACACGATTAGATCATTTTACATTAAGGTTAATATAAGAATTCAGGGAAATTCTATCACATTTGTTCAATTTACGTCGCTCCTATTCCCGATAGCGTATTGGGCTATGCGGCAGCTTAAAGCACATGAAATGGTGAGTAAAATGCACTATCAAACTTCTATGATAGGGCAAACAGAGGCCCGATTACATCATTTTATATTACGGTTAATATAAGAATTCAGCGTAATTCTATCACATTTGTTCAACTTACGTAGCTCCTATTTCAGATACCGTACTGGGCTAGGCGGCATCATAAAGCGCGTGGAATGGCGAGTAAAATGCACTACTAAACTTATATGATAGGGCAATCAGAGACCCGATTAGATCATTTTATATTTTGTTTAATATAAGATTTCAGGGAAATTCTATCGCATTTGTTCAATTTACGTCGCTCCTATTTCAGATAGCGTATTCGGCTAAGCGGCATCTCAAAGCGCATGAAATGGCGAATAAAATGCACTCTTAAACTTCTAGGCTAGGGCGAACAGAGACCCGATCAGATCATTTTACATTATGGTTAATAAAAGAATTCAGCGAAATTCTATCACATTTGTTCAACTTACGTCGCTCCTATTTCAGATAGCGTATTGGGCTAAGCGGCATCTCAAAGCGCATGAAATGGCGAGTAATATGCACTATTAGATTTCTATGGTAGGGCGTACAGAGACCCGATTAGATCATTTTATATTATGGTTAATTTAAGAATTCAGCAAAATTCTATCACATTTGTTCAATTTACGTCGCTCCTATTTAAGATAGCGTACTGCGCTAGGCGGCATCTTAAAGCGCGTGGAATGGCGTGTGAAATGCACTATTAAACTTCGATGATAGGGCAATCAGAGACCCGATTAGATCATTTTATATTTTGGTTAATATAAGAATTCAGCGAAATTCTATCACATTTGTTCAATTTACGTCGCTCCTATTTCAGATAGCGAACTGGGCTATGCGGCATCTTAAAGCGCGCGGAATGGCGAGTAAAATTGCACTATTAAACTTCAATGCTAGGGCAATCAGAGACCCGATTAGATCATTTTATATTTTGGTTAATATAAGAATTCAGTGAAATTCTATCACATTTGTTCAATTTACGTCGCTCCTATTTCAGATAGCGTATTGGGCAAAGCGGCATCTCAAAGCGTATGAAATGGCGAATAAAATGCACTATTAAAGTTCTAGGCTAGGGCGAACAGAGATCCGATTAGATCATTTTACATTATTGTTAATAAAAGAGATCAGCGAAATTCTATCACATTTGTTCAACTTATATCGCACCCATTTCAGATAGCGTATTACGCTAAGCGGCATCTCAAAGCGCATGAAATGACGAGTAAAATGCACTATTAAACTTCTAGGGTAGGGCAAGCAGAGACTCGATTAGATCATTTTATATTATGGTTAATTTAAGAATTCAGCAAAATTCTATCACATTCGTTCAATTTAGGTCGCTCCTATTTCAGATAGCGTATTGGGCTAGGCGGCATCTCGAGGCGCATGAAATGACGAGTGAAATGCAACATTAAACTTCTAGGGACGGGCGAACAGAGACCCGATTAGATCATTTTACATTAAGGTTAATATAAGAATACAGCGAAATTCTATCACATTTGATCAATTTTCGTCGCTCCTATTCGAGATAGCGTATTGGGCTATGCGGCATCTCAAAGCGCATGAAATGACGAGTAAAATGCACTATTAAACTTCTAGGGTAGGGCAAGGAGAGACTCGATTAGATCATTTTATATTATGGTTAATTTAAGAATTCAGCAAAATTCTATCACATTTGATCAATTTTCGTCGCTCCTATTCCAGATAGCGTATTGGGCTATGCGGCATCTCAAAGCGCAGGAAATGGCGAGTAAAATGCACTCTTATACTTCTAGAGTAGAGCAAACAGAGACCCGATTGGATCATTTTGTATTATGGTTAATTTAAGAATTCAGCAAAATTCTATCACATTTGTTCAATTTACGTCGCTCCTATTTAAGATAGCGTACTGCGCTAGGCGGCATCTTAAAGCGCGTGGAATGGCGAGTGAAATGCACTATTAAACTTCGATGATAGGGCAATCAGAGACCCGATTAGATCATTTTATATTTTGGTTAATATAAAAATAAAGCGAAATTCTATCACATTTGTTCAAATTACGTCGCTCCTATTTCAGATAGCGTATTGGGCTAAGCGGCATCTCAAAGCTCATGAAATGGCGAGTAAGATGTACTATTAAACTTCTAGGATAAGGCAAACAGAGAACCGATTAGATCATTTTATATTACGGATAATATAAGAATTCAGCGTAATTCTATCACATTTGTTAAACTTACGTCGCTCCTATTTAAAATAGCGTACTGGGCTAGGCGGCATCATAAAGCGCGTGGAAGGGCGAGTAAAATGCACTCTTAAACTTCTAGGCTATGGCGAACAGAGACCCTATTAGATCATTGTATATTATGGTTAATTTAAGAATTCAACGAAATTCTATCACACTTGTTCAATTTACGTCGCTCCTATTTCAGGTAGCGTACTGGGCTAGGCGGCATCTTAAAGCGCGTGGAATGGCGAGTGAAATGCACTATTAGACTTCTATGGTAGGGCGAACAGAGACCCGATTAGATCATTTTACATTAAGGTTAATATAAGAATTCAGGGAAATTCTATCACATTTGTTCAATTTACGTCGCTCCTATTCTCGATAGCGCATTGGACTAAGCGGCATCTCAAAGCGCATGAAATGGCGAGTAAAATGCACTATTAAACTTCTAGGATAAGGCAAACAGAGACCCGATTAGATCATTTTATATTACGGTTAATATAAGAATTCAGCGTAATTCTATCACATTTGTTCAATTTACGTCGCTCCTATTTCAGATAGCGTATTCGGCTATGCGGCATCTCAAAGCGCATGAAATGGCGAAAAAATGCACTCTTAAACTTCTAGGCTAGGGCGAACAGAGATCCGATCAGATCATTTTACATTATGGTTAATAAAAGAATTCAGCGAAATTCTATCACATTTGTTCAACTTACGTCGCTCCTATTTCAGATAGCGTATTGGGCTAAGCGGCATCTCAAAGCGCATGAAATGGCGAGTAAAATGCACTATTAGATTTCTATGGTAGGGCGTACAGAGACCCGATTAGATCATTTTATATTATGGTTAATTTAAGAGTTCAGCAAAATTCTATCACATTTGTTCAATTTACGTCGCTCCTATTTCAGATACCGTACTGGGCTCGGCCGCATCTTAAAGCGCGTGGAATGGCGAGTGAAATGCACTATTAGACTTCTATGGTAGGGCGAACAGAGACCCGACTAGATCATTTTACATTAAGGTTAATATAAGAATTCAGGGAAATTCTATCACATTTGTTCAATTTACGTCGCTCCCATTCCAGATAGCGTATTGGGCTATGCGGCACCTTAAAGCACATGAAATGGCGAGTAAAATGCACTATTAAACTTCTATCATAGGGCAAACAGAGACCCGATTATATCATTTTATATTACGGTTAATATAAGAATTCAGCGTAATTCTATCACATTTGTTCAACTTACGTCGCTCCTATTTCAGGTAGCGTACTGGGCTAGGCGGCATCATAAAGCGCGTGGAATGGCGAGTAAAATGCACTACTAAACTTCTATGATAGGGCAATCAGAGACCCGATTAGATCATTTTATATTTTGTTTAATATAAGATTTCAGGGAAATTCTAACAGATTTGTTCAATTTACGTCGCTCCTATTTCAGATAGCGTATTGGGCTAAGCGGCATCTCAAAGCGCATGAAATGGCGAGTAAAATGCACTATTAAACTTCTAGGATAAGGCAAACAGAGACCCGATTAGATCATTTTATATTACGGATAATATAAGAATTCAGCGTAATTCTATCACATTTGTTCAATTTACGTCGCCCCTACTTCAAATAGCGTATTGTGCTAAGCGGCATCTCAAAGCGCATGAAATGGCGAGTGAAATGCACAATTAGACTTCTATGGTAGGGCGAACAGAGACACGATTAGATCATTTTACATTGAGGTTAATATAAGAATTCAGGGAAATTCTATCACATTTGTTCAATTTACGTCGCTCCTATTCCAGATAGCGTATTGGGCTATGCGGCAGCTTAAAGCACATGAAATGGCGAGTAAAATGCACTATCAAACTTCTATGATAGGGCAAACAGAGGCCCGATTACATCATTGTATATTACGGTTAATATAAGAATTCAGCGTAATTCTATCACATTTGTTCAACTTACGTTGCTCCTATTTCAGATAGCGTACTGGGCTAGGCGGCAACTTAAAGCGCGTGGAATGGCGAGTAGAATGCACTACTAAACTTCTATGATAGGGCAATCAGAGACCCGATTAGATCATTTTATATTACGGTTAATATAAGAATGCAGCGTAATTCTATCACATTTGTTCAAGTTACGTCGCTCCTATTTCAGATAGCGTACTGGGCTAGGCGGCAACTTAAAGCGCGTGGAATGGCGAGTAGAATGCACTACTAAGCTTCTATGATAGGGCAATCAGAGACCCGATTAGATCATTTTATATTACGGATAATATAAGAATTCAGCGTAATTCTATCACATTTGTTCAATTTACGTCGCCCCTATTTCAAATAGCGTATTGTGCTAAGCGGCATCTCAAAGCGCATGAAATGGCGAGTGAAATGCACTATCAGACTTCTATGGTAGCGCGAACAGAGACACGATTAGATCATTTTACATTAAGGTTAATATAAGAATTCAGGGAAATTCTATCACATTTGTTCAATTTACGTCGCTCCTATTCCCGATAGCGTATTGGGCTATGCGGCAGCTTAAAGCACATGAAATGGTGAGTAAAATGCACTATCAAACTTCTATGATAGGGCAAACAGAGGCCCGATTACATCATTTTATATTACGGTTAATATAAGAATTCAGCGTAATTCTATCACATTTGTTCAACTTACGTAGCTCCTATTTCAGATACCGTACTGGGCTAGGCGGCATCATAAAGCGCGTGGAATGGCGAGTAAAATGCACTACTAAACTTATATGATAGGGCAATCAGAGACCCGATTAGATCATTTTATATTTTGTTTAATATAAGATTTCAGGGAAATTCTATCGCATTTGTTCAATTTACGTCGCTCCTATTTCAGATAGCGTATTCGGCTAAGCGGCATCTCAAAGCGCATGAAATGGCGAATAAAATGCACTCTTAAACTTCTAGGCTAGGGCGAACAGAGACCCGATCAGATCATTTTACATTGTGGTTAATAAAAGAATTCAGCGAAATTCTATCACATTTGTTCAACTTACGTCGCTCCTATTTCAGATAGCGTATTGGGCTAAGCGGCATCTCAAAGCGCATGAAATGGCGAGTAATATGCACTATTAGATTTCTATGGTAGGGCGTACAGAGACCCGATTAGATCATTTTATATTATGGTTAATTTAAGAATTCAGCAAAATTCTATCACATTTGTTCAATTTACGTCGCTCCTATTTAAGATAGCGTACTGCGCTAGGCGGCATCTTAAAGCGCGTGGAATGGCGTGTGAAATGCACTATTAAACTTCGATGATAGGGCAATCAGAGACCCGATTAGATCATTTTATATTTTGGTTAATATAAGAATTCAGCGAAATTCTATCACATTTGTTCAATTTACGTCGCTCCTATTTCAGATAGCGAACTGGGCTATGCGGCATCTTAAAGCGCGCGGAATGGCGAGTAAAATTGCACTATTAAACTTCAATGCTAGGGCAATCAGAGACCCGATTAGATCATTTTATATTTTGGTTAATATAAGAATTCAGTGAAATTCTATCACATTTGTTCAATTTACGTCGCTCCTATTTCAGATAGCGTATTGGGCAAAGCGGCATCTCAAAGCGTATGAAATGGTGAATAAAATGCACTATTAAAGTTCTAGGCTAGGGCGAACAGAGATCCGATTAGATCATTTTACATTATGGTTAATAAAAGAGTTCAGCGAAATTCTATCACATTTGTTCAACTTATATCGCACCTATTTCAGATAGCGTATTACGCTAAGCGGCATCTCAAAGCGCATGAAATGACGAGTAAAATGCACTATTAAACTTCTAGGGTAGGGCAAGCAGAGACTCGATTAGATCATTTTATATTATGGTTAATTTAAGAATTCAGCAAAATTCTATCACATTTGTTCAATTTACGTCGCTCCTATTTAAGATAGCGTACTGCGCTAGGCGGCATCTTAAAGCGCGTGGAATGGCGTGTGAAATGCACTATTAAACTTCAATGCTAGGGCAATCAGAGACCCGATTAGATCATTTTATATTTTGGTTAATATAAGAATTCAGTGAAATTCTATCACATTTGTTCAATTTACGTCGCTCCTATTTCAGATAGCGTATTGGGCAAAGCGGCATCTCAAAGCGTATGAAATGGTGAATAAAATGCACTATTAAAGTTCTAGGCTAGGGCGAACAGAGATCCGATTAGATCATTTTACATTATGGTTAATAAAAGAGTTCAGCAAAATTCTATCACATTTGTTCAATTTACGTCGCTCCTATTTCAGATACCGTACTGGGCTCGGCCGCATCTTAAAGCGCGTGGAATGGCGAGTGAAATGCACTATTAGACTTCTATGGTAGGGCGAACAGAGACCCGACTAGATCATTTTACATTAAGGTTAATATAAGAATTCAGGGAAATTCTATCACATTTGTTCAATTTACGTCGCTCCCATTCCAGATAGCGTATTGGGCTATGCGGCACCTTAAAGCACATGAAATGGCGAGTAAAATGCACTATTAAACTTCTATCATAGGGCAAACAGAGACCCGATTATATCATTTTATATTACGGTTAATATAAGAATTCAGCGTAATTCTATCACATTTGTTCAACTTACGTCGCTCCTATTTCAGGTAGCGTACTGGGCTAGGCGGCATCATAAAGCGCGTGGAATGGCGAGTAAAATGCACTACTAAACTTCTATGATAGGGCAATCAGAGACCCGATTAGATCATTTTATATTTTGTTTAATATAAGATTTCAGGGAAATTCTAACAGATTTGTTCAATTTACGTCGCTCCTATTTCAGATAGCGTATTGGGCTAAGCGGCATCTCAAAGCGCATGAAATGGCGAGTAAAATGCACTATTAAACTTCTAGGATAAGGCAAACAGAGACCCGATTAGATCATTTTATATTACGGATAATATAAGAATTCAGCGTAATTCTATCACATTTGTTCAATTTACGTCGCCCCTACTTCAAATAGCGTATTGTGCTAAGCGGCATCTCAAAGCGCATGAAATGGCGAGTGAAATGCACAATTAGACTTCTATGGTAGGGCGAACAGAGACACGATTAGATCATTTTACATTGAGGTTAATATAAGAATTCAGGGAAATTCTATCACATTTGTTCAATTTACGTCGCTCCTATTCCAGATAGCGTATTGGGCTATGCGGCAGCTTAAAGCACATGAAATGGCGAGTAAAATGCACTATCAAACTTCTATGATAGGGCAAACAGAGGCCCGATTACATCATTGTATATTACGGTTAATATAAGAATTCAGCGTAATTCTATCACATTTGTTCAACTTACGTTGCTCCTATTTCAGATAGCGTACTGGGCTAGGCGGCAACTTAAAGCGCGTGGAATGGCGAGTAGAATGCACTACTAAACTTCTATGATAGGGCAATCAGAGACCCGATTAGATCATTTTATATTACGGTTAATATAAGAATGCAGCGTAATTCTATCACATTTGTTCAAGTTACGTCGCTCCTATTTCAGATAGCGTACTGGGCTAGGCGGCAACTTAAAGCGCGTGGAATGGCGAGTAGAATGCACTACTAAGCTTCTATGATAGGGCAATCAGAGACCCGATTAGATCATTTTATATTACGGATAATATAAGAATTCAGCGTAATTCTATCACATTTGTTCAATTTACGTCGCCCCTATTTCAAATAGCGTATTGTGCTAAGCGGCATCTCAAAGCGCATGAAATGGCGAGTGAAATGCACTATTAGACTTCTATGGTAGCGCGAACAGAGACACGATTAGATCATTTTACATTAAGGTTAATATAAGAATTCAGGGAAATTCTATCACATTTGTTCAATTTACGTCGCTCCTATTCCCGATAGCGTATTGGGCTATGCGGCAGCTTAAAGCACATGAAATGGTGAGTAAAATGCACTATCAAACTTCTATGATAGGGCAAACAGAGGCCCGATTACATCATTTTATATTACGGTTAATATAAGAATTCAGCGTAATTCTATCACATTTGTTCAACTTACGTAGCTCCTATTTCAGATACCGTACTGGGCTAGGCGGCATCATAAAGCGCGTGGAATGGCGAGTAAAATGCACTACTAAACTTATATGATAGGGCAATCAGAGACCCGATTAGATCATTTTATATTTTGTTTAATATAAGATTTCAGGGAACTTCTATCGCATTTGTTCAATTTACGTCGCTCCTATTTCAGATAGCGTATTCGGCTAAGCGGCATCTCAAAGCGCATGAAATGGCGAATAAAATGCACTCTTAAACTTCTAGGCTAGGGCGAACAGAGACCCGATCAGATCATTTTACATTGTGGTTAATAAAAGAATTCAGCGAAATTCTATCACATTTGTTCAACTTACGTCGCTCCTATTTCAGATAGCGTATTGGGCTAAGCGGCATCTCAAAGCGCATGAAATGGCGAGTAATATGCACTATTAGATTTCTATGGTAGGGCGTACAGAGACCCGATTAGATCATTTTATATTATGGTTAATTTAAGAATTCAGCAAAATTCTATCACATTTGTTCAATTTACGTCGCTCCTATTTAAGATAGCGTACTGCGCTAGGCGGCATCTTAAAGCGCGTGGAATGGCGTGTGAAATGCACTATTAAACTTCGATGATAGGGCAATCAGAGACCCGATTAGATCATTTTATATTTTGGTTAATATAAGAATTCAGCGAAATTCTATCACATTTGTTCAATTTACGTCGCTCCTATTTCAGATAGCGAACTGGGCTATGCGGCATCTTAAAGCGCGCGGAATGGCGAGTAAAATTGCACTATTAAACTTCAATGCTAGGGCAATCAGAGACCCGATTAGATCATTTTATATTTTGGTTAATATAAGAATTCAGGGAAATTCTATCACATTTGTTCAATTTACGTCGCTCCTATTTCAGATAGCGTATTGGGCAAAGCGGCATCTCAAAGCGTATGAAATGGTGAATAAAATGCACTATTAAAGTTCTAGGCTAGGGCGAACAGAGATCCGATTAGATCATTTTACATTATGGTTAATAAAAGAGTTCAGCGAAATTCTATCACATTTGTTCAACTTATATCGCACCTATTTCAGATAGCGTATTACGCTAAGCGGCATCTCAAAGCGCATGAAATGACGAGTAAAATGCACTATTAAACTTCTAGGGTAGGGCAAGCAGAGACTCGATTAGATCATTTTATATTATGGTTAATTTAAGAATTCAGCAAAATTCTATCACATTCGTTCAATTTAGGTCGCTCCTATTTCAGATAGCGTATTGGGCTAGGCGGCATCTCGAGGCGCATGAAATGACGAGTGAAATGCAACATTAAACTTCTAGGGACGGGCGAACAGAGACCCGATTAGATCATTTTACATTAAGGTTAATATAAGAATTCAGCGAAATTCTATCACATTTGATCAATTTTCGTCGCTCCTATTCCAGATAGCGTATTGGGCTATGCGGCATCTCAAAGCGCATGAAATGACGAGTAAAATGCACTATTAAACTTCTAGGGTAGGGCAAGGAGAGACTCGATTAGATCATTTTATATTATGGTTAATTTAAGAATTCAGCAAAATTCTATCACATTTGATCAATTTTCGTCGCTCCTATTCCAAATAGCGTATTGGGCTATGCGGCATCTTAAAGCGCAGGAAATGGCGAGTAAAATGCACTCTTATACTTCTAGAGTAGAGCAAACAGAGACCCGATTGGATCATTTTGTATTATGGTTAATTTAAGAATTCAGCAAAATTCTATCACATTTGTTCAATTTACGTCGCTCCTATTTAAGATAGCGTACTGCGCTAGGCGGCATCTTAAAGCGCGTGGAATGGCGAGTGAAATGCACTATTAAACTTCGATGATAGGGCAATCAGAGACCCGATTAGATCATTTTATATTTTGGTTAATATAAAAATAAAGCGAAATTCTATCACATTTGTTCAAATTACGTCGCTCCTATTTCAGATAGCGTATTGGGCTAAGCGGCATCTCAAAGCGCATGAAATGGCGAGTAAGATGTACTATTAAACTTCTAGGATAAGGCAAACAGAGAACCGATTAGATCATTTTATATTACGGATAGTATAAGAATTCAGCGTAATTCTATCACATTTGTTAAACTTACGTCGCTCCTATTTAAAATAGCGTACTGGGCTAGGCGGCATCATAAAGCGCGTGGAAGGGCGAGTAAAATGCACTCTTAAACTTCTAGGCTATGGCGAACAGAGACCCTATTAGATCATTGTATATTATGGTTAATTTAAGAATTCAACGAAATTCTATCACACTTGTTCAATTTAGGTCGCTCCTATTTCAGGTAGCGTACTGGGCTAGGCGGCATCTTAAAGCGCGTGGAATGGCGAGTGAAATGCACTATTAGACTTCTATGGTAGGGCGAACAGAGACCCGATTAGATCATTTTACATTAAGGTTAATATAAGAATTCAGGGAAATTCTATCACATTTGTTCAATTTACGTCGCTCCTATTCTCGATAGCGCATTGGACTAAGCGGCATCTCAAAGCGCATGAAATGGCGAGTAAAATGCACTATTAAACTTCTAGGATAAGGCAAACAGAGACCCGATTAGATCATTTTATATTACGGTTAATATAAGAATTCAGCGTAATTCTATCACATTTGTTCAATTTACGTCGCTCCTATTTCAGATAGCGTATTTGGCTATGCGGCATCTCAAAGCGCATGAAATGGCGAAAAAATGCACTCTTAAACTTCTAGGCTAGGGCGAACAGAGATCCGATCAGATCATTTTACATTATGGTTAATAAAAGAATTCAGCGAAATTCTATCACATTTGTTCAACTTACGTCGCTCCTATTTCAGATAGCGTATTGGGCTAAGCGGCATCTCAAAGCGCATGAAATGGCGAGTAAAATGCACTATTAGATTTCTATGGTAGGGCGTACAGAGACCCGATTAGATCATTTTATATTATGGTTAATTTAAGAGTTCAGCAAAATTCTATCACATTTGTTCAATTTACGTCGCTCCTATTTCAGATGCCGTACTGGGCTCGGCCGCATCTTAAAGCGCGTGGAATGGCGAGTGAAATGCACTATTAGACTTCTATGGTAGGGCGAACAGAGACCCGACTAGATCATTTTACATTAAGGTTAATATAAGAATTCAGGGAAATTCTATCACATTTGTTCAATTTACGTCGCTCCCATTCCAGATAGCGTATTGGGCTATGCGGCACCTTAAAGCACATGAAATGGCGAGTAAAATGCACTATTAAACTTCTATCATAGGGCAAACAGAGACCCGATTATATCATTTTATATTACGGTTAATATAAGAATTCAGCGTAATTCTATCACATTTGTTCAACTTACGTCGCTCCTATTTCAGGTAGCGTACTGGGCTAGGCGGCATCATAAAGCGCGTGGAATGGCGAGTAAAATGCACTACTAAACTTCTATGATAGGGCAATCAGAGACCCGATTAGATCATTTTATATTTTGTTTAATATAAGATTTCAGGGAAATTCTATCACATTTGTTCAATTTACGTCGCTCCTATGTCAGATAGCGTATTGGGCTAAGCGGCATCTCAAAGCGCATGAAATGGCGAGTAAAATGCACTATTACACTTATACGGTAGGGCAAACAGAGACCCGATTAGATCATATTATATTATGGTTAATTTACGAATTCAGCAAAATTCTATCACATTTGTTCAATTTACGTCGCTACTATTTCAGATAGCGTATTGGGCTAAGCGCCATCTCAAAGCGCATGAAATGGCGAGTAAAATGCACTGTTAAACTTCTAGGGTTGGGCAAACAGAGACCCGATTAGATCATTTTATATTATGGTTAATTTAAGAATTCAGCCAAATTCTATCACAATTGTTCTATTTACGTCGCTCCTATTTCAGATAGCGTATTGGGGTAAGCGGCATCTCAAAGCGCATGAAATGGCGAGTGAAATGCACTATTACACTTCTAGGGTAGGGCAAACGGAGACCCGATTAGATCATTTTATATTATGGTTAATTTAAGAATTCAGCCAAATTCTATCACATTTGTTCAACTTACGTCGCTCCTATTTCATATAGCGTACTGGGCTAGGCGGAATCTTAAAGCCCGTGGATTGGCGACTAAAATGCACTATTAAACTTCTATGATAGGGCAATCGGAGACCCGATTAGATCATTTTATATTTTGGTTAATATAAGAATTCAGCGAAATTCTATTACAATTGTTCTATTTACGTCGCTCCTATTTCAGATAGCGTATTGGGCTAAGCGGCATCTCAAAGCGCATGAAATGGCGAGTGAAATGCACTATTAAACTTCTAGGGTAGGGCGAACAGAGACCCGACTAGATCATTTTACATTAAGGTTAATATAAGTATTCAGGGAAATTCTATCACATTTGTTCAATTTACGTCACTCCTGTTTCAGATAGCGTATTGGGCTAAGCGGTATCTCAAAGCGCATGAAATGGCGAGTAAAATGCACTGTTAAACTTCTAGGGTAGGGCAAACAGAGACCCGATTAGATTATTTTATATTATGGTTAATTTCAGAATTCAGCCGAATTCTATCACATTTGTTCAATTTACGTCGCTCCTATTGCAGATAGCGTATTGGGCTAAGCGGCATCTTAAAGCGCAAGAAATGGCGAGTAAAATGCACTATTAAACTTCTAGGGTAGGGCAAACAGAGACCCGATAAGATGATTTTATATTATGGTTAATTTAAGAATTCAGCCAAATTCTATCACATTTGTTCAATTTACGTCGCTCCTATCTCAGATAGCGTATTGGGCTAAGCGCCATCTCAAAGCGCATGAAATGGCGAGTAAAATGCACTATTAAACTTCTAGGGTAGGGCAAACAGAGACCCGATTAGATCATTTTATATTATGGTTAATTTAAGAATTCTGCCAAATTCTATCACATTTGTTCAATTTACGTCGCTCCTATTTCAGATAGCGTACTGGGCTAGGCGGAATCTTAAAGCGCGTGGATTGGCGAGTAAAATGCACTATTAAACTTCTATGATAGGGCAATCAGAGACCCGACTAGATCATTTTATATTTTGGTTAATATAAGAATTCAGCGAAATTCTATCAGAATTGTTCAATTTACGTCGCTCCTACTTCAGATAGCGTACTGGGCTCGGCGGCATCTTAAAGCGCAAGAAATGGCGAGTAAAATGCACTATTAACCTTCTAGGCTAGGGAGAACAGAGACCCGATTAGATCATTTTATATTACGGTTAATTTAAGAATTCAGCGTAATTCTATCACATTTGTTCAACATACGTCGCTCCTATTTCAGATAGTGTACTGGGCTAGGCGGCATCTTAAAGCACGTGGAAGGGCGAGTAAAATGCACTACTAAACTTCTATGATAGGGCAATCTGAGTCCCGTTTAGATCATTTTATAGTTTGTTTAATATAAGATTTCAGGGAAATTCTATCACATTTGTTCAATGTACGTCGCTCCTATGTCAGATATCGTATTGGGCTAAGCGGCATCTCAAAGCGCATGAAATGGCGAGTAAAATGCACTATTAAACTTATAGGGTAGGGCAAACAGAGACCCGATTAGATCATATTATATTATGGTTAATTTACGAATTCAGCAAAATTCTATCACATTTGTTCAATTTACATCGCTCCTATTTCAGATATCGTATTGGGCTAAGCGGCAACTCAAAGCGCATGAAATGACGAGTGAAATGCAGTATTAAACTTCTAGGGTAGGGAGAACAGAGACCCGATTAGATCATTTTACATTAAGGTTAATATAAGAATTCAGGGAAATTCTATCACATTTGTTCAATTTACGTCGCTCCTATTTCAGATAGCGTATTGGGCTAAGCGGCGTCTCAAAGCGCATGAAATGGCGAGTAAAATGCACTGATAAACTTGCAGGGTAGGTCAAACAGAGACCCGATTAGATCATTTTATATTATAGTTAATTTAAGATGTCAGCAAAATTCTGTCACATTTGTTCAATTTACGTCGCTCCAATTTCAGATAGCGTACTGGGTTAGGCGGCATCTTAAAGCGCGTGGAATGGCGATCAAAATGCACTATTAAACTTCTATGATAGGGCAATCAGAGACCCGACTAGATCATTTTATATTTTGGTTAATATAAGAATTCAGCTAAATTCTATCACAATTGTTCAATTTACGTCGCTCCTATTTCAGATAGCGTATTGGGCTAAGCGGCATCTCAAAGCGCATGAAATGACGAGTGAAAGGCACTCTTAAACTTTTAGGGTAGGGTGAACAGAGAACCGATTAGATCATTTTATATTACGGTTAATATAAGAATTCAGCGTAATTCTATCACATTTGTTCAACTTACGTCGCTCCTACTTCAGATAGCGTACTGGGCTCGGCGGCATCTTAAAGCGCAAGAAATGGCGAGTAAAATGCACTATTAAACTTCTAGGGTAGGGCAAACAGAGACCCGATAAGATGATTTTATATTATGGTTAATTTAAGAATTCAGCCAAATTCTATCACATTTGTTCAATTTACGTCGCTCCTATTTCAGATAGCGTATTGGGCTAAGCGCCATCTCAAAGCGCATGAAATGGCGAGTAAAATGCACTATTAAACTTCTAGGGTAGGGCAAACAGAGACCCGATTAGATCATTTTATATTATGGTTAATTTAAGAATTCTGCCAAATTCTATCACATTTGTTCAATTTACGTCGCTCCTATTTCAGATAGCGTACTGGGCTAGGCGGAATCTTAAAGCGCGTGGATTGGCGAGTAAAATGCACTATTAAACTTCTATGATAGGGCAATCAGAGACCCGATTAGATCATTTTATATTTTGGTTAATATAAGAATTCAGGGAAATTCTATCACATTTGTTCAATTTACGTCGCTCCTATTTCAGATAGCGTATTGGGCTAAGCGGCACCTCAAAGCGCATGAAATGGAGAATAAAATGCACTATTAAACTTCTAGGCTAGGGAGAACAGAGACCCGATTAGATCATTTTATATTAAGGTTAATATAAGAATTCAGGGAAATTCTATCACATTTGTTCAATTTACGTCGCTCCTATTTCAGATAGCGTATTGGGCTAAGCGGCATCTCAAAGCGCATGAAATGGCGAGTAAAATGCACTTAACAGAGACCCGATTAGATCATTTTATATTATAGTTAATTTAAGATGTCAGCAAAATTCTGTCACATTTGTTCAATTTACGTCGCTCCAATTTCAGATAGCCGTACTGGGTTAGGCGGCATCTTAAAGCGCGTGGAATGGCGATCAAAATGCACTATTAAACTTCTATGATAGGGCAATCAGAGACCCGACTAGATCATTTTATATTTTGGTTAATATAAGAATCAGCTAAATTCTATCACAATTGTTCAATTTACGTCGCTCCTATTTCAGATAGCGTATTGGGCTAAGCGGCATCTCAAAGCGCATGAAATGACGAGTGAAAGGCACTCTTAAACTTCTAGGGTAGGGTGAACAGAGAACCGATTAGATAATTTTATATTACGGTTAATATAAGAATTCAGCGTAATTCTATCACATTTGTTCAACTTACGTCGCTCCTACTTCAGATAGCGTACTGGGCTCGGCGGCATCTTAAAGCGCAAGAAATGGCGAGTAAAATGCACTATTAAACTTCTAGGGTAGGGCAAACAGAGACCCGATAAGATGATTTTATATTATGGTTAATTAAGAATTCAGCCAAATTCTATCACATTTGTTCAATTTACGTCGCTCCTATTTCAGATAGCGTATTGGGCTAAGCGCCATCTCAAAGCGCATGAAATGGCGAGTAAAATGCACTATTAAACTTCTAGGGTAGGGAGAACAGAGACCCGATTAGATCATTTTATATTATGGTTAATTTAAGAATTCTGCCAAATTCTATCACATTTGTTCAATTTACGTCGCTCCTATTTCAGATAGCGTATTGGGCTAAGCGGCATCTCAAAGCGCATGAAATGGCGAGTAAAATGCACTATTAAACTTCTATGCTAGGGCAATCAGAGACCCGATTAGATCATTTTATATTTTGGTTAATATAAGAATTCAGTGAAATTCTATCACATTTGTTCAATTTACGTCACTCCTATTTCAGATAGCGTATTGGGCAAAGCGGCATCTCAAAGCGCATGAAATGGCGAGTAAGATGTACTATTAAACTTCTAGGGTATGGCAAACAGAGACCCGATTAGATCATTTTATATTTTGGTTAATATAAGAATTCAGCGTAATTCTATCACATTTGTTAAACTTACGTCCCCTCCTACTTCAGATAGCGTACTGGGCTAAGCGACATCTTAAAGCGCATGAAATGATGAGTGAAATACACTATTAAACTTCTATGATAGGGCAATCAGAGACCCGATTAGATCATTTTATATTATGGTTAATTTAAGAATTCAGCCAAATTCTATCACATTTGTTCAACTTACGTCGCTCCTATTTCAGATAGCGTACTGGGCTAGGCGGAATCTTAAAGCGCGTGGGTTGGCGAGTAAAACGCACTATTAAACTTCTATGATAGGGCAATCAGAGACCCGACTAGATCATTTTATATTTTGGTTAATATAAGAATTCAGCGAAATTCCATCAGAATTGTTCAATTTACGTCGCTCCTACTTCAGATAGCGTACTGGGCTCGGCGGCATCTTAAAGCGCAAGAAATGGCGAGTAAAATGCACTATTAAACTTCTAGGGTAGGGCAAACAGAGACCCGATAAGATGATTTTATATTATGGTTAATTTAAGAATTCTGCCAAATTCTATCACATTTGTTCAATTTAGGTCGCTCCTATTTCAGATAGCGTATTGGGCTAGGCGGCATCTCGAGGCGCATGAAATGACGAGTGAAATGCAACATTAAACTTCTAGGGACGGGCGAACAGAGACCCGATTAGATCATTTTACATTAAGGTTAATATAAGAATTCAGCGAAATTCTATCACATTTGTTCAAATTACGTCGCTCCTATTTCAGATAGCGTATTGGGCTAAGCGGCATCTCAAAGCGCATGAAATGGCGAGTAAGATGTACTATTAACCTTCTAGGATAAGGGAAACAGAGAACCGATTAGATCATTTTATATTACGGATAATATAAGAATTCAGCGTAATTCTATCACATTTGTTAAACTTACGTCGCTCCTATTTCAAATAGCGTACTGGGCTAGACGGCATCATAGAGCGCGTGGAAGGGTGAGTAAAATGCACTCTTAAACTTCTAGGCTAGGGCGAACAGAGACCCTATTAGATCATTGTATATTATGGTTAATTTAAGAATTCGACGAAGTTCTATCACACTTGTTCAATTTACGTCGCTCCTATTTCAGATAGGGTATTGGGCTAAGCGGCATCTCAAAGCGCATGAAATGGTGAGTAAAATGCACTTTCAAACTTCTATGATAGGGCAAACAGAGGCCCGATTACATCATTTTATATTACGGTTAATATAAGAATTCAGCGTAATTCTATCACATTTGTTCAACTTACGTAGCTCCTATTTCAGATACCGTACTGGGCTAGGCGGCATCATAAAGCGCGTGGAATGGAGAGTAAAATGCACTACTAAACTTATATGATAGGGCAATCAGAGACCCGATTAGATCATTTTATATTTTGTTTAATATAAGATTTCAGGGAAATTCTATCGCATTTGTTCAATTTACGTCGCTCCTATTTCAGATAGCGTATTCGGCTAAGCGGCATGTCAAAGCGCATGAAATGGCGAATAAAATGCACTCTTAAACTTCTAGACTAGGGCAAACAGAGACCCGATTAGATCATTTTACATTAAGGTTAATATAAGAATTCAGGGAAATTCTATCATATTTGTTCAATTTACGTCGCTCCTATTTCAGATAGCGTATTGGGCTGAGCGGCATCTCAAAACGCATGAAATGGCTAGTAAAATGCACTATCAAACTTCTAGGGTAAGGGAAAGGGAGACCCGATTAGATCAATTTATATTACGGTTAATATAAGAATTAAGCGTAATTCTATCACATTTGTTCAATTTACGTCGCTCCTATTTAAGATAGCGTACTGGGCTAGGCGGCATCTCGAGGCGCATGAAATGACGAGTGAAATGCAACATTAAACTTCTAGGGACGGGCGAACAGAGACCCGATTAGATCATTTTACATTAAGGTTAATATAAGAATTCAGCGAAATTCTATCACATTTGTTCAATTTACGTCGCTCATATTTCAGATAGCGTATAGTGCTAAGCGGCATCTCAAAGCGTATGAAATGTCGAGTAAAATGCACTCCTAAATTTCTATGATAGGGTAATCAGAGACCCGATTAGATCATTTTATATTTTGTTTAATATAAGATTTCAGGGAAATTCTATCACATTTGTTCAATTTGCGTCGCTCATATTTCAGGTAGCGTATTGCGCAAAGCGGCATCTCAAAGCGCAGGAAATGGCGAGTAAGATGCACTCTTATACTTCTAGAGTAGGGCAAACAGAGACCCGATTGGATCATTTTGTATTATGGTTAATTTAAGAATTCAGCAAAATTCTATCACATATGTTCAATTTACGTCGCTCCTATTTAAGATAGCGTACTGCGCTAGGCGGCATCTTAAAGCGCGTGGAATGGCGTGTGAAATGCACTATTAAACTTCGATGATAGGGCAATCAGAGACCCGATTAGATCATTTTATATTTTGTTTAATATAAGATTTCAGGGAAATTCTATCGCATTTGTTCAATTTACGTCGCTCCTATTTCAGATAGCGTATTCGGCTAAGCGGCATCTCAAAGCGCATGAAGTGGCGAATAAAATGCTCTCTTAAACTTCTAGGCTAGGGCGAACAGAGACCCGATCAGATCATTTTACATTATGGTTAATAAAAGAATTCAGCGAAATTCTATCACATTTGTTCAACTTACGTCGCTCCTATTTCAGATAGCGTATTGGGCTAAGCGGCATCTCAAAGCGCATGAAATGGCGAGTAATATGCACTATTAGATTTCTATGGTAGGGCGTACAGAGACCCGATTAGATCATTTTATATTATGGTTAATTTAAGAATTCAGCAAAATTCTATCACATTTGTTCAATTTACGTCGCTCCTATTTCAGATACCGTACTGGGCTCGGCGGCATCTTAAAGCGCGTGGAATGGCGAGTGAAATGCACAACTAGACTTCTATGGTAGGGCGAACAGAGACCCGATTAGATCATTTTATATTATGGTTAATTTAAGAATTCTGCGAAATTCTATCACATTTGTTCAATTTACGTCGCTCCTATTTCAGATAGCGTATTGGGCTAAGCGGCATCTCAAAGCGCATGAAATGGCGAGTAAAATGCACTATTAAACTTCTAGGATAAGGCAAACAGAGACCCGATTAGATCATTTTATATTACGGTTAATATAAGAATTCAGCGTAATTCTATCACATTTGTTCAATTTACGTCGCTCCTATTTCAGATAGCGTACTGGGCTAGGCGGCATCTTAAAGCGCGTGGAATGGCGAATAAAATGCACTACTAAACTTCTATGATAGGGCAATCAGAGACCCGATTAGATCATTTTATATTTTGTTTAATATAAGATTTCAGGGAAATTCTATCGCACTTGTTCAATTTACGTCGCTCCTATTTCAGATAGCGTATTGGGCTAAGCGGCATCTCAAAGCGCATGAAATGGAGAATAAAATGCACTATTAAACTTCTAGGCTAGGGAGAACAGAGACCCGATTAGATCATTTTACATTATGGTTCATAAAAGAATTCAGCGAAATTCTATCACAATTTTTCAACTTACGTCGCTCCTATTTCAGATAGCGTATTGGGCTAAGCGGCAGCTCAAAGCGCATGAAATGGCGAGTAAAATGCAATATTAAGCTTCTAGGGTAGGGTAAACAGATACCCGATTAGATCATTTTATATTATGGTTAATTTAAGAATTCAGCAAAATTCTATCACATTTGTTCAATTTACGTCGCTCCTATTTCAGATAGCGTATTGGGCTAAGCGGCATCTCAAAGCGCATGAAATGGCGAGTAAAATGCACTATTAAACTTCTAGGGTAGGGCAAGCAGAGACCCGATTACATCATCTAATATTATGGTTAATTTAAGAATTCAGCAAAATTCTATCACATTTGTTCAATTTACGTCGCTCTTATTTCAGATAGCATATTGGGCTAAGCGGCATCTCAAAGCGCATGAAATGGCGAGTGAAATGCACTATTAGGCTTCTATGGTAGGGCGAACAGAGACCCGATTAGATCATTTCACATTAAGGTTAATATAAGAATTCAGGGAAATTCTATCACATTTGATCAATTTTCGTCGCTCCTATTCCAGATAGCGTATTGGGCTATGCGGCATCTCAAAGCACATGAAATGGCGAGTAAAATGCACTATTAAACTTCTAGGGTAGGTCAAACAGAGACCCGATTAGATCATTTTATATTTTGTTTAATATAAGATTTCAGGGAAATTCTATCGCACTTGTTCAATTTACGTCGCTCCTATTTCAGATAGCGTATTGGGCTATGCGGCTTCTCAAAGCACATGAAATGGCGAGTAAAATGCCCTATTAAACTTCTAGGATAAGGCAAACAGAGACCCGATTAGATCATTTTATATTTTGTTTAATATAAGATTTCAGGGAAATTCTATCGCACTTGTTCAATTTACGTCGCTCCTATTTCAGATAACGTATTGGGCTATGCGGCTTCTCAAAGCACATGAAATGGCGAGTAAAATGCCCTATTAAACTTCTAGGATAAGGCAAACAGAGACCCGATTAGATCATTTTATATTACGGTAAATATAAGAATTTGGCGTAATTCTATCACATTTGTTCAATTTACGTCGCTGCTATTCCAGATAGCTTATTGTGCTTAGCGGCATCTCAAAGCGCATGAAATGACGAGTGAAATGCACTATTAAACTTCTAGGATAAGGCAAACAGAGACCCGATTAGATCATTTTATATTTTGGTTAATATAAGAATTCAGCGAAATTCTATCACATTTGTTCAATTTACGTCGCTCCTATTTCAGGTAGCGAACTGGGCTATGCGGCATCTTAAAGCGCGCGGAATGGCGAGTAAAATTGCACTATTAAACTTCAATGCTAGGGCAATCAGAGACCCGATTAGATCATTTTATATTTTGGTTAATATAAGAATTCAGTGAAATTCTATCACATTTGTTCAATTTACGTCGCTCCTATTTCAGATAGCGTATTGGGCAACGCGGCATCGGAAAGCGTATGAAATGGCGAGTAAAATGCACTATTAAACTTCTAGGGTAGGGCAAGGAGAGACTCGATTAGATCATTTTATATTATGGTTAATTTAAGAATTCAGCAAAATTCTATCACATTCGTTCAATTTAGGTCGCTCCTATTTCAGATAGCGTATTGGGCTAGGCGGCATCTCGAGGCGCATGAAATGACGAGTGAAATGCAACATTAAACTTCTAGGGACGGGCGAACAGAGACCCGATTAGATCATTTTACATTAAGGTTAATATAAGAATTCAGCGAAATTCTATCACATTTGTTCAATTTACGTCGCTCATATTTCAGATAGCGTATTGGGCTAAGCGGCATCACAAAGCGTATGAAATGGCGAGTAAAATGCACTCCTAAATTTCTATGATAGGGCAATCAGAGACCCGATTAGATCATTTTATATTTTGTTTAATATAAGATTTCAGGGAAATTCTATCACATTTGTTCAATTTGCGTCGCTCATATTTCAGGTAGCGTATTGCGCTAAGCGGCATCTCAAAGCGCAGGAAATGGCGAGTAAAATGCACTCTTATACTTCTAGAGTAGGGCAAACAGAGACCCGATTGGATCATTTTGTATTATGGTTAATTTGAGAATTCAGCAAAATTCTATCACATTTGTTCAATTTACGTCGCTCCTATTTAAGATAGCGTACTGCGCTAGGCGGCATCTTAAAGCGCGTGGAATGGCGAGTGAAATGCACTATTAAACTTCGATGATAGGGCAATCAGAGACCCGATTAGATCATTTTATATTTTGGTTAATATAAAAATAAAGCGAAATTCTATCACATTTGTTCAAATTACGTCGCTCCTATTTCAGATAGCGTATTGGGCTAAGCGGCATCTCAAAGCGCATGAAATGGCGAGTAAGATGTACTATTAAACTTCTAGGATAAGGCAAACAGAGAACCGATTAGATCATTTTATATTACGGATAGTATAAGAATTCAGCGTAATTCTATCACATTTGTTAAACTTACGTCGCTCCTATTTAAAATAGCGTACTGGGCTAGGCGGCATCATAAAGCGCGTGGAAGGGCGAGTAAAATGCACTCTTAAACTTCTAGGCTATGGCGAACAGAGACCCTATTAGATCATTGTATATTATGGTTAATTTAAGAATTCAACGAAATTCTATCACACTTGTTCAATTTAGGTCGCTCCTATTTCAGGTAGCGTACTGGGCTAGGCGGCATCTTAAAGCGCGTGGAATGGCGAGTGAAATGCACTATTAGACTTCTATGGTAGGGCGAACAGAGACCCGATTAGATCATTTTACATTAAGGTTAATATAAGAATTCAGGGAAATTCTATCACATTTGTTCAATTTACGTCGCTCCTATTCTCGATAGCGCATTGGACTAAGCGGCATCTCAAAGCGCATGAAATGGCGAGTAAAATGCACTATTAAACTTCTAGGATAAGGCAAACAGAGACCCGATTAGACCATTTTATATTACGGTTAATATAAGAATTCAGCGTAATTCTATCACATTTGTTCAATTTACGTCGCTCCTATTTCAGATAGCGTATTCGGCTATGCGGCATCTCAAAGCGCATGAAATGGCGAAAAAATGCACTCTTAAACTTCTAGGCTAGGGCGAACAGAGATCCGATCAGATCATTTTACATTATGGTTAATAAAAGAATTCAGCGAAATTCTATCACATTTGTTCAACTTACGTCGCTCCTATTTCAGATAGCGTATTGGGCTAAGCGGCATCTCAAAGCGCATGAAATGGCGAGTAAAATACACTATTAGATTTCTATGGTAGGGCGTACAGAGACCCGATTAGATCATTTTATATTATGGTTAATTTAAGAGTTCAGCAAAATTCTATCACATTTGTTCAATTTACGTCGCTCCTATTTCAGATACCGTACTGGGCTCGGCCGCATCTTAAAGCGCGTGGAATGGCGAGTGAAATGCACTATTAGACTTCTATGGTAGGGCGAACAGAGACCCGACTAGATCATTTTACATTAAGGTTAATATAAGAATTCAGGGAAATTCTATCACATTTGTTCAATTTACGTCGCTCCCATTCCAGATAGCGTATTGGGCTATGCGGCACCTTAAAGCACATGAAATGGCGAGTAAAATGCACTATTAAACTTCTATCATAGGGGAAACAGAGACCCGATTAGATCATTTTATATTACGGTTAATATAAGAATTCAGCGTAATTCTATCACATTTGTTCAACTTACGTCGCTCCTATTTCAGGTAGCGTACTGGGCTAGGCGGCATCATAAAGCGCGTGGAATGGCGAGTAAAATGCACTACTAAACTTCTATGATAGGGCAATCAGAGACCCGATTAGATCATTTTATATTTTGTTTAATATAAGATTTCAGGGAAATTCTATCACATTTGTTCAATTTACGTCGCTCCTATGTCAGATAGCGTATTGGGCTAAGCGGCATCTCAAAGCGCATGAAATGGCGAGTAAAATGCACTATTACACTTATACGGTAGGGCAAACAGAGACCCGATTAGATCATATTATATTATGGTTAATTTACGAATTCAGCAAAATTCTGTCACATTTGTTCAATTTACATCGCTCCTATTTCAGATATCGTATTGGGCTAAGCGGCAACTCAAAGCGCATGAAATGACGAGTGAAATGCAGTATTAAACTTCTAGGGTAGGGAGAACAGAGACCCGATTAGATCATTTTACATTAAGGTTAATATAAGAATTCAGGGAAATTCTATCACATTTGTTCAATTTACGTCGCTCCTATTTCAGATAGCGTATTGGGCTAAGCGGCATCTCAAAGCGCATGAAATGGCGAGTAAAATGCACTGCTAAACTTCTAGGGTAGGTTAAACAGAGACCCGATTAGATCATTTTATATTATAGTTAATTTAAGATGTCAGCAAAATTCTGTCACATTTGTTCAATTTACGTCGCTCCAATTTCAGATAGCGTACTGGGTTAGGCGGCATCTTAAAGCGCGTGGAATGGCGATCAAAATGCACTATTAAACTTCTATGATAGGGCAATCAGAGACCCGACTAGATCATTTTATATTTTGGTTAATATAAGAATTCAGCTAAATTCTATCACAATTGTTCAATTTACGTCGCTCCTATTTCAGATAGCGTATTGGGCTAAGCGGCATCTCAAAGCGCATGAAATGACGAGTGAAAGGCACTCTTAAACTTCTAGGGTAGGGTGAACAGAGAACCGATTAGATAATTTTATATTACGGTTAATATAAGAATTCAGCGTAATTCTATCACATTTGTTCAACTTACGTCGCTCCTACTTCAGATAGCGTACTGGGCTCGGCGGCATCTTAAAGCGCAAGAAATGGCGAGTAAAATGCACTATTAAACTTCTAGGGTAGGGCAAACAGAGACCCGATAAGATGATTTTATATTATGGTTAATTTAAGAATTCAGCAAAATTCTATCACATTTGTTCAATTTACATCGCTCCTATTTCAGATATCGTATTGGGCTAAGCGGCAACTCAAAGCGTATGAAATGACGAGTGAAATGCAGTATTAAACTTCTAGGGTAGGGAGAACAGAGACCCGATTAGATCATTTTACATTAAGGTTAATATAAGAATTCAGGGAAATTCTATCACATTTGTTCAATTTACGTCGCTCCTATTTCAGATAGCGTATTGGGCTAAGCGGCATCTCAAAGCGCATGAAATGGCGAGTAAAATGCACTGCTAAACTTGTAGGGTAGGTTAAACAGAGACCCGATTAGATCATTTTATATTATAGTTAATTTAAGATGTCAGCAAAATTCTGTCACATTTGTTCAATTTACGTCGCTCCAATTTCAGATAGCGTACTGGGTTAGGCGGCATCTTAAAGCGCGTGGAATGGCGATCAAAATGCACTATTAAACTTCTATGATAGGGCAATCAGAGACCCGACTAGATCATTTTATATTTTGGTTAATATAAGAATTCAGCGAAATTCCATCAGAATTGTTCAATTTACGTCGCTCCTATTTCAGATAGCGTATTGGGCTAAGCGGCATCTCAAAGCGCATGAAATGACGAGTGAAAGGCACTCTTAAACTTCTAGGGTAGGGTGAACAGAGAACCGATTAGATAATTTTATATTACGGTTAATATAAGAATTCAGCGTAATTCTATCACATTTGTTCAACTTACGTCGCTCCTACTTCAGATAGCGTACTGGGCTCGGCGGCATCTTAAAGCGCAAGAAATGGCGAGTAAAATGCACTATTAAACTTCTAGGGTAGGGCAAACAGAGACCCGATAAGATGATTTTATATTATGGTTAATTTAAGAATTCAGCCAAATTCTATCACATTTGTTCAATTTACGTCGCTCCTATTTCAGATAGCGTATTGGGCTAAGCGGCATCTCAAAGCGCATGAAATGGCGAGTAAAATGCACTATTAAACTTCTATGCTAGGGCAATCAGAGACCCGATTAGATCATTTTATATTTTGGTTAATATAAGAATTCAGTGAAATTCTATCACATTTGTTCAATTTACGTCACTCCTATTTCAGATAGCGTATTGGGCAAAGCGGCATCTCAAAGCGCATGAAATGGCGAGTAAGATGTACTATTAAACTTCTAGGGTATGGCAAACAGAGACCCGATTAGATCATTTTATATTTTGGTTAATATAAGAATTCAGCGTAATTCTATCACATTTGTTAAACTTACGTCCCTCCTATTTCAGATAGCGTACTGGGCTAAGCGACATCTTAAAGCGCATGAAATGATGAGTGAAATACACTATTAAACTTCTATGATAGGGCAATCAGAGACCCGATTAGATCATTTTATATTATGGTTAATTTAAGAATTCAGCCAAATTCTATCACATTTGTTCAACTTACGTCGCTCCTATTTCAGATAGCGTACTGGGCTAGGCGGAATCTTAAAGCGCGTGGGTTGGCGAGTAAAACGCACTATTAAACTTCTATGATAGGGCAATCAGAGACCCGACTAGATCATTTTATATTTTGGTTAATATAAGAATTCAGCGAAATTCCATCAGAATTGTTCAATTTACGTCGCTCCTACTTCAGATAGCGTACTGGGCTCGGCGGCATCTTAAAGCGCAAGAAATGGCGAGTAAAATGCACTATTAAACTTCTAGGGTAGGGCAAACAGAGACCCGATAAGATGATTTTATATTATGGTTAATTTAAGAATTCAGCGAAACTCTATCATATTTGTTCAATTTACGTCGCTCCTATTTCAGATGGCGTATTGGGCTAAGCGGCATCTCAATGCGCATGAAATGGCGAGTAAAATTCACTATTAAACTTCTAGGATAAGGCAAACAGGGACCCGATTAGATCATTTTATATTACGGTTAATATAAGAATTCAGCGTAATTCTATCACATTTGTTCAACTTACGTCGCTCCTATTTCAGATAGCGTACTGTGCTAGGCGGCATCTTAAAGCGCGTGGAATGGCGAGTAAAATGCACTACTAAACTTCTATGATAGGGCAATCAGAGTCCCGTTTAGATCATTTTATATTTTGTTTAATATAAGATTTCAGGGGAATTCTATCACATTTGTTCAATTTACGTCGCTCCTATTTCAGATAGCGTATTGGGCTAAGCGGCATCTCAAAGCGCATGAAATGGCGAGCAAAATCCGCTATTAAACTTCTAGGGTGTGGCAAACAGAGACCCGATTAGATCATTTTATATTATGGTTAATTTAAGAATTCAGCAAAATTCTATCACATTTGTTCAACTTACGTCGCTCCTATTTCAGATAGCGTATTGGGCCAAGCGGCATCTCAAAGCGCATGAAATGGCGAGTAAAATGCACTATTAAACTTCTAGGGTAGGTCAAGCAGAGACCCGATTACATCATCTAATATTATGGTTAATTTAAGAATTCAGCAAAATTCTATCACATTTGTTCAATTTACGTCGCTCCTATTTCAGATAGCATATTGGGCTAAGCGGCATCTCAAAGCGCATGAAATGGCGAGTGAAATGCACTATTAGACTTCTAAAGTAGGGCGAACAGAGACCCGATTAGATCATTTTACATTAAGGTTAATATAAGAATTCAGGGAAATTCTATCACATTTGATCAATTTTCGTCGCTCCTATTCCAGATAGCGTATTGGGCTATGCGGCATCTCAAAGCACATGAAACGGCGAGTAAAATGCACTATTAAACTTCTAGGGTAGGTCAAACAGAGACCCGATTAGATCATTTTATATTATGGTTAATTTAAGAATTCAGTGAAATTCTATCACACTTGTTCAATTTACGTCGCTCCTATTTCAGATAGCGTATTGGGCTAAGCGGCATTTCAAAGCGCATGAAATGACGAGTGAAATGCACTATTAAACTTCTAGGATAAGGCAAACAGAGACCCGATTAGATCATTTTATATTTTGGTTAATATAAGAATTCAGTGAAATTCTATCACATTTGTTCAATTTACGTCGCTCCTATTTCAGATAGCGTATTGGGCAAAGCGGCATCTCAAAGCGTATGAAATGGCGAATAAAATGCACTATTAAAGTTCTAGGCTAGGGCGAACAGAGATCCGATTAGATCATTTTACATTATGGTTAATAAAAGAGTTCAGCGAAATTCTATCACATTTGTTCAACTTATATCGATCCTATTTCAGATAGCGTATTACGCTAAGCGGCATCTCAAAGCGCATGAAATGACGAGTAAAATGCACTATTAAACTTCTAGGGTAGGGCAAGCAGAGACTCGATTAGATCATTTTATATTATGGTTAATTTAAGAATTCAGCAAAATTCTATCACATTCGTTCAATTTAGGTCGCTCCTATTTCAGATAGCGTATTGGGCTAGGCGGCATCTCGAGGCGCATGAAATGACGAGTGTAATGCAACATTAAACTTCTAGGGACGGGCGAACAGAGACCCGATTAGATCATTTTACATTAAGGTTAATATAAGAATTCAGCGAAATTCTATCACATTTGTTCAAATTACGTCGCTCCTATTTCAGATAGCGTATTGGGCTAAGCGGCATCTCAAAGCGCATGAAATGGCGAGTAAGATGTACTATTAACCTTCTAGGATAAGGGAAACAGAGAACCGATTAGATCATTTTATATTACGGATAATATAAGAATTCAGCGTAATTCTATCACATTTGTTAAACTTACGTCGCTCCTATTTCAAATAGCGTACTGGGCTAGACGGCATCATAGAGCGCGTGGAAGGGTGAGTAAAATGCACTCTTAAACTTCTAGGCTAGGGCGAACAGAGACCCTATTAGATCATTGTATATTATGGTTAATTTAAGAATTCAACGAAGTTCTATCACACTTGTTCAATTTACGTCGCTCCTATTTCAGATAGGGTATTGGGCTAAGCGGCATCTCAAAGCGCATGAAATGGTGAGTAAAATGCACTTTCAAACTTCTATGATAGGGCAAACAGAGGCCCGATTACATCATTTTATATTACGGTTAATATAAGAATTCAGCGTAATTCTATCACATTTGTTCAACTTACGTAGCTCCTATTTCAGATACCGTACTGGGCTAGGCGGCATCATAAAGCGCGTGGAATGGAGAGTAAAATGCACTACTAAACTTATATGATAGGGCAATCAGAGACCCGATTAGATCATTTTATATTTTGTTTAATATAAGATTTCAGGGAAATTCTATCGCATTTGTTCAATTTACGTCGCTCCTATTTCAGATAGCGTATTCGGCTAAGCGGCATCTCAAAGCGCATGAAATGGCGAATAAAATGCACTCTTAAACTTCTAGACTAGGGCAAACAGAGACCCGATTAGATCATTTTACATTAAGGTTAATATAAGAATTCAGGGAAATTCTATCATATTTGTTCAATTTACGTCGCTCCTATTTCAGATAGCGTATTGGGCTGAGCGGCATCTCAAAACGCATGAAATGGCTAGTAAAATGCACTATCAAACTTCTAGGGTAAGGGAAAGGGAGACCCGATTAGATCAATTTATATTACGGTTAATATAAGAATTAAGCGTAATTCTATCACATTTGTTCAATTTACGTCGCTCCTATTTAAGATAGCGTACTGGGCTAGGCGGCATCTCGAGGCGCATGAAATGACGAGTGAAATGCAACATTAAACTTCTAGGGACGGGCGAACAGAGACCCGATTAGATCATTTTACATTAAGGTTAATATAAGAATTCAGCGAAATTCTATCACATTTGTTCAATTTACGTCGCTCATATTTCAGATAGCGTATAGTGCTAAGCGGCATCTCAAAGCGTATGAAATGTCGAGTAAAATGCACTCCTAAATTTCTATGATAGGGTAATCAGAGACCCGATTAGATCATTTTATATTTTGTTTAATATAAGATTTCAGGGAAATTCTATCACATTTGTTCAATTTGCGTCGCTCATATTTCAGGTAGCGTATTGCGCAAAGCGGCATCTCAAAGCGCAGGAAATGGCGAGTAAGATGCACTCTTATACTTCTAGAGTAGGGCAAACAGAGACCCGATTGGATCATTTTGTATTATGGTTAATTTAAGAATTCAGCAAAATTCTATCACATATGTTCAATTTACGTCGCTCCTATTTAAGATAGCGTACTGCGCTAGGCGGCATCTTAAAGCGCGTGGAATGGCGTGTGAAATGCACTATTAAACTTCGATGATAGGGCAATCAGAGACCCGATTAGATCATTTTATATTTTGTTTAATATAAGATTTCAGGGAAATTCTATCGCATTTGTTCAATTTACGTCGCTCCTATTTCAGATAGCGTATTCGGCTAAGCGGCATCTCAAAGCGCATGAAGTGGCGAATAAAATGCACTCTTAAACTTCTAGGCTAGGGCGAACAGAGACCCGATCAGATCATTTTACATTATGGTTAATAAAAGAATTCAGCGAAATTCTATCACATTTGTTCAACTTACGTCGCTCCTATTTCAGATAGCGTATTGGGCTAAGCGGCATCTCAAAGCGCATGAAATGGCGAGTAATATGCACTATTAGATTTCTATGGTAGGGCGTACAGAGACCCGATTAGATCATTTTATATTATGGTTAATTTAAGAATTCAGCAAAATGCTATCACATTTGTTCAATTTACGTCGCTCCTATTTCAGATACCGTACTGGGCTCGGCGGCATCTTAAAGCGCGTGGAATGGCGAGTGAAATGCACAACTAGACTTCTATGGTAGGGCGAACAGAGACCCGATTAGATCATTTTATATTATGGTTAATTTAAGAATTCTGCGAAATTCTATCACATTTGTTCAATTTACGTCGCTCCTATTTCAGATAGCGTATTGGGCTAAGCGGCATCTCAAAGCGCATGAAATGGCGAGTAAAATGCACTATTAAACTTCTAGGATAAGGCAAACAGAGACCCGATTAGATCATTTTATATTACGGTTAATATAAGAATTCAGCGTAATTCTATCACATTTGTTCAATTTACGTCGCTCCTATTTCAGATAGCGTACTGGGCTAGGCGGCATCTTAAAGCGCGTGGAATGGCGAATAAAATGCACTACTAAACTTCTATGATAGGGCAATCAGAGACCCGATTAGATCATTTTATATTTTGTTTAATATAAGATTTCAGGGAAATTCTATCGCACTTGTTCAATTTACGTCGCTCCTATTTCAGATAGCGTATTGGGCTAAGCGGCATCTCAAAGCGCATGAAATGGAGAATAAAATGCACTATTAAACTTCTAGGCTAGGGAGAACAGAGACCCGATTAGATCATTTTACATTATGGTTCATAAAAGAATTCAGCGAAATTCTATCACAATTTTTCAACTTACGTCGCTCCTATTTCAGATAGCGTATTGGGCTAAGCGGCAGCTCAAAGCGCATGAAATGGCGAGTAAAATGCAATATTAAGCTTCTAGGGTAGGGTAAACAGATACCCGATTAGATCATTTTATATTATGGTTAATTTAAGAATTCAGCAAAATTCTATCACATTTGTTCAATTTACGTCGCTCCTATTTCAGATAGCGTATTGGGCTAAGCGGCATCTCAAAGCGCATGAAATGGCGAGTAAAATGCACTATTAAACTTCTGGGGTAGGGCAAGCAGAGACCCGATTACATCATCTAATATTATGGTTAATTTAAGAATTCAGCAAAATTCTATCACATTTGTTCAATTTACGTCGCTCTTATTTCAGATAGCATATTGGGCTAAGCGGCATCTCAAAGCACATGAAATGGCGAGTAAAATGCCCTATTAAACTTCTAGGATAAGGCAAACAGAGACCCGATTAGATCATTTTATATTACGGTAAATATAAGAATTTGGCGTAATTCTATCACATTTGTTCAATTTACGTCGCTGCTATTCCAGATAGCTTATTGTGCTTAGCGGCATCTCAAAGCGCATGAAATGACGAGTGAAATGCACTATTAAACTTCTAGGATAAGGCAAACAGAGACCCGATTAGATCATTTTATATTTTGGTTAATATAAGAATTCAGCGAAATTCTATCACATTTGTTCAATTTACGTCGCTCCTATTTCAGGTAGCGAACTGGGCTATGCGGCATCTTAAAGCGCGCGGAATGGCGAGTAAAATTGCACTATTAAACTTCAATGCTAGGGCAATCAGAGACCCGATTAGATCATTTTATATTTTGGTTAATATAAGAATTCAGTGAAATTCTATCACATTTGTTCAATTTACGTCGCTCCTATTTCAGATAGCGTATTGGGCAACGCGGCATCTCAAAGCGTATGAAATGGCGAATAAAATGCACTATTAACGTTCTAGGCTAGGGCGAACAGAGACCCGATTAGATCATTTTACATTAAGGTTAATATAAGAATTCAGCGAAATTCTATCACAGTTGATCAATTTTCGTCGCTCCTATTCCAGATAGCGTATTGGGCTATGCGGCATCTCAAAGCGCATGAAATGACGAGTAAAATGCACTATTAAACTTCTAGGGTAGGGCAAGGAGAGACTCGATTAGATCATTTTATATTATGGTTAATTTAAGAATTCAGCAAAATTCTATCACATTCGTTCAATTTAGGTCGCTCCTATTTCAGATAGCGTATTGGGCTAGGCGGCATCTCGAGGCGCATGAAATGACGAGTGAAATGCAACATTAAACTTCTAGGGACGGGCGAACAGAGACCCGATTAGATCATTTTACATTAAGGTTAATATAAGAATTCAGCGAAATTCTATCACATTTGTTCAATTTACGTCGCTCATATTTCAGATAGCGTATTGGGCTAAGCGGCATCACAAAGCGTATGAAATGGCGAGTAAAATGCACTCCTAAATTTCTATGATAGGGCAATCAGAGACCCGATTAGATCATTTTATATTTTGTTTAATATAAGAATACAGGGAAATTCTATCACATTTGTTCAATTTGCGTCGCTCATATTTCAGGTAGCGTATTGCGCTAAGCGGCATCTCAAAGCGCAGGAAATGGCGAGTAAAATGCACTCTTATACTTCTAGAGTAGGGCAAACAGAGACCCGATTGGATCATTTTGTATTATGGTTAATTTGAGAATTCAGCAAAATTCTATCACATTTGTTCAATTTACGTCGCTCCTATTTAAGATAGCGTACTGCGCTAGGCGGCATCTTAAAGCGCGTGGAATGGCGAGTGAAATGCACTATTAAACTTCGATGATAGGGCAATCAGAGACCCGATTAGATCATTTTATATTTTGGTTAATATAAGAATAAAGCGAAATTCTATCACATTTGTTCAAATTACGTCGCTCCTATTTCAGATAGCGTATTGGGCTAAGCGGCATCTCAAAGCGCATGAAATGGCGAGTAAGATGTACTATTAAACTTCTAGGATAAGGCAAACAGAGAACCGATTGGATCATTTTATATTACGGATAATATAAGAATTCAGCGTAATTGTATCACATTTGTTAAACTTACGTCGCTCCTATTTAAAATAGCGTACTGGGCTAGGCGGCATCATAAAGCGCGTGGAAGGGCGAGTAAAATGCACTCTTAAACTTCTAGGCTATGGCGAACAGAGACCCTATTAGATCATTGTATATTATGGTTAATTTATGAATTCAACGAAATTCTATCACACTTGTTCAATTTACGTCGCTCCTATTTCAGATAGGGTATTGGGCTAAGCGGCATCTCAAAGCGCATGAAATGGCGAGTAAAATGCACTCCTAAATTTCTATGATAGGGCAATCAGAGACCCGATTAGATCATTTTATATTTTGTTTAATATAAGATTTCAGGGAAATTCTATCACATTTGTTCAATTTGCGTCGCTCATATTTCAGGTAGCGTATTGCGCTAAGCGGCATCTCAAAGCGCAGGAAATGGCGAGTAAAATGCACTCTTATACTTCTAGAGTAGGGCAAACAGAGACCCGATTGGATCATTTTGTATTATGGTTAATTTGAGAATTCAGCAAAATTCTATCACATTTGTTCAAATTACGTCGCTCCTATTTCAGATAGCGTATTGGGCTAAGCGGCATCTCAAAGCGCATGAAATAGCGAGTAAGATGTACTATTAAACTTCTAGGATAAGGCAAACAGAGAACCGATTAGATCATTTTATATTACGGATAATATAAGAATTCAGCGTAATTCTATCACATTTGTTAAACTTACGTCGCTCCTATTTAAAATAGCGTACTGGGCTAGGCGGCATCATAAAGCGCGTGGAAGGGCGAGTAAAATGCACTCTTAAACTTCTAGGCTATGGCGAACAGAGACCCTATTAGATCATTGTATATTATGGTTAATTTATGAATTCAACGAAATTCTATCACACTTGTTCAATTTACGTCGCTCCTATTTCAGATAGGGTATTGGGCTAAGCGGCATCTCAAAGCGCATGAAATGGCGAGTAAAATGCGCTATTAAACTTCTAGGGTAAGGCAAACAGTGACCCGATTAGATCATTTTATATTATGGTTAATTTAAGAATTCAGCGTAATTCTATCACATTTGTTCAATTTACGTCGCCCCTATTTCAAATAGCGTATTGTGCTAAGCGGCATCTCAAAGCGCATGAAATGGCGAGTGAAATGCACTATTAGACTTCTATGGTAGGGCGAACAGAGACCCGATTAGATCATTTTACATTAAGGTTAATATAAGAATTCAGGGAAATTCTATCACATTTGTTCAATTTACGTCGCTCCTATTCTCGATAGCGTATTGGGCAAAGCGGCATCTCGAAGCGCATGAAATGGCGAGTAAAATGCACTATTAAACTTCTAGGATAAGGCAAACAGAGACCCGATTAGATCATTTTATATTACGGTTAATATAAGAATTCAGCGTAATTCTATCACATTTGTTCAACTTACGTCGCTCCTATTTCAGGTAGCGTACTGGGCTAGGCGGCATCTTAAAGCGCGTGGAATGGCGAGTAAAATGCACTACTAAACTTCTATGATAGGGCAATCAGAGACACGATTAGATCATTTTATATTTTGTTTAATATAAGATTTCAAGGAAATTCTATCGCATTTGTTCAATTTACGTCGCTCCTATTTGAGATAGCGTATTCGGCTATGCGGCATCTCAAAGCGCATGAAATGGCGAAAAAATGCACTGTTAAACGTCTAGGCTAGGGCGAACAGAGACCCGATCAGATCATTTTACATTATGGTTAATAAAAGAATTCAGCGAAATTCTATCACATTTGTTCAACTTACGTCGCTCCTATTTCAGATAGCGTATTGGGCTAAGCGGCATCTCAAAGCGCATGAAATGGCGAGTAAAATGCACTATTAGATTTCTATGGTAGGGCGAACAGAGACACGATTAGATCATTTTATATTACGGTTAATATAAGAATTCAGCGTAATTCTATCACATTTGTTCAATTTACGTCGCCCCTATTTCAAATAGCGTATTGTGCTAAGCGGCATCTCAAAGCGCATGAAATGGCGAGTGAAATGCACTATTAGACTTCTATGGTAGCGCGAACAGAGACACGATTAGATCATTTTACATTAAGGTTAATATAAGAATTCAGGGAAATTCTATCACATTTGTTCAATTTACGTCGCTCCTATTCCCGATAGCGTATTGGGCTATGCGGCAGCTTAAAGCACATGAAATGGTGAGTAAAATGCACAATCAAACTTCTATGATAGGGCAAACAGAGGCCCGATTACATCATTTTATATTACGGTTAATATAAGAATTCAGCGTAATTCTATCACATTTGTTCAACTTACGTAGCTCCTATTTCAGATACCGTACTGGGCTAGGCGGCATCATAAAGCGCGTCGAATGGCGAGTAAAATGCACTACTAAACTTATATGATAGGGCAATCAGAGACCCGATTAGATCATTTTATATTTTGTTTAATATAAGATTTCAGGGAAATTCTATCGCATTTGTTCAATTTACGTCGCTCCTATTTCAGATAGCGTATTCGGCAAAGCGGCATCTCAAAGCGCATGAAATGGCGAATAAAATGCACTCTTAAACTTCTAGGCTAGGGCGAACAGAGACCCGATCAGATCATTTTACATTATGGTTAATAAAAGAATTCAGCGAAATTCTATCACATTTGTTCAACTTACGTCGCTCCTATTTCAGATAGCGTATTGGGCTAAGCGGCATCTCAAAGCGCATGAAATGGCGAGTAATATGCACTATTAGATTTCTATGGTAGGGCGTACAGAGACCCGATTAGATCATTTTATATTATGGTTAATTTAAGAATTCAGCGAAATTCTATCACATTTGTTCAATTTACGTCGCTCCTATTTAAGATAGCGTACTGCGCTAGGCGGCATCTTAAAGCGCGTGGAATGGCGTGTGAAATGCACTATTATACTTCGATGATAGGGCAATCAGAGACCCGATTAGATCATTTTATATTTTGGTTAATATAAGAATTCAGCGAAATTCTATCACATTTGTTCAATTTACGTCGCTCCTATTTCAGATAGCGAACTGGGCTATGCGACATCTTAAAGCGCGCGGAATGGCGAGTAAAATTGCACTATTAAACTTCAATGCTAGGGCAATCAGAGACCCGATTAGATCATTTTATATTTTGGTTAATATAAGAATTCAGTGAAATTCTATCACATTTGTTCAATTTACGTCGCTCCTATTTCAGATAGCGTATTGGGCAAAGCGGCATCTCAAAGCGTATGAAATGGCGAATAAAATGCACTATTAAAGTTCTAGGCTAGGGCGAACAGAGATCCGATTAGATCATTTTACATTATGGTTAATAAAAGAGTTCAGCGAAATTCTATCACATTTGTTCAACTTATATCGCACCTATTTCAGATAGCGTATTACGCTAAGCGGCATCTCAAAGCGCATGAAATGACGAGTAAAATGCACTATTAAACTTCTAGGGTAGGGCAAGCAGAGACTCGATTAGATCATTTTATATTATGGTTAATTTAAGAATTCAGCAAAATTCTATCACATTCGTTCAATTTAGGTCGCTCCTATTTCAGATAGCGTATTGGGCTAGGCGGCATCTCGAGGCGCATGAAATGACGAGTGAAATGCAACATTAAACTTCTAGGGACGGGCGAACAGAGACCCGATTAGATCATTTTACATTAAGGTTAATATAAGAATTCAGCGAAATTCTATCACATTTGATCAATTTTCGTCACTCCTATTCCAGATAGCGTATTGGGCTATGCGGCATCTCAAAGCGCATGAAATGACGAGTAAAATGCACTATTAAACTTCTAGGGTAGGGCAAGGAGAGACTCGATTAGATCATTTTATATTATGGTTAATTTAAGGATTCAGCAAAATTCTATCACATTTGATCAATTTTCGTCGCTCCTATTCCAGATAGCGTATTGGGCTATGCGGCATCTCAAAGCGCAGGAAATGGCGAGTAAAATGCACTCTTATACTTCTAGAGTAGAGCAAACAGACACCCGATTGGATCATTTTGTATTATGGTTAATTTAAGAATTCAGCAAAATTCTATCACATTTGTTCAATTTACGTCGCTCCTATTTAAGATAGCGTACTGCGCTAGGCGGCATCTTAAAGCGCGTGGAATGGCGAGTGAAATGCACTATTAGACTTCTATGGTAGGGCGAACAGAGACCCGATTAGATCATTTTACATTATGGTTAATTTAAGAATTCAGCGTAATTCTATCACATTTGTTCAATTTACGTCGCCCCTATTTCAAATAGCGTATTGTGCTAAGCGGCATCTCAAAGCGCATGAAATGGCGAGTGAAATGCACTATTAGACTTCTAGGGTAAGGCAAACAGTGACCCGATTAGATCATTTTATATTACGGATAATATAAGAATTCAGCGTAATTCTATCACATTTGTTCAATTTACGTCGCCCCTATTTCAAATAGCGTATTGTGCTAAGCGGCATTTCAAAGCGCATGAAATGGCGAGTGAAATGCACAATTAGACTTCTATGGTAGGGCGAACAGAGACACGATTAGATCATTTTACATTGAGGTTAATATAAGAATTCAGGGAAATTCTATCACATTTGTTCAATTTACGTCGCTCCTATTCCAGATAGCGTATTGGGCTATGCGGCAGCTTAAAGCACATGAAATGGCGAGTAAAATGCACTATCAAACTTCTATGATAGGGCAAACAGAGGCCCGATTACATCATTGTATATTACGGTTAATATAAGAATTCAGCGTAATTCTATCACATTTGTTCAACTTACGTTGCTCCTATTTCAGATAGCGTACTGGGCTAGGCGGCAACTTAAAGCGCGTGGAATGGCGAGTAGAATGCACTACTAAACTTCTATGATAGGGCAATCAGAGACCCGATTAGATCATTTTATATTACGGTTAATATAAGAATGCAGCGTAATTCTATCACATTTGTTCAAGTTACGTCGCTCCTATTTCAGATACCGTACTGGGCTCGGCGGCATCTTAAAGCGCGTGGAATGGCGAGTGAAATGCACTATTAGACTTCTATGGTAGGGCGAAAAGAGACCCGACTAGATCATTTTACATTAAGGTTAATATAAGAATTCAGGGAAATTCTATCACATTTGTTCAATTTACGTCGCTCCCATTCCAGGTAGCGTACTGGGCTAGGCGGCATCTTAAAGCGCGTGGTATGGCGAGTAAAATGCACTACTAAACTTCTATGATAGGGCAATCAGAGACCCGATTAGATCATTTTATATTTTGTTTAATATAAGATTTCAGGGAAATTCTATCGCATTTGTTCAATTTACGTCGCTCCTATTTCAGATAGCGTATTGGGCTATGCGGCATCTCAAAGCGCATGAAATGGCGAGTAAAATGCACTGTTAAACTTCTAGGGTAGAGCAAACAGAGACCCGATTAGATCATTTGTTATTATGGTTAATTTAAGAATTCAGCGAAATTCTATCACATTTGTTCAATTTATGTCGCTCCTATTTCAGATAGCGTATTGGGCTAAGCGGCATCTCGAAGCGCATGAAATGGCGAGTATAATGCACTATTAAACTTCTAGGGTAAGGCAAACAGAGACCCGATTAGATCATTTTATATTACGGTTAATATAAGAATGCAGCGTAATTCTATCACCTTTGTTCAATTTACGTCGCTCCTATTTCAGATAGCGTATTGGGCTAAGCGGCATCTCAAAGCGCATGAAATGGCGAGTAAAATGCACTATTAAACTGATAGGATAAGGCAAACAGAGACCCGATTAGATCATTTTATATTACGGATAATATAAGAATTCAGCGTAATTCTATCACATTTGATCAATTTACGTCGCCCCTATTTCAAATAGCGTATTGTGCTAAGCGGCATCCCAAAGCGCATGAAATGGCGAGTGAAATGCACTATTAGACTTCTATGGTAGGGCGAACAGAGACCCGATTAGATCATTTTACATTAAGGTTAATATAAGAATTCAGGGAAATTCTATCACATTTGTTCAATTTACGTCGCTCCTATTCCAGATAGCGCATTGGGCTATGCGGCAGCTTAAAGCACATGAAATGACGAGTAAAATGCACTATCAAACTTCTATGATAGGGCAAACAGAGGCCCGATTACATCATTTTATATTACGGTTAATATAAGAATTCAGCGTAATTCTATCACCTTTGTTCAACTTACGTAGCTCCTATTTCAGATACCATACTGGGCTAGGCGGCATCATAAAGCGCGTGGAATGGCGAGTAAAATGCACTACTAAACTTCTATGATAGGGCAATCAGAGACCCGATTAGATCATTTTATATTTTGTTTAATATAAGATTTCAGGGAAATTCTATCGCATTTGTTCAATTTACGTCGCTCCTATTTCAGATAGCGTATTCGACTATGCGGCATCTCAAAGCGCATGAAATGGCGAATAAAATGCACTCTTAAACTTCTAGGCTAGGGCGAACAGAGACCCGATCAGATCATTTTACATTATGGTTAATAAAAGAATTCAGCGAAATTCTATCACATTTGTTCAACTTACGTCGCTCCTATTTCAGATAGCGTATTGGGCTAAGCGGCATCTCAAAGCGCATGAAATGGCGAGTAAAATACACTATTAGATTTCTATGGTAGGGCGTACAGAGACCCGATTAGATCATTTTATATTATGGTTAATTTAAGAATTCAGCAAAATTCTATCACATTTGTTCAATTTACATCGCTCCTATTTCAGATACCGTACTGGGCTCGGCGGCATCTTAAAGCGCGTGGAATGGCGAGTAAAATGCACTGTTAAACTTCTAGGGTAGAGCAAACAGAGACCCGATTAGATCATTTGTTATTATGGTTAATTTAAGAATTCAGCGAAATTCTATCACATTTGTTCAGTTTATGTCGCTCCTATTTCAGATAGCGTATTGGGTTAGCGGCATCTCGAAGCGCATGCAATGGCGAGTATAATGCACTATTAAACTTCTAGGGTAAGGCAAACAGAGACCCGATTAGATCATTTTATATTAAGGTTAATATAAGAATTCAGCGAAATTCTATCACATTTGTTCAATTTACGTCGCTCATATTTCAGATAGCGTATAGTGCTAAGCGGCATCTCAAAGCGTATGAAATGGCGAGTAAAATGCACTCCTAAATTTCTATGATAGGGCAATCAGAGACCCGATTAGATCATTTTATATTTTGTTTAATATAAGATTTCAGGGAAATTCTATCACATTTGTTCAATTTGCGTCGCTCATATTTCAGATAGCGAATTGCGCTAAGCGGCATCTCAAAGCGCAGGAAATGGCGAGTAAAATGCACTCTTATACTTCTAGAGTAGAGCAAACAGAGACCCGATTGGATCATTTTGTATTATGGTTAATTTAAGAATTCAGCAAAATTCTATCACATTTGTTCAATTTACGTCGCTCCTATTTAAGATAGCGTACTGCGCTAGGCGGCATCTTAAAGCGCGTGGAATGGCGAGTGAAATGCACTATTAAACTTCGATGATAGGGCAATCAGAGACCCGATGAGATCATTTTATATTTTGGTTAATATAAGAATAAAGCGAAATTCTATCACATTTGTTCAAATTACGTCGCTCCTATTTCAGATAGCGTATTGGGCTAACCGGCATCTCAAAGCGCATGAAATGGCGAGTAAGATGTACTATTAAACTTCTAGGATAAGGCAAACAGAGAACCGATTAGATCATTTTATATTACGGATAATATAAGAATTCAGCGTAATTCTATCACATTTGTTAAACTTACGTCGCTCCTATTTAAAATAGCGTACTGGGCTAGGCGGCATCATAAAGCGCGTGGAAGGGCGAGTAAAATGCACTCTTAAACTTCTAGGCTATGGCGAACAGAGACCCTATTAGATCATTGTATATTATGGTTAATTTAAGAATTCAACGAAATTCTATCACACTTGTTCAATTTACGTCGCTCCTATTTCAGATAGGGTATTGGGCTCAGCGGCATCTCAAAGCGCATGAAATGGCGAGTAAAATGCGCTATTAAACTTCTAGGGTAAGGCAAACAGTGACCCGATTAGATCATTTTATATTATGGTTAATTTAAGAATTCAGCGTAATTCTATCACATTTGTTCAATTTACGTCGCCCCTATTTCAAATAGCGTATTGTGCTAAGCGGCATCTCAAAGCGCATGAAATGGCGAGTGAAATGCACTATTAGACTTCTATGGTAGGGCGAACAGAGACCCGATTAGATCATTTTACATTAAGGTTAATATAAGGATTCAGGGAAATTCTATCACATTTGTTCAATTTACGTCGCTCCTATTCTCGATAGCGTATTGGGCTAAGCGGCATCTCAAAGCGCATGAAATGGCGAGTAAAATGCACTATTAAACTTCTAGGATAAGGCAAACAGAGAGCCGATTAGATCATTTTATATTACGGATAATATAAGAATTCAGCGTAATTCTATCACATTTGTTAAACTTACGTCGCTCCTATTTAAAATAGCGTACTGCGCTAGGCGGCATCATAAAGCGCGTGGAAGGGCGAGTAAAATGCACTCTTAAACTTCTAGGCTATGGCGAACAGAGACCCTATTAGATCATTGTATATTATGGTTAATTTAAGAATTCAACGAAATTCTATCACACTTGTTCAATTTACGTCGCTCCTATTTCAGATAGGGTATTGGGCTAAGCGGCATCTCAAAGCGCATGAAATGGCGAGTAAAATATACTATCAAACTTCTATGATAGGGCAAACAGAGGCCCGATTACATCATTTTATATTACGGTTAATATAAGAATTCAGCGTAATTCTATCACATTTGTTCAACTTACGTAGCTCCTATTTCAGATACCATACTGGGCTAGGCGGCATCATAAAGCGCGTGGAATGGCGAGTAAAATGCACTACTAAACTTCTATGATAGGGCAATCAGAGACCCGATTAGATCATTTTATATTTTGTTTAATATAAGATTTCAGGGAAATTCTATCGCATTTGTTCAATTTACGTCGCTCCTATTTCAGATAGCGTATTCGACTATGCGGCATCTCAAAGCGCATGAAATGGCGAATAAAATGCACTCTTAAACTTCTAGGCTAGGGCGAACAGAGACCCGATCAGATCATTTTACATTATGGTTAATAAAAGAATTCAGCGAAATTCTATCATATTTGTTCAACTTACGTCGCTCCTATTTCAGATAGCGTATTGGGCTAAGCGGCATCTCAAAGCGCATGAAATGGCGAGTAAAATGCACTATTAGATTTCTATGGTAGGGCGTACAGAGACCCGATTAGATCATTTTATATTATGGTTAATTTAAGAATTCAGCAAAATTCTATCACATTTGTTCAATTTACATCGCTCCTATTTCAGATACCGTACTGGGCTCGGCGGCATCTTAAAGCGCGTGGAATGGCGAGTGAAATGCACTATTAGACTTCTATGGTAGGGCGAAAAGAGACCCGACTAGATCATTTTACATTAAGGTTAATATAAGAATTCAGGGAAATTCTATCACATTTGTTCAATTTACGTCGCTCCCATTCCAGGTAGCGTACTGGGCTAGGCGGCATCTTAAAGCGCGTGGTATGGCGAGTAAAATGCACTACTAAACTTCTATGATAGGGCAATCAGAGACCCGATTAGATCATTTTATATTTTGTTTAATATAAGATTTCAGGGAAATTCTATCGCATTTGTACAATTTACGTCGCTCCTATTTCAGATAGCGTATTGGGCTATGCGGCATCTCAAAGCGCATGAAATGGCGAGTAAAATGCACTGTTAAACTTCTAGGGTAGAGCAAACAGAGACCCGATTAGATCATTTGTTATTATGGTTAATTTAAGAATTCAGCGAAATTCTATCACATTTGTTCAATTTATGTCGCTCCTATTTCAGATAGCGTATTGGGCTAAGCGGCATCTCGAAGCGCATGAAATGGCGAGTATAATGCACTATTAAACTTCTAGGGTAAGGCAAACAGAGACCCGATTAGATCATTTTATATTACGGTTAATATAAGAATGCAGCGTAATTCTATCACCTTTGTTCAATTTACGTCGCTCCTATTATAGATAGCGTATTGGGCTAAGCGGCATCTCAAAGCGCATGAAATGGCGAGTAAAATGCACTATTAAACTGATAGGATAAGGCAAACAGAGACCCGATTAGATCATTTTATATTACGGATAATATAAGAATTCAGCGTAATTCTATCACATTTGATCAATTTACGTCGCCCCTATTTCAAATAGCGTATTGTGCTAAGCGGCATCCCAAAGCGCATGAAATGGCGAGTGAAATGCACTATTAGACTTCTATGGTAGGGCGAACAGAGACCCGATTAGATCATTTTACATTAAGGTTAATATAAGAATTCAGGGAAATTCTATCACATTTGTTCAATTTACGTCGCTCCTATTCCAGATAGCGCATTGGGCTATGCGGCAGCTTAAAGCACATGAAATGACGAGTAAAATGCACTATCAAACTTCTATGATAGGGCAAACAGAGGCCCGATTACATCATTTTATATTACGGTTAATATAAGAATTCAGCGTAATTCTATCACCTTTGTTCAACTTACGTAGCTCCTATTTCAGATACCATACTGGGCTAGGCGGCATCATAAAGCGCGTGGAATGGCGAGTAAAATGCACTACTAAACTTCTATGATAGGGCAATCAGAGACCCGATTAGATCATTTTATATTTTGTTTAATATAAGATTTCAGG
Organism: Macropis europaea; assembly: GCA_916610135.2. NCBI lineage: Eukaryota > Metazoa > Arthropoda > Insecta > Hymenoptera > Melittidae > Macropis > Macropis europaea. The sequence continues at coordinate 112,210 of CAKAJE020000441.1, read as the reverse complement.
GAAATTCTATCGCATTTGTTCAATTTACGTCGCTCCTATTTCAGATAGCGTATTCGACTATGCGGCATCTCAAAGCGCATGAAATGGCGAATAAAATGCACTCTTAAACTTCTAGGCTAGGGCGAACAGAGACCCGATCAGATCATTTTACATTATGGTTAATAAAAGAATTCAGCGAAATTCTATCACATTTGTTCAACTTACGTCGCTCCTATTTCAGATAGCGTATTGGGCTAAGCGGCATCTCAAAGCGCATGAAATGGCGAGTAAAATACACTATTAGATTTCTATGGTAGGGCGTACAGAGACCCGATAAGATCATTTTATATTATGGTTAATTTAAGAATTCAGCAAAATTCTATCACATTTGTTCAATTTACATCGCTCCTATTTCAGATACCGTACTGGGCTCGGCGGCATCTTAAAGCGCGTGGAATGGCGAGTAAAATGCACTGTTAAACTTCTAGGGTAGAGCAAACAGAGACCCGATTAGATCATTTGTTATTATGGTTAATTTAAGAATTCAGCGAAATTCTATCACATTTGTTCAGTTTATGTCGCTCCTATTTCAGATAGCGTATTGGGTTAGCGGCATCTCGAAGCGCATGCAATGGCGAGTATAATGCACTATTAAACTTCTAGGGTAAGGCAAACAGAGACCCGATTAGATCATTTTATATTAAGGTTAATATAAGAATTCAGCGAAATTCTATCACATTTGTTCAATTTACGTCGCTCATATTTCAGATAGCGTATAGTGCTAAGCGGCATCTCAAAGCGTATGAAATGGCGAGTAAAATGCACTCCTAAATTTCTATGATAGGGCAATCAGAGACCCGATTAGATCATTTTATATTTTGTTTAATATAAGATTTCAGGGAAATTCTATCACATTTGTTCAATTTGCGTCGCTCATATTTCAGATAGCGAATTGCGCTAAGCGGCATCTCAAAGCGCAGGAAATGGCGAGTAAAATGCACTCTTATACTTCTAGAGTAGAGCAAACAGAGACCCGATTGGATCATTTTGTATTATGGTTAATTTAAGAATTCAGCAAAATTCTATCACATTTGTTCAATTTACGTCGCTCCTATTTAAGATAGCGTACTACGCTAGGCGGCATCTTAAAGCGCGTGGAATGGCGAGTGAAATGCACTATTAAACTTCGATGATAGGGCAATCAGAGACCCGATGAGATCATTTTATATTTTGGTTAATATAAGAATAAAGCGAAATTCTATCACATTTGTTCAAATTACGTCGCTCCTATTTCAGATAGCGTATTGGGCTAACCGGCATCTCAAAGCGCATGAAATGGCGAGTAAGATGTACTATTAAACTTCTAGGATAAGGCAAACAGAGAACCGATTAGATCATTTTATATTACGGATAATATAAGAATTCAGCGTAATTCTATCACATTTGTTAAACTTACGTCGCTCCTATTTAAAATAGCGTACTGGGCTAGGCGGCATCATAAAGCGCGTGGAAGGGCGAGTAAAATGCACTCTTAAACTTCTAGGCTATGGCGAACAGAGACCCTATTAGATCATTGTATATTATGGTTAATTTAAGAATTCAACGAAATTCTATCACACTTGTTCAATTTACGTCGCTCCTATTTCAGATAGGGTATTGGGCTAAGCGGCATCTCAAAGCGCATGAAATGGCGAGTAAAATGCGCTATTAAACTTCTAGGGTAAGGCAAACAGTGACCCGATTAGATCATTTTATATTACGGATAATATAAGAATTCAGCGTAATTCTATCACATTTGTTCAATTTACGTCGCCCCTATTTCAAATAGCGTATTGTGATAAGCGGCATCTCAAAGCGCATGAAATGGCGAGTGAAATGCACAATTAGACTTCTATGGTAGGGCGAACAGAGACACGATTAGATCATTTTACATTGAGGTTAATATAAGAATGCAGCGTAATTCTATCACATTTGTTTAAGTTACGTCGCTCCTATTTCAGATAGCGTACTGGGCTAGGCGGCAACTTAAAGCGCGTGGAATGGCGAGTAGAATGCACTACTAAGCTTCCATGATAGGGCAATCAGAGACCCGATTAGATCATTTTATATTACGGATAATATAAGAATTCAGCGTAATTCTATCACATTTGTTCAATTTACGTCGCCCCTATTTCAAATAGCGTATTGTGCTAAGCGGCATCTCAAAGCGCATCAAATGGCGAGTGAAATGCACTATTAGACTTCTATGGTAGCGCGATCAGAGACACGATTAGATCATTTTACATTAAGGTTAACATAAGAATTCAGGGAAATTCTATCACATTTGTTCAATTTACGTCGCTCCTATTCCAGATAGCGTATTGGGCTATGCGGCAGCTTAAAGCACATGAAATGACGAGTAAAATATACTATCAAACTTCTATGATAGGGCAAACAGAGGCCCGATTACATCATTTTATATTACGGTTAATATAAGAATTCAGCGTAATTCTATCACATTTGTTCAACTTACGTCGCTCCTATTTCAGATAGCGTATTCGACTATGCGGCATCTCAAAGCGCATGAAATGGCGAATAAAATGCACTCTTAAACTTCTAGGCTAGGGCGAACAGAGACCCGATCAGATCATTTTACATTATGGTTAATAAAAGAATTCAGCGAAATTCTATCATATTTGTTCAACTTACGTCGCTCCTATTTCAGATAGCGTATTGGGCTAAGCGGCATCTCAAAGCGCATGAAATGGCGAGTAAAATGCACTATTAGATTTCTATGGTAGGGCGTACAGAGACCCGATTAGATCATTTTATATTATGGTTAATTTAAGAATTCAGCAAATTTCTATCACATTTGTTCAATTTACATCGCTCCTATTTCAGATACCGTACTGGGCTCGGCGGCATCTTAAAGCGCGTGGAATGGCGAGTGAAATGCACTATTAGACTTCTATGGTAGGGCGAAAAGAGACCCGACTAGATCATTTTACATTAAGGTTAATATAAGAATTCAGGGAAATTCTATCACATTTGTTCAATTTACGTCGCTCCCATTCCAGGTAGCGTACTGGGCTAGGCGGCATCTTAAAGCGCGTGGAATGGCGAGTAAAATGCACTACTAAACTTCTATGATAGGGCAATCAGAGACCCGATTAGATCATTTTATATTTTGTTTAATATAAGATTTCAGGGAAATTCTATCGCATTTGTTCAATTTACGTCGCTCCTATTTCAGATAGCGTATTGGGCTATGCGGCATCTCAAAGCGCATGAAATGGCGAGTAAAATGCACTGTTAAACTTCTAGGGTAGAGCAAACAGAGACCCGATTAGATCATTTGTTATTATGGTTAATTTAAGAATTCAGCGAAATTCTATCACATTTGTTCAATTTATGTCGCTCCTATTTCAGATAGCGTATTGGGCTAAGCGGCATCTCGAAGCGCATGAATTGGCGAGTATAATGCACTATTAAACTTCTAGGGTAAGGCAAACAGAGACCCGATTAGATCATTTTATATTACGGTTAATATAAGAATGCAGCGTAATTCTATCACCTTTGTTCAATTTACGTCGCTCCTATTTCAGATAGCGTATTGGGCTAAGCGGCATCTCAAAGCGCATGAAATGGCGAGTAAAATGCACTATTAAACTGATAGGATAAGGCAAACAGAGACCCGATTAGATCATTTTATATTACGGATAATATAAGAATTCAGCGTAATTCTATCACATTTGAACAATTTACGTCGCCCCTATTTCAAATAGCGTATTGTGCTAAGCGGCATCCCAAAGCGCATGAAATGGCGAGTGAAATGCACTATTAGACTTCTATGGTAGGGCGAACAGAGACCCGATTAGATCATTTTACATTAAGGTTAATATAAGAATTCAGGGAAATTCTATCACATTTGTTCAATTTACGTCGCTCCTATTCCAGATAGCGCATTGGGCTATGCGGCAGCTTAAAGCACATGAAATGACGAGTAAAATGCACTATCAAACTTCTATGATAGGGCAAACAGAGGCCCGATTACATCATTTTATATTATGGTTAATATAAGAATTCAGCGTAATTCTATCACCTTTGTTCAACTTACGTAGCTCCTATTTCAGATACCATACTGGGCTAGGCGGCATCATAAAGCGCGTGGAATGGCGAGTAAAATGCACTACTAAACTTCTATGATAGGGCAATCAGAGACCCGATTAGATCATTTTATATTTTGTTTAATATAAGATTTCAGGGAAATTCTATCGCATTTGTTCAATTTACGTCGCTCCTATTTCAGATAGCGTATTCGACTATGCGGCATCTCAAAGCGCATGAAATGGCGAATGAAATGCACTCTTAAACTTCTAGGCTAGGGCGAACAGAGACCCGATCAGATCATTTTACATTATGGTTAATAAAAGAATTCAGCGAAATTCTATCACATTTGTTCAACTTACGTCGCTCCTATTTCAGATAGCGTATTGGGCTAAGCGGCATCTCAAAGCGCATGAAATGGCGAGTAAAATGCACTGTTAAACTTCTAGGGTAGAGCAAACAGAGACCCGATTAGATCATTTGTTATTATGGTTAATTTAAGAATTCAGCGAAATTCTATCACATTTGTTCAGTTTATGTCGCTCCTATTTCAGATAGCGTATTGGGTTAGCGGCATCTCGAAGCGCATGCAATGGCGAGTATAATGCACTATTAAACTTCTAGGGTAAGGCAAACAGAGACCCGATTAGATCATTTTATATTACGGTTAATATAAGAATGCAGCGTAATTCTATCACATTTGTTCAATTTACGTCGCTCCTATTTCAGATAGCGTATTGGGCTAAGCGGCATCTCAAAGCGCATGAAATGGCGAGTAAAATGCACTATTAAACTTCTAGGATAAGGCAAACAGAGACCCGATTAGATCATTTTATATTACGGATAATATAAGAATTCAGCGAAATTCTATCACATTTGTTCAACTTACGTCGCTCCTATTTCAGATAGCGTATTGGGCTAAGCGGCATCTCAAAGCGCATGAAATGGCGAGTAATATGCACTATTAGATTTCTATGGTAGGGCGTACAGAGACCCGATTAGATCATTTTATATTATGGTTAATTTAAGAATTCAGAAAAATTCTATCACATTTGTTCAATTTACGTCGCTCTTATTTCAGATAGCATATTGGGCTAAGCGGCATCTCAAAGCGCATGAAATGGCGAGTGAAATGCACTATTAGACTTCTATGGTAGGGCGAACAGAGACCCGATTAGATCATTTTATATTATGGTTAATTTAAGAATTCAGTGAAATTCTATCACACTTGTTCAATTTACGTCGCTCCTATTTCAGATAGCGTATTGGGCTAAGCTGCATTTCAAAGCGCATGAAATGGCGAGTAAAATGCCCTATTAAACTTCTAGGATAAGGCAAACAGAGACCCGATTAGATCATTTTATATTACGGTAAATATAAGAATTTGGCGTAATTCTATCACATTTGTTCAATTTACGTCGCTGCTATTCCAGATAGCTTATTGTGCTTAGCGGCATCTCAAAGCGCATGACATGACGAGTGAAATGCACTATTAAAACTTCTAGGATAAGGCAAACAGAGACCCGATTAGATCATTTTATATTTTGGTTAATATAAGAATTCAGCGAAATTCTATCACATTTGTCAATTTACGTCGCTCCTATTTCAGGTAGCGAACTGGGCTATGCGGCATCTTAAAGCGCGCGGAATGGCGAGTAAAATTGCACTATTAAACTTCAATGCTAGGGCAATCAGAGACCCGATTAGATCATTTCATATTTTGGTTAATATAAGAATTCAGTGAAATTCTATCACATTTGTTCAATTTACGTCGCTCCTATTTCAGATAGCGTATTGGGCAAAGCGGCATCTCAAAGCGTATGAAATGGCGAATAAAATGCACTATTAATGTTCTAGGCTAGGGCGAACAGAGATCCGATTAGATCATTTTACATTATGGTTAATAAAAGAGTTCAGCAAAATTCTATCACATTCGTTCAATTTAGGTCGCTCCTATTTCAGATAGCGTATTGGGCTAGGCGGCATCTCGAGGCGCATGAAATGACGAGTGAAATGCAACATTAAACTTCTAGGGACGGGCGAACAGAGACCCGATTAGATCATTTTACATTAAGGTTAATATAAGAATTCAGCGAAATTCTATCACATTTGATCAATTTTCGTCGCTCCTATTCCAGATAGCGTATTGGGCTATGCGGCATCTCAAAGCGCATGAAATGACGAGTAAAATGCACTATTAAACTTCTAGGGTAGGGCAAGGAGAGACTCGATTAGATCATTTTATATTATGGTTAATTTAAGAATTCAGCAAAATTCTATCACATTCGTTCAATTTAGGTCGCTCCTATTTCAGATAGCGTATTGGGCTAGGCGGCATCTCGAGGCGCATGAAATGACGAGTGAAATGCAACATTAAACTTCTAGGGACGGGCGAACAGAGACCCGATTAGATCATTTTACATTAAGGTTAATATAAGAATTCAGCGAAATTCTATCACATTTGTTCAATTTACGTCGCTCATATTTCAGATAGCGTATTGGGCTAAGCGGCATCACAAAGCGTATGAAATGGCGAGTAAAATGCACTCCTAAATTTCTATGATAGGGCAATCAGAGACCCGATTAGATCATTTTATATTTTGTTTAATATAAGATTTCAGGGAAATTCTATCACATTTGTTCAATTTGCGTCGCTCATATTTCAGGTAGCGTATTGCGCTAAGCGGCATTTCAAAGCGCAGGAAATGGCGAGTAAAATGCACTCTTATACTTCTAGAGTAGGGCAAACAGAGACCCGATTGGATCATTTTGTATTATGGTTAATTTGAGAATTCAGCAAAATTCTATCACATTTGTTCAATTTACGTCGCTCCTATTTAAGATAGCGTACTGCGCTAGGCGGCATCTTAAAGCGCGTGGAATGGCGAGTGAAATGCACTATTAAACTTCGATGATAGGGCAATCAGAGACCCGATGAGATCATTTTATATTTTGGTTAATATAAGAATAAAGCGAAATTCTATCACATTTGTTCAAATTACGTCGCTCCTATTTCAGATAGCGTATTGGGCTAACCGGCATCTCAAAGCGCATGAAATGGCGAGTAAGATGTACTATTAAACTTCTAGGATAAGGCAAACAGAGAACCGATTAGATCATTTTATATTACGGATAATATAAGAATTCAGCGTAATTCTATCACATTTGTTAAACTTACGTCGCTCCTATTTAAAATAGCGTACTGGGCTAGGCGGCATCATAAAGCGCGTGGAAGGGCGAGTAAAATGCACTCTTAAACTTCTAGGCTATGGCGAACAGAGACCCTATTAGATCATTGTATATTATGGTTAATTTAAGAATTCAACGAAATTCTATCACACTTGTTCAATTTACGTCGCTCCTATTTCAGATAGGGTATTGGGCTAAGCGGCATCTCAAAGCGCATGAAATGGCGAGTAAAATGCGCTATTAAACTTCTAGGGTAAGGCAAACAGTGACCCGATTAGATCATTTTATATTATGGTTAATTTAAGAATTCAGCGTAATTCTATCACATTTGTTCAATTTACGTCGCCCCTATTTCAAATAGCGTATTGTGCTAAGCGGCATCTCAAAGCGCATGAAATGGCGAGTGAAATGCACTATTAGACTTCTATGGTAGGGCGAACAGAGACCCGATTAGATCATTTTACATTAAGGTTAATATAAGAATTCAGGGAAATTCTATCACATTTGTTCAATTTACGTCGCTCCTATTCTCGATAGCGTATTGGGCTAAGCAGCATCTCAAAGCGCATGAAATGGCGAGTAAAATGCACTATTAAACTTCTAGGATAAGGCAAACAGAGAGCCGATTAGATCATTTTATATTACGGATAATATAAGAATTCAGCGTAATTCTATCACATTTGTTAAACTTACGTCGCTCCTATTTAAAATAGCGTACTGCGCTAGGCGGCATCATAAAGCGCGTGGAAGGGCGAGTAAAATGCACTCTTAAACTTCTAGGCTATGGCGAACAGAGACCCTATTAGATCATTGTATATTATGGTTAATTTAAGAATTCAACGAAATTCTATCACACTTGTTCAATTTACGTCGCTCCTATTTCAGATAGGGTATTGGGCTAAGCGGCATCTCAAAGCGCATGAAATGGCGAGTAAAATGCGCTATTAAACTTCTAGGGTAAGGCAAACAGTGACCCGATTAGATCATTTTATATTACGGATAATATAAGAATTCAGCGTAATTCTATCACATTTGTTCAATTTACGTCGCTCCTATTTCAAATAGCGTATTGTGATAAGCGGCATCTCAAAGCGCATGAAATGGCGAGTGAAATGCACAATTAGACTTCTATGGTAGGGCGAACAGAGACACGATTAGATCATTTTACATTGAGGTTAATATAAGAATTCAGGGAAATTCTATCACATTTGTTCAATTTACGTCGCTCCTATTCCAGATAGCGTATTGGGCTATGCGGCAGCTTAAAGCACATGAAATGGCGAGTAAAATGCACTATCAAACTTCTATGATAGGGCAAACAGAGGCCCGATTACATCATTGTATATTACGGTGAATATAAGAATTCAGCGTAATTCTATCACATTTGTTCAACTTACGTTGCTCCTATTTCAGATAGCGTACTGGGCTAGGCGGCAACTTAAAGCGCGTGGAATGGCGAGTAGAATGCACTACTAAACTTCTATGATAGGGCAATCAGAGACCCGATTAGATCATTTTATATTACGGTTAATATAAGAATGCAGCGTAATTCTATCACATTTGTTCAAGTTACGTCGCTCCTATTTCAGATAGCGTACTGGTCTAGGCGGCAACTTAAAGCGCGTGGAATGGCGACTAGAATGCACTACTAAGCTTAAATGATAGGGCAATCAGAGACCCGATTAGATCATTTTATATTACGGATAATATAAGAATTCAGCGTAATTCTATCACATTTGTTCAATTTACGTCGCCCCTATTTCAAATAGCGTATTGTGCTAAGCGGCACCTCAAAGCGCATGAAATGGCGAGTAAAATGCACTATTAGATTTCTATGGTAGGGCGTACAGAGACCCGTTTAGATCATTTTATATTATGGTTAATTTAAGAATTCAGCAAAATTCTATCACATTTGTTCAATTTACATCGCTCCTATTTCAGATACCGTACTGGGCTCGGCGGCATCTTAAAGCGCGTGGAATGGCGAGTGAAATGCACTATTAGACTTCTATGGTAGGGCGAAAAGAGACCCGACTAGATCATTTTACATTAAGGTTAATATAAGAATTCAGGGAAATTCTATCACATTTGTTCAATTTACGTCGCTCCCATTCCAGGTAGCGTACTGGGCTAGTCGGCATCTTAAAGCGCGTGGAATGGCGAGTAAAATGCACTACTAAACTTCTATGATAGGGCAATCAGAGACACGATTAGATCATTTTATATTTTGTTTAATATAAAATTTCAGGGAAATTCTATCGCATTTGTTCAATTTACGTCGCTCCTATTTCAGATAGCGTATTGGGCTATGCGGCATCTCAAAGCGCATGAAACGGCGAGTAAAATGCACTGTTAAACTTCTAGGGTAGAGCAAACAGAGACCCGATTAGATCATTTGTTATTACGGTTAATTTAAGAATTCAGCGAAATTCTATCACATTTGTTCAATTTATGTCGCTCCTATTTCAGATAGCGTATTGGGTTAGCGGCATCTCGAAGCGCATGAAATGGCGAGTATAATGCACTATTAAACTTCTAGGGTAAGGCAAACAGAGACCCGATTAGATCATTTTATATTACGGTTAATATAAGAATGCAGCGTAATTCTATCACATTTGTTCAATTTACGTCGCTCCTATTTCAGATAGCGTATTGGGCTAAGCGGCATCTCAAAGCGCATGAAATGGCGAGTAAAATGCACTATTAAACTTCTAGGATAAGGCAAACAGAGACACGATCAGATCATTTTACATTATGGTTAATAAAAGAATTCAGCGAAATTCTATCACATTTGTTCAACTTACGTCGCTCCTATTTCAGATAGCGTATTGGGCTAAGCGGCATCTCAAAGCGCATGAAATGGCGAGTAAAATGCACTATTAGATTTCTATGGTAGGGCGTACAGAGACCCGATTAGATCATTTTATATTATGGTTAATTTAAGAATTCAGCAAAATTCTATCACATTTGTTCAATTTACGTCGCTACTATTTCAGATACCGTACTGGGCTCGGCCGCATCTTAAAGCGCGTGGAATGGCGAGCGAAATGCACTATTAGACTTCTATGGTAGGGCGAACAGAGACCCGACTAGATCATTTTACATTAAGGTTAATATAAGAATTCAGGGAAATTCTATCACATTTGTTCAATTTACGTCGCTCCCATTCCAGATAGCGTATTGGGCTATGCGGCACCTTAAAGCACATGAAATGGCGAGTAAAATGCACTATTAAACTTCTATCATAGGGCAAACAGAGACCCGATTATATCATTTTATATTACGGTTAATATAAGAATTCAGCGTAATTCTATCACATTTGTTCAACTTACGTCGCTCCTATTTCAGGTAGCGTACTGGGCTAAGCGGCATCTCAAAGCGCATGAAATGGCGAGTAAAATGCACTATTAAACTTCTAGGATAAGGCAAACAGAGACCCGATTAGATCATTTTATATTACGGATAATATAAGAATTCAGCGTAATTCTATCACATTTGTTCAATTTACGTCGCCCCTATTTCAAATAGCGTATTGTGCTAAGCGGCATCTCAAAGCGCATGAAATGGCGAGTGAAATGCACAATTAGACTTCTATGGTAGGGCGAACAGAGACACGATTAGATCATTTTACATTGAGGTTAATATAAGAATTCAGGGAAATTCTATCACATTTGTTCAATTTACGTCGCTCCTATTTCAGATAGCGTACTGGGCTAGGCGGCAACTTAAAGCGCGTGGAATGGCGAGTAGAATGCACTACTAAGCTTCTATGATAGGGCAATCAGAGACCCGATTAGATCATCTTATATTACGGATAATATAAGAATTCAGCGTAATTCTATCACATTTGTTCAATTTACGTCGCCCCTATTTCAAATAGCGTATTGTGCTAAGCGGCATCTCAAAGCGCATGAAATGGCGAGTGAAATGCACTATTAGACTTCTATGGTAGCGCGAACAGAGACACGATTAGATCATTTTACATTAAGGTTAATATAAGAATTCAGGGAAATTCTATCGCATTTGTTCAATTTACGTCGCTCCTATTTCAGATAGCGTATTCGACTATGCGGCATCTCAAAGCGCATGAAATGGCGAATAAAATGCACTCTTAAACTTCTAGGCTAGGGCGAACAGAGACCCGATCAGATCATTTTACATTATGGTTAATAAAAGAATTCAGCGAAATTCTATCACATTTGTTCAACTTACGTCGCTCCTATTTCAGATAGCGTATTGGGCTAAGCGGCATCTCAAAGCGCATGAAATGGCGAGTAAAATGCACTATTAGATTTCTATGGTAGGGCGTACAGAGACCCGATTAGATCATTTTATATTATGGTTAATTTAAGAATTCAGCAAAATTCTATCACATTTGTTCAATTTACGTCGCTACTATTTCAGATACCGTACTGGGCTCGGCCGCATCTTAAAGCGCGTGGAATGGCGAGTGAAATGCACTATTAGACTTCTATGGTAGGGCGAACAGAGACCCGACTAGATCATTTTACATTAAGGTTAATATAAGAATTCAGGGAAATTCTATCACATTTGTTCAATTTACGTCGCTCCCATTCCAGGTAGCGTACTGGGCTAGGCGGCATCTTAAAGCGCGTGGAATGGCGAGTAAAATGCACTACTAAACTTCTATGATAGGGCAATCAGAGACCCGATTAGATCATTTTATATTTTGTTTAATATAAGATTTCAGGGAAATTCTATCGCATTTGTTCAATTTACGTCGCTCCTATTTCAGATAGCGTATTGGGCTATGCGGCATCTCAAAGCGCATGAAATGGCGAGTAAAATGCACTGTTAAACTTCTAGGGTAGAGCAAACAGAGACCCGATTAGATCATTTGTTATTATGGTTAATTTAAGAATTCAGCGAAATTCTATCACATTTGTTCAATTTATGTCGCTCCTATTTCAGATAGCGTATTGGGCTAAGCGGCATCTCGAAGCGCATGAAATGGCGAGTATAATGCACTATTAAACTTCTAGGGTAAGGCAAACAGAGACCCGATTAGATCTTTTTATATTACGGTTAATATAAGAATGCAGCGTAATTCTATCACATTTGTTCAATTTACGTCGCTCCTATTTCAGAGAGCGTATTGGGCTAAGCGGCATCTCAAAGCGCATGAAATGGCGAGTAAAATGCACTATTAAACTTCTAGGATAAGGCAAACAGAGACCCGATTAGATCATTTTATATTACGGATAATATAAGAATTCAGCGTAATTCTATCACATTTGATCAATTTACGTCGCCCCTATTTCAAATAGCGTATTGTGCTAAGCGGCATCTCAAAGCGCATGAAATGGCGAGTGAAATGCACTATTAGACTTCTATGGTAGGGCGAACAGAGACCCGATTAGATCATTTTACATTAAGGTTAATATAAGAATTCAGGGAAATTCTATCACATTTGTTCAATTTACGTCGCTCCTATTCCCGATAGCGTATTGGGCTATGCGGCAGCTTAAAGCACATGAAATGGTGAGTAAAATGCACTATCAAACTTCTATGATAGGGCAAACAGAGGCCCGATTACATCATTTTATATTACGGTTAATATAAGAATTCAGCGTAATTCTATCACATTTGTTCAACTTACGTCGCTCCTATTTCAGGTAGCGTACTGGGCTAGGCGGCATCTTAAAGCGCGTGGAATGGCGAGTAAAGTGCACTAGTAAACTTCTATGATAGGGCAATCAGAGACCCGATTAGATCATTTTATATTTTGTTTAATATAAGATTTCAGGGAAATTCTATCGCATTTGTTCAATTTACGTCGCTCCTATTTCAGATAGCGTATTGGGCTATGCGGCATCTCAAAGCGCATGAAATGGCGAGTAAAATGCACTGTTAAACTTCTAGGGTAGAGCAAACAGAGACCCGATTAGATCATTTGTTATTATGGTTAATTTAAGAATTCAGCGAAATTCTATCACATTTGTTCAATTTATGTCGCTCCTATTTCAGATAGCGTATTGGGCTAAGCGGCATCTCGAAGCGCATGAAATGGCGAGTATAATGCACTATTAAACTTCTAGGGTAAGGCAAACAGAGACCCGATTAGATCATTTTATATTACGGTTAATATAAGAATGCAGCGTAATTCTATCACATTTGTTCAATTTACGTCGCTCCTATTTCAGATAGCGTATTGGGCTAAGCGGCATCTCAAAGCGCATGAAATGGCGAGTAAAATGCACTATTAAACTTCTAGGATAAGGCAAACAGAGACCCGATTAGATCATTTTATATTACGGATAATATAAGAATTCAGCGTAATTCTATCACATTTGATCAATTTACGTCGCCCCTATTTCAAATAGCGTATTGTGCTAAGCGGCATCTCAAAGCGCATGAAATGGCGAGTGAAATGCACTATTAGACTTCTATGGTGGGGCGAACAGAGACCCGATTAGATCATTTTACATTAAGGTTAATATAAGAATTCAGGGAAATTCTATCACATTTGTTCAATTTACGTCGCTCCTATTCCCGATAGCGTATTGGGCTATGCGGCAGCTTAAAGCACATGAAATGGTGAGTAAAATGCACTATCAAACTTCTATGATAGGGCAAACAGAGGCCCGATTACATCATTTTATATTACGGTTAATATAAGAATTCAGCGTAAATCTATCACATTTGTTCAACTTACGTCGCTCCTATTTCAGGTAGCGTACTGGGCTAGGCGGCATCTTAAAGCGCGTGGAATGGCGAGTAAAATGCATTACTAAACTTCTATGATAGGGCAATCAGAGACACGATTAGATCATTTTATATTTTGTTTAATATAAGATTTCAGGGAAATTCTATCGCATTTGTTCAATTTACGTCGCTCCTATTTCAGATAGCGTATTCGGCTATGCGGCATCTCAAAGCGCATGAAATGGCGAGTAAAATGCACTATTAAACTTCTATCATAGGGCAAACAGAGACCCGATTATATCATTTTATATTACGGTTAATATAAGAATTCAGCGTAATTCTATCACATTTGTTCAACTTACGTCGCTCCTATTTCAGGTAGCGTACTGGGCTAAGCGGCATCTCAAAGCGCATGAAATGGCGAGTAAAATGCACTATTAAACTTCTAGGATAAGGCAAACAGAGACCCGATTAGATCATTTTATATTACGGATAATATAAGAATTCAGCGTAATTCTATCACATTTGTTCAATTTACGTCGCCCCTATTTCAAATAGCGTATTGTGCTAAGCGGCATCTCAAAGCGCATGAAATGGCGAGTGAAATGCACAATTAGACTTCTATGGTAGGGCGAACAGAGACACGATTAGATCATTTTACATTGAGGTTAATATAAGAATTCAGGGAAATTCTATCACATTTGTTCAATTTACGTCGCTCCTATTCCAGATAGCGTATTCGGCTATGCGGCAGCTTAAAGCACATGAAATGGCGAGTAAAATGCACTATTAGATTTCTATGGTAGGGCAAACAGAGGCCCGATTACATCATTGTATATTACGGTTAATATAAGAATTCAGCGTAATTCTATCACATTTGTTCAACTTACGTTGCTCCTATTTCAGATAGCGTACTGGGCTAGGCGGCAGCTTAAAGCGCGTGGAATGGCGAGTAGAATGCACTACTAAACTTCTATGATAGGGCAATCAGAGACCCGATTAGATCATGTTATATTACGGTTAATATAAGAATGCAGCGTAATTCTATCACATTTGTTCAAATTACGTCGCTCCAATTTCAGATAGCGTATTGGGCTAAGCGGCATCTCAAAGCGCATGAAATGGCGAGTAAGATGTACTATTAAACTTCTAGGATAAGGCAAACAGAGAACCGATTAGATCATTTTATATTACGGATAATATAAGAATTCAGCGTAATTCTATCACATTTGTTAAACTTACGTCGCTCCTATTTAAAATAGCGTACTGGGCTAGGCGGCATCATAAAGCGCGTGGAAGGGCGAGTAAAATGCACTCTTAAACTTCTAGGCTATGGCGAACAGAGACCCTATTAGATCATTGTATATTATGGTTAATTTAAGAATTCAACGAAATTCTATCACACTTTTTCAATTTACGTCGCTCCTATTTCAGATAGGGTATTGGGCTAAGCGGCATCTCAAAGCGCATGAAATGGCGAGTAAAATGCGCTGTTAAACTTCTAGGGTAAGGCAAACAGTGACCCGATTAGATCATTTTATATTATGGTTAATTTAAGAATTCAGCGTAATTCTATCACATTTGTTCAATTTACGTCGCCCCTATTTCAAATAGCGTATTGTGCTAAGCGGCATCTCAAAGCGCATGAAATGGCGAGTGAAATGCACAATTAGACTTCTATGGTAGGGCGAACAGAGACACGATTAGATCATTTTACATTGAGGTTAATATAAGAATTCAGGGAAATTCTATCACATTTGTTCAATTTACGTCGCTCCTATTCCAGATAGCGTATTGGGCTATGCGGCAGCTTAAAGCACATGAAATGGCGAGTAAAATGCACTATCAAACTTCTATGATAGGGCAAACAGAGGCCCGATTACATCATTGTATATTACGGTTAATATAAGAATTCAGCGTAATTCTATCACATTTGTTCAACTTACGTTGCTCCTATTTCAGAGAGCGTACTGGGCTAGGCGGCAACTTAAAGCGCGTGGAATGGCGAGTAGAATGCACTACTAAACTTCTATGATAGGGCAATCAGAGACCCGATTAGATCATTTTATATTACGGTTAATATAAGAATGCAGCGTAATTCTATCACATTTGTTCAAGTTACGTCGCTCCTATTTCAGATAGCGTACTGGGCTAGGCGGCAACTTAAAGCGCGTGGAATGGCGAGTAGAATGCACTACTAAGCTTCCATGATAGGGCAATCAGAGACCCGATTAGATGATTTTATATTACGGATAATATAAGAATTCAGCGTAATTCTATCACATTTGTTCAATTTACGTCGCCCCTATTTCAAATAGCGTATTGTGCTAAGCGGCATCTCAAAGCGCATCAAATGGCGAGTGAAATGCACTATTAGACTTCTATGGTAGCGCGAACAGAGGCACGATTAGATCATTTTACATTACGGTTAATATAAGAATTCAGGGAAATTCTATCAGATTTGTTCAATTTACGTCGCTCCTATTCCAGATAGCGTATTGGGCTATGCGGCAGCTTAAAGCACATGAAATGACGAGTAAAATATACTATCAAACTTCTATGATAGGGCAAACAGAGGCCCGATTACATCATTTTATATTACGGTTAATATAAGAATTCAGCGTAATTCTATCACATTTGTTCAACTTACGTAGCTCCTATTTCAGATACCATACTGGGCTAGGCGGCATCATAAAGCGCGTGGAATGGCGAGTAAAATGCACTACTAAACTTCTATGATAGGGCAATCAGAGACCCGATTAGATCATTTTATATTTTGTTTAATATAAGATTTCAGGGAAATTCTATCGCATTTGTTCAATTTACGTCGCTCCTATTTCAGATAGCGTATTCGACTATGCGGCATCTCAAAGCGCATGAAATGGCGAATAAAATGCGCTCTTAAACTTCTAGGCTAGGGCGAACAGAGACCCGATCAGATCATTTTACATTATGGTTAATAAAAGAATTCAGCGAAATTCTATCACATTTGTTCAACTTACGTCGCTCCTATTTCAGATAGCGTATTGGGCTAAGCGGCATCTCAAAGCGCATGAAATGGCGAGTAAAATGCACTATTAGATTTCTATGGTAGGGCGTACAGAGACCCGATTAGATCATTTTATATTATGGTTAATTTAAGAATTCAGCAAAATTCTATCACATTTGTTCAATTTACATCGCTCCTATTTCAGATACCGTACTGGGCTCGGCGGCATCTTAAAGCGCGTGGAATGGCGAGTGAAATGCACTATTAGACTTCTATGGTAGGGCGAAAAGAGACCCGACTAGATCATTTTACATTAAGGTTAATATAAGAATTCAGGGAAATTCTATCACATTTGTTCAATTTACGTCGCTCCCATTCCAGGTAGCGTACTGGGCTAGGCGGCATCTTAAAGCGCGTGGAATGGCGAGTAAAATGCACTATTAAACTTCTAGGGTAAGGCAAACAGAGACCCGATTAGATCATTTTATATTACGGTTAATATAAGAATGCAGCGTAATTCTATCACATTTGTTCAATTTACGTCGCTCCTATTTCCGATAGCGTATTGGGCTAAGCGGCATCTCAAAGCGCATGAAATGGCGAGTAAAATGCACTATTAAACTTCTAGGATAAGGCAAACAGAGACCCGATTAGATCATTTTATATTACGGATAATATAAGAATTCAGCGTAATTCTATCACATTTGATCAATTTACGTCGCCCCTATTTCAAATAGCGTATTGTGCTAAGCGGCATCTCAAAGCGCATGAAATGGCGAGTGAAATGCACTATTAGACTTCTATGGTAGGGCGAACAGAGACCCGATTAGATCATTTTACATTAAGGTTAATATAAGAATTCAGGGAAATTCTATCACATTTGTTCAATTTACGTCGCTCCTATTCCAGATAGCGCATTGGGCTATGCGGCAGCTTAAAGCACATGAAATGACGAGTAAAATGCACTATCAAACTTCTATGATAGGGCAAACAGAGGCCCGATTACATCATTTTATATTACGGTTAATATAAGAATTCAGCGTAATTCTATCACATTTGTTCAACTTACGTAGCTCCTATTTCAGATACCATACTGGGCTAGGCGGCATCATAAAGCGCGTGGAATGGTGAGTAAAATACACTACTAAACTTCTATGATAGGGCAATCAGAGACCCGATTAGATCATTTTATATTTTGTTTAATATAAGATTTCAGGGAAATTCTATCGCAGTTGTTCAATTTACGTCGCTCCTATTTCAGATAGCGTATTCGACTATGCGGCATCTCAAAGCGCATGAAATGGCGAATAAAATGCACTCTTAAACTTCTAGGCTAGGGCGAACAGAGACCCGATCAGATCATTTTACATTATGGTTAATAAAAGAATTCAGCGAAATTCTATCACATTTGTTCAACTTACGTCGCTCCTATTTCAGATAGCGTATTGGGCTAAGCGGCATCTCAAAGCGCATGAAATGGCGAGTAAAATACACTATTAGATTTCTATGGTAGGGCGTACAGAGACCCGATTAGATCATTTTATATTATGGTTAATTTAAGAATTCAGCAAAATTCTATCACATTTGTTCAATTTACATCGCTCCTATTTCAGATACCGTATTGGGCTATGCGGCAGCTTAAAGCACATGGAATGGCGAGTAAAATGCACTGTTAAACTTCTAGGGTAGAGCAAACAGAGACCCGATTAGATCATTTTATATTACGGTTAATATAAGAATTCAGCGTAATTCTATCACATTTGTTCAACTTACGTCGCTCCTATTTCAGGTAGCGTACTGGGCTAGGCGGCATCTTAAAGCGCGTGGAATGGCGAGTAAAATGCACTACTAAACTTCTATGATAGAGCAATCAGAGACACGATTAGATCATTTTATATTTTGTTTAATATAAGATTTCAGGGAAATTCTATCGCATTTGTTCAATTTACGTCGCTCCTATTTCAGATAGCGCATTCGGCTATGCGGCATCTCAAAGCGCATGAAATGGCGAAAAAATGCACTCTTAAACTTCTAGGCTAGGGCGAACAGAGACCCGATCAGATCATTTTACATTATGGTTAATAAAAGAATTCAGCGAAATTCTATCACATTTGTTCAACTTACGTCGCTCCTATTTCAGATAGCGTATTGGGCTAAGCGGCATCTCAAAGCGCATGAAATGGCGAGTAAAATGCACTATTAGATTTCTATGGTAGGGCGTACAGAGACCCGATTAGATCATTTTATATTATGGTTAATTTAAGAATTCAGCAAAATTCTATCACATTTGTTCAATTTACGTCGCTACTATTTCAGATACCGTACTGGGCTCGGCCGCATCTTAAAGCGCGTGGAATGGCGAGTGAAATGCACTATTAGACTTCTATGGTAGGGCGAACAGAGACCCGACTAGATCATTTTACATTAAGGTTAATATAAGAATTCAGGGAAATTCTATCACATTTGTTCAATTTACGTCGCTCCCGTTCCAGATAGCGTATTGGGCTATGCGACACCTTAAAGCACATGAAATGGCGAGTAAAATGCACTATTAAACTTCTATCATAGGGCAAACAGAGACCCGATTATATCATTTTATATTACGGTTAATATAAGAATTCAGCGTAATTCTATCACATTTGTTCAACTTACGTCGCTCCTATTTCAGGTAGCGTACTGGACTAAGCGGCATCTCAAAGCGCATGAAATGGCGAGTGAAATGCACAATTAGACTTCTATGGTAGGGCGAACAGAGACACGATTAGATCATTTTACATTGAGGTTAATATAAGAATTCAGGGAAATTCTATCACATTTGTTCAATTTACGTCGCTCCCATTCCAGGTAGCGTACTGGGCTAGGCGGCATCTTAAAGCGCGTGGAATGGCGAGTAAAATGCACTACTAAACTTCTATGATAGGGCAATCAGAGACACGATTAGATCATTTTATATTTTGTTTAATATAAGATTTCAGGGAAATTCTATCGCATTTGTTCAATTTACGTCGCTCCTATTTCAGATAGCGTATTGGGCTAGGCGGCATCTCGAGGCGCATGAAATGACGAGTGAAATGCAACATTAAACTTCTAGGGACGGGCGAACAGAGACCCGATTAGATCATTTTACATTAAGGTTAATATAAGAATTCAGCGAAATTCTATCACATTTGTTCAATTTACGTCGCTCATATTTCAGATAGCGTATAGTGCTAAGCGGCATCTCAAAGCGTATGAAATGGCGAGTAAAATGCACTCCTAAATTTCTATGATAGGGCAATCAGAGACCCGATTAGATCATTTTATATTTTGTTTAATATAAGATTTCAGGGAAATTCTATCACATTTGTTCAATTTGCGTCGCTCATATTTCAGATAGCGAATTGCGCTAAGCGGCATCTCAAAGCGCAGGAAATGGCGAGTAAAATGCACTCTTATACTTCTAGAGTAGAGCAAACAGAGACCCGATTGGATCATTTTGTATTATGGTTAATTTAAGAATTCAGCAAAATTCTATCACATTTGTTCAATTTACGTCGCTCCTATTTAAGATAGCGTACTGCGCTAGGCGGCATCTTAAAGCGCGTGGAATGGCGAGTGAAATGCACTATTAAACTTCGATGATAGGGCAATCAGGGACCCGATTAGATCATTTTATATTTTGGTTAATATAAGAATAAAGCGAAATTCTATCACATTTGTTCAAATTACGTCGCTCCAATTTCAGATAGCGTATTGGGCTAAGCGGCATCTCAAAGCGCATGAAATGGCGAGTAAGATGTACTATTAAACATCTAGGATAAGGCAAACAGAGAACCGATTAGATCATTTTATATTACGGATAATATAAGAATTCAGCGTAATTCTATCACATTTGTTAAACTTACGTCGCTCCTATTTAAAATAGCGTACTGGGCTAGGCGGCATCATAAAGCGCGTGGAAGGGCGAGTAAAATGCACTCTTAAACTTCTAGGCTATGGCGAACAGAGACCCTATTAGATCATTGTATATTATGGTTAATTTAAGAATTCAACGAAATTCTATCACACTTTTTCAATTTACGTCGCTCCTATTTCAGATAGGGTATTGGGCTAAGCGGCATCTCAAAGCGCATGAAATGGCGAGTAAAATGCGCTGTTAAACTTCTAGGGTAAGGCAAACAGTGACCCGATTAGATCATTTTATATTATGGTTAATTTCAGAATTCAGCGTAATTCTATCACATTTGTTCAATTTACGGCGCCCCTATTTCAAATAGCGTATTGTGCTAAGCGGCATCTCAAAGCGCATGAAATGGCGAGTGAAATGCACTATTAGATTTCTATGGTAGGGCGTACAGAGACCCGATTAGATCATTTTATATTACGGTTAATTTAAGAATTCAGCAAAATTCTATCACATTTGTTCAATTTACATCGCTCCTATTTCAGATACCGTACTGGGCTCGGCGGCATCTTAAAGCGCGTGGAATGGCGAGTAAAATGCACTGTTAAACTTCTAGGGTAGAGCAAACAGAGACCCGATTAGATCATTTGTTATTATGGTTAATTTAAGAATTCAGCGAAATTCTATCACATTTGTTCAATTTATGTCGCTCCTATTTCAGATAGCGTATTGGGTTAGCGGCATCTCGAAGCGCATGAAATGGCGAGTATAATGCACTATTAAACTTCTAGGGTAAGGCAAACAGAGACCCGATAAGATCATTTTATATTACGGTTAATATAAGAATGCAGCGTAATTCTATCACATTTGTTCAATTTACGTCGCTCCTATTTCAGATAGCGTATTGGGCTAAGCGGCATCTCAAAGCGCATGAAATGGCGAGTAAAATGCACTATTAAACTTCTAGGATAAGGCAAACAGAGACCCGATTAGATCATTTTATATTACGGATAATATAAGAATTCAGCGAAATTCTATCACATTTGTTCAACTTACGTCGCTCCTATTTCAGATAGCGTATTGGGCTAAGCGGCATCTCAAAGCGCATGAAATGGCGAGTAATATGCACTATTAGATTTCTATGGTAGGGCGTACAGAGACCCGATTAGATCATTTTATATTATGGTTAATTTAAGAATTCAGAAAAATTCTATCACATTTGTTCAATTTACGTCGCTCTTATTTCAAATAGCATATTGGGCTAAGCGGCATCTCAAAGCGCATGAAATGGCGAGTGAAATGCACTATTAGACTTCTATGGTAGGGCGAACAGAGACCCGATTAGATCATTTTATATTATGGTTAATTTAAGAATTCAGTGAAATTCTATCACACTTGTTCAATTTACGTCGCTCCTATTTCAGATAGCGTATTGGGCTAAGCTGCATTTCAAAGCGCATGAAATGGCGAGTAAAATGCCCTATTAAACTTCTAGGATAAGGCAAACAGAGACCCGATTAGATCATTTTATATTACGGTAAATATAAGAATTTGGCGTAATTCTATCACATTTGTTCAATTTACGTCGCTGCTATTCCAGATAGCTTATTGTGCTTAGCGGCATCTCAAAGCGCATGACATGACGAGTGAAATGCACTATTAAACTTCTAGGATAAGGCAAACAGAGACCCGATTAGATCATTTTATATTTTGGTTAATATAAGAATTCAGCGAAATTCTATCACATTTGTCAATTTACGTCGCTCCTATTTCAGGTAGCGAACTGGGCTATGCGGCATCTTAAAGCGCGCGGAATGGCGAGTAAAATTGCACTATTAAACTTCAATGCTAGGGCAATCAGAGACCCGATTAGATCATTTTATATTTTGGTTAATATAAGAATTCAGTGAAATTCTATCACATTTGTTCAATTTACGTCGCTCCTATTTCAGATAGCGTATTGGGCAAAGCGGCATCTCAAAGCGTATGAAATGGCGAATAAAATGCACTATTAATGTTCTAGGCTAGGGCGAACAGAGATCCGATTAGATCATTTTACATTATGGTTAATAAAAGAGTTCAGCAATATTCTATCACATTCGTTCAATTTAGGTCGCTCCTATTTCAGATAGCGTATTGGGCTAGGCGGCATCTCGAGGCGCATGAAATGACGAGTGAAATGCAACATTAAACTTCTAGGGACGGGCGAACAGAGACCCGATTAGATCATTTTACATTAAGGTTAATATAAGAATTCAGCGAAATTCTATCACATTTGATCAATTTTCGTCGCTCCTATTCCAGATAGCGTATTGGGCTATGCGGCATCTCAAAGCGCATGAAATGACGAGTAAAATGCACTCCTAAATTTCTATGATAGGGCAATCAGAGACCCGATTAGATCATTTTATATTTTGTTTAATATAAGATTTCAGGGAAATTCTATCACATTTGTTCAATTTGCGTCGCTCATATTTCAGATAGCGAATTGCGCTAAGCGGCATCTCAAAGCGCAGGAAATGGCGAGTAAAATGCACTCTTATACTTCTAGAGTAGAGCAAACAGAGACCCGATTGGATCATTTTGTATTATGGTTAATTTAAGAATTCAGCAAAATTCTATCACATTTGTTCAATTTACGTCGCTCCTATTTAAGATAGCGTACTGCGCTAGGCGGCATCTTAAAGCGCGTGGAATGGCGAGTGAAATGCACTATTAAACTTCGATGATAGGGCAATCAGAGACCCGATTAGATCATTTTATATTTTGGTTAATATAAGAATAAAGCGAAATTCTATCACATTTGTTCAAATTACGTCGCTCCTATTTCAGATAGCGTATTGGGCTAAGCGGCATCTCAAAGCGCATGAAATGGCGAGTAAGATGTACTATTAAACTTCTAGGATAAGGCAAACAGAGAACCGATTAGATCATTTTATATTACGGATAATATAAGAATTCAGCGTAATTCTATCACATTTGTTAAACTTACGTCGCTCCCATTTAAAATAGCGTACTGGGCTAGGCGGCATCATAAAACGCGTGGAAGGGCGAGTAAAATGCACTCTTAAACTTCTAGGCTATGGCGAACAGAGACCCTATTAGATCATTGTATATTATGGTTAATTTAAGAATTCAACGAAATTCTATCACACTTGTTCAATTTACGTCGCTCCTATTTCAGATAGGGTATTGGGCTAAGCGGCATCTCAAAGCGCATGAAATGGCGAGTAAAATGCGCTATTAAACTTCTAGGGTAAGGCAAACAGTGACCCGATTAGATCATTTTATATTATGGTTAATTTAAGAATTCAGCGTAATTCTATCACATTTGTTCAATTTACGTCGCCCCTATTTCAAATAGCGTATTGTGCTAAGCGGCATCTCAAAGCGCATGAAATGGCGAGTGAAATGCACTATTAGACTTCTATGGTAGGGCGAACAGAGACCCGATTAGATCATTTTACATTAAGGTTAATATAAGAATTCAGGGAAATTCTATCACATTTGTTCAATTTACGTCGCTCCTATTCTCGATAGCGTATTGGGCTAAGCGCATGAAATGGCGAGTAAAATGCACTATTAAACTTCTAGGATAAGGCAAACAGAGAACCGATTAGATCATTTTATATTACGGATAATATAAGAATTCAGCGTAATTCTATCACATTTGTTAAACTTACGTCGCTCCTATTTAAAATAGCGTACTGCGCTAGGCGGCATCATAAAGCGCGTGGAAGGGCGAGTAAAATGCACTCTTAAACTTCTAGGCTATGGCGAAGAGAGACCCTATTAGATCATTGTATATTATGGTTAATTTAAGAATTCAACGAAATTCTATCACACTTGTTCAATTTACGTCGCTCCTATTTCAGATAGGGTATTGGGCTAAGCGGCATCTCAAAGCGCATGAAATGGCGAGTAAAATGCGCTATTAAACTTCTAGGGTAAGGCAAACAGTGACCCGATTAGATCATTTTATATTACGGATAATATAAGAATTCAGCGTAATTCTATCACATTTGTTCAATTTACGTCGCCCCTATTTCAAATAGCGTATTGTGCTAAGCGGCATCTCAAAGCGCATGAAATGGCGAGTGAAATGCACAATTAGACTTCTATGGTAGGGCGAACAGAGACACGATTAGATCATTTTACATTGAGGTTAATATAAGAATTCAGGGAAATTCTATCACATTTGTTCAATTTACGTCGCTCCTATTCCAGATAGCGTATTGGGCTATGCGGCAGCTTAAAGCACATGAAATGGCGAGTAAAATGCACTATCAAACTTCTATGATAGGGCAATCAGAGACCCGATTAGATCATTTTATATTTTGTTTAATATAAGATTTCAGGGAAATTCTATCGCATTTGTTCAATTTACGTCGCTCCTATTTCAGATAGCGTATTCGACTATGCGGCATCTCAAAGCGCATGAAATGGCGAACAAAATGCACTCTTAAACTTGTAGGCTAGGGCGAACAGAGACCCGATCAGATCATTTTACATTATGTTAATAAAAGAATTCAGCGAAATTCTATCACATTTGTTCAACTTACGTCGCTCCTATTTCAGATAGCGTATTGGGCTAAGCGGCATCTCAAAGCGCATGAAATGGCGAGTAAAATGCACTATTAGATTTCTATGGTAGGGCGTACAGAGACCCGATTAGAACCTTTTTATATTATGGTTAATTTAAGAATTCAGCAAAATTCTATCACATTTGTTCAATTTACATCGCTCCTATTTCAGATACCGTACTGGGCTCGGCGGCATCTTAAAGCGCGTGGAATGGCGAGTGAAATGCACTATTAGACTTCTATGGTAGGGCGAAAAGAGACCCGACTAGATCATTTTACATTAAGGTTAATATAAGAATTCAGGGAAATTCTATCACATTTGTTCAATTTACGTCGCTCCCATTCCAGGTAGCGTACTGGGCTAGGCGGCATCTTAAAGCGCGTGGAATGGCGAGTAAAATGCACTACTAAACTTCTATGATAGGGCAATCAGAGACACGATTAGATCATTTTATATTTTGTTTAATATAAGATTTCAGGGAAATTCTATCGCATTTGTTCAATTTACGTCGCTCCTATTTCAGATAGCGTATTGGGCTATGCGGCATCTCAAAGCGCATGAAATGGCGAGTAAAATGCACTGTTAAACTTCTAGGGTAGAGCAAACAGAGACCCGATTAGATCATTTGTTATTATGGTTAATTTAAGAATTCAGCGAAATTCTATCACATTTGTTCAATTTATGTCGCTCCTATTTCAGATAGCGTATTGGGCTAAGCGGCATCTCGAAGCGCATGAAATGCCGAGTATAATGCACTATTAAACTTCTAGGGTAAGGCAAACAGAGACCCGATTAGATCATTTTATATTACGGTTAATATAAGAATGCAGCGTAATTCTATCACATTTGTTCAACTTACGTCGCTCCTATTTCAGGTAGCGTACTGTGCTAAGCGGCATCTCAAAGCGCATGAAATGGAGAATAAAATGCACTATTAAACTTCTAGGCTAGGGAGAACAGAGACCCGATTAGATCATTTTACATTATGGTTCATAAAAGAATTCAGCGAAATTCTATCACAATTTTTCAACTTACGTCGCTCCTATTTCAGATAGCGTATTGGGCTAAGCGGCAGCTCAAAGCGCATGAAATGGCGAGTACAATGCAATATTAAGCTTCTAGGGTAGGGCAAACAGATGCCCGATTAGATCATTTTATATTATGGTTAATTTAAGAATTCAGCAAAATTCTATCACATTTGTTCAATTTACGTCGCTCCTATTTCAGATAGCGTATTGGGCTAAGCGGCATCTCAAAGCGCATGAAATGGCGAGTAAAATGCACTATTAAACTTCTAGGGTAGGGCAAGCAGAGACCCGATTACATCATCTAATATTATGATTAATTTAAGAATTCAGCAAAATTCTATCACATTTGTTCAATTTACGCCGCTCCTATTTCAGATAGCATATTGGGCTAAGCGGCATCTCAAAGCGCATGAAATGGCGAGTGAAATGCACTATTAGACTTCTATGGTAGGGCGAACAGAGGCCCGATTAGATCATTTTACATTAAGGTTAATATAAGAATTCAGGGAAATTCTATCACATTTGATCAATTTTCGTCGCTCCTATTCCAGATAGCGTATTGGGCTATGCGGCATCTCAAAGCACATGAAATGGCGAGTAAAATGCACTATTAAACTTCTAGGGTAGGTCAAACAGAGACCCGATTAGATCATTTTATATTATGGTTAATTTAAGAATTCAGTGAAATTCTATCACACTTGTTCAATTTACGTCGCTCCTATTTCAGATAGCGTATTGGGCTAAGCGGCATTTCAAAGCGCATGAAATGGCGAGTAAAATGCCCTATTAAACTTCTAGGATAAGGCAAACAGAGACCCGATTAGATCATTTTATATTACGGTAAATATAAGAATTTGGCGTAATTCTATCACATTTATTCAATTTACGTCGCTGCTATTCCAGATAGCTTATTGTGCTTAGCGGCATCTCAAAGCGCATGAAATGACGAGTGAAATGCACTATTAAACTTCTAGGATACGGCAAACAGATACCCGATTAGATCATTTTATATTTTGCTTAATATAAGAATTCAGCAAAATTCTATCACATTTGTTCAATTTACGTCGCTCCTATTTCAGATAGCGTATTGGGCTATGCGGCATCTCAAAGTGTATGAAATGGCGAATAAAATGCACTATTAAAGTTCTAGGCTAGGGCGAACAGAGATCCGATTAGATCATTTTATATTATGGTTAATTTAAGAATTCAGCGAAATTCTATAACATTTGTTCAATTTACGTCGCTCCTATTTCAGATAGCGTATTGTGCTAAGCGGCATCTCATAGCGCATGAAATGGCGAGTAAAATGCACTATTAAACTTCTAGGATAAGGCAAACAGAGAACCGATTAGATCATTTTATATTACGGATAATATAAGAATTCAGCGTAATTCTATCACATTTGTTCAATTTACGTCGCCCCTATTTCAAATAGCGTATTGTGCTAAGCGGCATCTCAAAGCGCATGAAATGGCGAGTGACATGCGCTATTAGACTTCTATGGTAGGGCGAACAGAGACACGATAAGATCATTTTACATTAAGGTTAATATAAGAATTCAGGGAAATTCTATCACATTTGTTCAATTTACGTCGCTCCTATTCCAGATAGCGTATTGGGCTATGCGGCAGCTTAAAGCACATGAAATGGCGAGTATAATGCACTATCAAATTTCGATGATAGGGCAAACAGAGGCCCGATTACATCATTTTATATTACGGTTAATATAAGAATTCAGCGTAATTCTATCACATTTGTTCAACTTACGTAGCTCCTATTTCAGATACCGTACTGGGCTAGGCGGCATCATAAAGCGCGTGGAATGGCGAGTAAAATGCAC
The DNA here is from genome assembly GCA_916610135.2 of Macropis europaea. Classification (NCBI taxonomy): domain Eukaryota; kingdom Metazoa; phylum Arthropoda; class Insecta; order Hymenoptera; family Melittidae; genus Macropis; species Macropis europaea. The sequence goes on along the minus strand of CAKAJE020000441.1, from coordinate 83,966 downwards.
TACTAAACTTCTATGATAGGGCAATCAGAGACCCGATTAGATCATTTTATATTTTGTTTAATATAAGATTTCAGGGAAATTCTATCGCATTTGTTCAATTTACGTCGCTCCTATTCCAGATAGCGTATTGGGCTATGCGGCAGCTTAAAGCACATGAAATGGCGAGTATAATGCACTATCAAATTTCGATGATAGGGCAAACAGAGGCCCGATTACATCATTTTATATTACGGTTAATATAAGAATTCAGCGTAATTCTATCACATTTGTTCAACTTACGTAGCTCCTATTTCAGATACCGTACTGGGCTAGGCGGCACCCTAAAGCGCGTGGAGTGGCGAGTAAAATGCACTATTAATCTTCTATGATAGGGCAATCAGAGACCCGATTAGATCATTTTATATTTTGGTTAATATAAGAATTCAGCGAAATTCCATCACAATTGTTCTATTTACGTCGCTCGTATTTCAGATAGCTTATTGTGCTTAGCGGCATCTCAAAGCGCATGAAATGACGAGTGAAATGCACTATTAAACTTCCAGGGTAGGGCAAACAGAGACCCGATTAGATCATTTTACATTTTGGTTAATATAAGGATTCAGCGAAATTCTATCACATTTGTTCAATTTACGTCGCTCATATTTCAGATAGCGTATTGCACTAAGCGGCATCTCAAAGCGCATGCAATGGCGAGTAAAATGCACTATTAGATTTCTATGGTAGGGCGTACAGAGACCCGATTAGATCATTTTATATTATGGTTAATTTAAGAATTCAGCAAAATTCTATCACATTTGTTCAATTTACGTCGCTCCTATTTCAGATACCGTACTGGGCTCGGCGGCATCTTAAAGCGCGTGGAATGGCGAGTGAAATGCACTATTAGACTTCTATGGTAGGGCGAACAGAGACCCGATTAGATCATTTTACATTAAGGTTATTATAAGAATTCAGGGAAATTCTATCACATTTGTTCAATTCACGTCGCGCCTATTCCAGATAGTGTGTTGGGCTATGCGGCATCTCAAAGCACATGAAATGGCGAGTAAAATGCCCTTTTAAACTTCTAGGGTAGGGCAAACAGATACCCGATTAAATCATTTTATATTATGGTTAATTTAAGATGTCAGCAAAATTTTATCACATTTGTTCAATTTACGTCGCTCCTATTTCAGATAGCGTACTGGGCTAGGCGGCATCTTAAAGCGCGTGGAATGGCGAGTAGAATGCACTACTAAACTTCTATGATAGGGCAATCAGAGACCCGATTAGATCATCTTATATTTTGGTTAATATAAGAATTCAGCGAAATTCTATCACATTTGTTCAATTTACGTCGCTCGAATTTCTGATAGCGTATTGGGCTAAGCGGCATCTCAAAGCGCATGAAATGGCGAGGAAAATGCACTATTAAACGTCTAGGGTAGGGCAACAGAGACCCGATTAGATCATTTTATGTTATGGTTAATTTAAGAATTCAGCAAAATTCTATCACATTTGTTCAATTTACGTCGCTCCTATTTCAGATAGCGTACTGGGCTAGGCGGCAACTTAAAGCGCGTGGAATGGCGAGTAAAACGCACTATTAAACTTCTATGATAGGGCAATCAGTGACTCGAGTAGATCATTTTATATTTTGTTTAATATAAGATTTCAGGGAAATTCTATCACATTTGTTCAATTTACGTGGCTCCTATCTCAGATAGCGTATTGGGCTAAGAGGCATTTGAAGGCGCATGAAATGGCGAGTAAAATGCACTATTAAACTTCTAGGGTTGGGCAAACAGAGACCCGATTAGATCATTTTATATTTTCTTTAATATAAGATTTCAGGGAAATTCTATCACATTTGTTTAATTTACGTCGCTCCTATTTCAGATAGCGTATTGGGCGAAGAGGCATCTCAAAGCGCATGAAATGGCGACTAAAATGCACTATTAAACTTCTATGGTAGGGCAAGCAGAGACCCGATTAGATCATTTTATATTATGGTTAATTTAAGAATTCGGCGAAATTCTATCACATTTGTTCAATTTACGTCGCTCCTATTTCAGATAGCGCATTGGGCTAAGCGGCATCTCAAAGCGCATGAAATGGCGAGTAAAATGCACTATTAAACTTCTAGGGTAGGGCAAACAGAGACCCGATTAGATCATTTTATATTATGGTTAATTTAAGAATTCAGCAAAATTCTATCACATTTGTTCAATGTACGTCACTCCTATTTCGGATAGCATACTGGGCTAGGCGGCACCCTAAAGCGCGTGGAGTGGCGAGTAAAATGCACTATTAATCTTCTATGATAGGGCAATCAGAGACCCGATTAGATCATTTTATATTTTGGTTAATATAAGAATTCAGCGAAATTCCATCACAATTGTTCTATTTACGTCGCTCGTATTTCAGATAGCTTATTGTGCTTAGCGGCATCTCAAAGCGCATGAAATGACGAGTGAAATGCACTATTAAACTTCCAGGGTAGGGCAAACAGAGACCCGATTAGATCATTTTACATTTCGGTTAATATAAGAATTCAGCGAAATTCTATCACATTTGTTCAATTTACGTCGCTCATATTTCAGATAGCGTATTGCACTAAGCGGCATCTCAAAGCGCATGAAATGGCGAGTAAAATGCACTATTAAACTTCTAGGGTAGGGCCAACAGAGACCCGATTAAGTCATTTTATATTATAGTTAATTTAAGAATTCAGCGAAATTCTATCACATTTGTTCAATTTACGTCGCTCCTATTTCAGATACCGTATTGGGCTAAGCGGCATCTCAAAACGCATGAAATGGCGAGTAAAATGCAATACTAAACTTCTAGGATAAGGCAAACAGAGACCCGGTTAGATCATTTTATATTTTGGTTAATATAAGAATTCAGCGAAATTCTATCACATTTGTTCAATTTACGTCGCTCATATTTCAGATAGCGTATTGGGCTAAGCGGCATCTCAAAGCGCATGAAATGGCGAGCAAAATGCACTATTAAACTTCTAGGGTAGGGCAATCAGTGACCCGATTAGATCATTTTATATTATAGTTAATTTAAGAATTCAGCGAAATTCTATCACATTTGTTCAATTTACGTCGCTCCTATTTCGGATAGCGTATTGGGCTAAGCGGTATCTCAAAGCGCATGAAATGGCGAGTAAAATGCAATACTAAACTTCTAGGATAAGGCAAACAGATACCCGATTAAATCATTTTATATTATGGTTAATTTAAGATGTCAGCAAAATTTTATCACATTTGTTCAATTTACGTCGCTCCTATTTCAGATAGCGTACTGGGCTAGGCGGCATCTTAAAGCGCGTGGAATGGCGAGTAAAATGCACTGCTAAACTTCTATGACAGGGCAATCAGAGACCCGATTAGATCATTGTATATTTTGTTTAATATAAGATTTCAGGGAAATTCTATCACATTTGTTCAATTTACGTCGCTCCTATTTCAGATAGCGTATTGGGCTAAGCGGCATCTCAAGGCGCATGAAATGGCGAACAAAATGCACTATTAAACTTCTAGGCTAGGGCGAACAGAGACCAGATTAGATCATTTTATATTTTGGTTAATATAAGAATTCAACGAAATTCTATCACATTTGTTCAATTTACGTCGCTCGAATTTCTGATACCGTATTGGGCTAAGCGGCATCTCAAAGCGCATGAAATGGCGAGGAAAATGCACTATTAAACGTCTAGGGTAGGGCAAACAGAGACCCGATTAGATCATTTTATGTTATGGTTAATTTAAGAATTCAGCAAAATTCTATCACATTTGTTCAATTTACGTCGCTCCTATTTCAGATAGCGTACTGGGCTAGGCGGCAACTTAAAGCGCGTGGAATGGCGAGTAAAACGCACTATTAAACTTCTATGATAGAGCAATCAGTGACCCGAGTAGATCATTTTATATTTTGTTTAATATAAGATTTCAGGGAAATTCTATCACATCTGTTCAATTTACGTCGCTCCTATCTCAGATAGCGTATTGGGCTAAGAGGCATTTGAAGGCGCATGAAATGGCGAGTAAAATGCACTATTAAACTTCTAGGGTTGGGCAAACAGAGACCCGATTAGATCATTTTATATTTTCTTTAATATAAGATTTCAGGGAAATTCTATCACATTTGTTTAATTTACATCGCTCCTATTTCAGATAGCGTATTGGGCGAAGAGGCATCTCAAAGCGCATGAAATGGCGACTAAAATGCACTATTAAACTTCTAGGGTAGGGCAAGCAGAGACCCGATTAGATCATTTTATATTATGGTTAATTTAAGAATTCGGCGAAATTCTATCACATTTGTTCAATTTACGTCGCTCCTATTTCAGATAGCGCATTGGGCTAAGCGGCATCTCAAAGCGCATGAAATGGCGAGTAAAATGCACTATTAAACTTCTAGGGTAGGGCAAACAGAGACCCGATTAGATCATTTTATATTATGGTTAATTTAAGAATTCAGCAAAATTCTATCACATTTGTTCAATGTACGTCGCTCCTATTTCGGATAGCATACTGGGCTAGGCGGCACCCTAAAGCGCGTGGAGTGGCGAGTAAAATGCACTATTAATCTTCTATGATAGGGCAATCAGAGACCCGATTAGATCATTTTATATTTTGGTTAATATAAGAATTCAGCGAAATTCCATCACAATTGTTCTATTTACGTCGCTCGTATTTCAGATAGCTTATTGTGCTTAGCGGCATCTCAAAGCGCATGAAATGACGAGTGAAATGCACTATTAAACTTCCAGGGTAGGGCAAACAGAGACCCGATGAGATCATTTTACATTTTGGTTAATATAAGAATTCAGCGAAATTCTATCACATTTGTTCAATTTACGTCGCTCATATTTCAGATACTGTACTGGGCTCGGCGGCATCTTAAAGCGCGTGGAATGGCGAGTGAAATGCACTATTAGACTTCTATGGTAGGGCGAACAGAGACCCGATTAGATCATTTTACATTAAGGTTAATATAAGAATTCAGGGAAATTCTATCACATTTGTTCAATTCACGTCGCGCCTATTCCAGATAGTGTGTTGGGCTATGCGGCATCTCAAAGCACATGAAATGGCGAGTAAAATGCACTTTTAAACTTCTAGGGTAGGGCAAACAGATACCCGATTAAATCATTTTATATTATGGTTAATTTAAGATGTCAGCAAAATTTTATCACATTTGTTCAATTTACGACGCTCCTATTTCAGATAGCGTACTGGGCTAGGCGGCATCTTAAAGCGCGTGGAATGGCGAGTAGAATGCACTGCTAAACTTCTATGATAGGGCAATCAGAGACCCGATTAGATCATTTTATATTTTGTTTAATATAAGATTTCAGGGAAATTCTATCGCATTTGTTCAATTTACGTCGCTCCTATTTCAGATAGCGTATTCGGATATGCGACATATCAAAGCGCATGAAATGGCGAATAAAATGCACTCTTAAACTTCTAGGCCAGGCCGAACAGAGACCCGATCAGATCATTTTACATTATGGTTAATAAAAGAATTCAGCGAAATTCTATCACATTTGTTCAACTTACGTCGCTCCTATTTCAGATAGCGTATTGGGCTAAGCGGCATCTCAAAGCGCATGAAATGGCGAGCAAAATGTACTATTAAACTTCTAGGGTAGGGCAATCAGTGACCCGATTAGATCATTTTATATTATAGTTAATTTAAGAATTCAGCGAAATTCTATCACATTTGTTCAATTTACGTTGCTCCTATTTCGGATAGCGTATTGGGCTAAGCGGTATCTCAAAGCGCATGAAGTGTCGAGTGAAATGCCCTATTAAACTTCTTGGGTAGGGCAAACAGAGACCCGATTAGATGATTTTATATTTTGGTTAATTTAAGAATTCAGCAAAATTCTATCACATTTGTTCAACTTACGTCGCTCCTATTTCAGATAGCGTACTGTGCTAGGCGGCATCTTAAAGCTCGTGGAATGGCGAGTAAAATGCACTACTAAACTTCTATGATAGGGCAATCAGAGACCCGATTAGCTCATTTTATATTTTGTTTAATATAAGATTTCAGGGAAATTCTATCACGTTTGTTCAATTTACGTCGCTCCTATTTCAGATAGCTTATTGGGCTAAGCGGCATGTCAAAGCGCATGAAATGACGAGTGAAATGCACTATTAAACTTCTAGGCTAGGGCGAACAGAGACCCGATTAGATCATTTTACATTAAGGTTAATATAAGTATTCAGCGAGATTCTATCACACTTGTTCAAGTTACGTCGCTCCTATTTCAGATAGCTTATTGGGCTAAGCGGCATGTCAAAGCGCATGAAATGACGAGTGAAATGCACTGCTAAACTTCTATGATAGGGCAATCAGAGACCCGATTAGATCATTTTATATTTTGTTTAATATAAGATTTCAGGGAAATTCTATCACATTTGCTCAATTTACGTCGCTCCTATTTCAGACAGCGTATTGGGCTAAGCGGTATCTCAAAGCGCATGAAATGACGAGTGAAATGCACTATTAAACTTCTAGGGTAGGGCAAACAGGGACCCGATTAGATCATTTTATATTATGGTTAATTTAAGAATTCAGCAAAATTCTATCACATTTGTTCAATTTACGTCGTTCCTATTTCAGATAGCGTCCTGCGCTAAGCGGAATCTAAAAGCGCATGAAATGGCGAGTATAATGCACTATTATACTTCTAGGATGAGGCAAACAGAGACCCGATTAGATCATTTTATATTACGGTTAATATAAGAATTCAGCGTAAATCTATCACATTTGTTCAATTTACGTCGCTCCTATTTCAAATAGCGTGTTGGGCTAAGCGGCATCTCATGGCGCATGAAATGGCGAATAAAATGCGCTATTAAACTTCTGGGCTAGGGCGAACAGAGACCCGATTAGATCATTTTACATTAAGGTTAATATAAGTATTCAGCGAGATTCTATCACACTTGTTCAAGTTACGTCGCTTCTATTTCAGACAGCGTACTGAGCTAGGCGGTATCTTAAAGCGCGTGGAATGGCGAGTAAAATGCACTATTAACCTTCTATGATAGGGCAATCAGAGACCAGATTAGATCATTATATACTTTGGTTAATATAAGAATTCAGCGAAATTCTATCACATTTGTTCAATTTACGTCGCTCCTATTTCAGATAGCGTATTGGGCTAAGCGGCATCTCAAGGCGCATGAAATGGCGAATAAAATGCGCTATTAAACTTCTAGGCTAGGGCGAACAGAGACCCGATTAGATCATTTTACATTACGGTTAATATAAGTATTCAGCGAGATTCTATCACACTTGTTCAAGTTACGTCGCTTCTATTTCAGACAGCGTACTGAGCTAGGCGGCATCTTAAAGCGCGTGGAATGGCGAGTAAAATGCACTATTAACCTTCTATGATAGGGCAATCAGAGACCAGATTAGATCATTATATACTTTGGTTAATATAAGAATTCAGCGAAATTCTATCACATTTGTTCAATTTACGTCGCTCCTATTTCAGATAGCGTATTGGGCTAAGCGGCATCTCAAAGCGCATGAAATGACGAGTGAAATGCACTATTAAACTTCTAGGGTAGGGCAAACAGGGACCCGATTAGATCATTTTATATTATGGTTAATTTAAGAATTCAGCAAAATTCTATCACATTTGTTCAATTTACGTCGTTCCTATTTCAGATAGCGTCCTGCGCTAAGCGGAATCTAAAAGCGCATGAAATGGCGAGTATAATGCACTATTATTCTTCTAGGATGAGGCAAACAGAGACTCGATTAGATCATTTTATATTACGGTTAATATAAGAATTCAGCGTAATTTTATCACATTTGTTCAACTTACGTCGTTCCTATTTCAGATAGCGTACTGGGCTAGGCGGCATCTTAAAGCGCGTGGAATGGCGAGTAAAATGCACTATTAAACTTCTATGATAGGGCAATCAGAGACCCGATTAGATCATTTTATATATTGGTTAATATAAGAATTCAACGAAATTCTATCACATTTGTAAAATTTACGTCGCTCCTATTACAGTTAGCTTATTGGGCTTAGCGGCATCTCAAAGCGCATGAAATGACGAGTGAAATGCACTATTAAAATTCTATGATAGGGCAATCAGAGACACGATTAGATCATTTTATATTATGGTTAATTTAAGAATTCAGCAAAATTCTATCACATTTGTTCAATTTGCGTCGCTCCTATTACAAATAGCTTATTGGGCTCAGCGGCATCTTAAAGCGCATGAAATGACGAGTGAAATGCACTATTAAACTTCTAGGCTAGGGCGAACAGAGACCCGAGCAGATCATTTCACATTATGGTTAATAAAAGAATTCAGCGAAATTCTATCACATTTGTTCAACTTACGTCGCTCCTATTTCAGATAGCGTATTGGGCTAAGCGGCATCGCAAAGCGCATGAAATGGCGAGAGAAATGCACCATTAGACTTCTATGGTAGGGCGAACAGAGACCCGATTAGATCATTTTATATTTTGGTTAATACAAGAATTCAGTGAAATTCTATCACTTTTGTTCAATTTACGTCGCTCCTATTTCAAATAGCGTATTGAGCTAAGCGGCATCTCAAAGCGCATGAAATGGCGAGCGAAATGCACTATTAAACTTCTAGGGTAGAGCAAACAGAGACCCGATTAGATCATTTTGTACTATGGTTAATTTAAGAATTCAGCAAAATTCTATCACATTTATTCAATTTACGTCGCTCCTATGGCAGATAGCGAACTGGGCTAGACGGCATCTTAAAGCGCGTGGAATGGCGAGTAATATGCACTACTAAACTTCTATGATAGGGCAATCAGAGACCCGATTAGATCATTTTATATTTTGTTTAATATAAGGCTTCAGGGAAATTCTATCACATTTGTTCAATTTACGTCGCTCCTATTTCAGATAGCTTATTGGGCTAAGCGGCATCTGAAGGCGCATGAAATGGCGAGTAAAATGCACTATTAAACTTCTATGATACGGCAATCAGAGACCCGATTAGATCATTTTATATTTTGGTTAATATAAGAATTCAACGAAATTCTATCACATTCGTTCAATTTACGTCGCTCCTGTTACAGATAGCTTATTGGGCTTAGCGGCATCTCAAAGCGCATGGAATGACGAGTGAAGTGCACTATTAACCTTCTCGGGTAGGGTAAACAGTGACGCGATTAGATCATTTTATATTATGGTTAATTTAAGAATTCAGCAAAATTCTATCACATTTGCTCAATTTACGTCGCTCCTATTTCAGATAGCGTATTGGGCTAAGCGGTATCTCAAAGCGCATGAAATGGCGAGTAAAATGCAATACTAAACTTCTAGGATAAGGCAAACAGAGACCCGATTAGATTATTTTATATTACGGTTAATATAAGAATTCAGCGTAATTCTATCACATTTGTTCAACTTACGTCGCTCCTAATTTAGATAGCGTACTGGGCTAGGCGGCATCTTAAAGCGCGTGGAATGGCGAGTAAAATGCACTGCTAAACTTCTATGATAGGGCAATCAGAGACCCGATTAGATCATTTTATATTTTGTTTAATATAAGATTTCAGGGAAATTCTATCACATATGTTCAATTTACGTCGCTCCTATTTCAGATAGCGTATTGGGCTAAGCCGCATCTCAAGGCGCATGAAATGGCGAATAAAATGCGCTATTAAACTTCTAGGCTAGGGCGAACAGAGAACCGATTAGATCATTTTACATTAAGGTTAATATAAGTATTCAGCGAGATTCTATCACACTTGTTCAAGTTACGTCGCTTCTATTTCCGACAGCGTACTGAGCTAGGCGGCATCTTAAAGCGCGTGGAATGGCGAGTAAAATGCACTATTAACCTTGTATGATAGGGCAATCAGAGACCAGATTAGATCATTATATACTTTGGTTAATATAAGAATTCAGCGAAATTCTATCACATTTGTTCAATTTACGTCGCTCCTATTTCAGATAGCGTATTGGGCTAAGCGGCATCTCAAAGCGCATGAAATGACGAGTGAAATGCACTATTAAACTTCTAGGGTAGGGCAAACAGGGACCCGATTAGATCATTTTATATTATGGTTAATTTAAGAATTCAGCAAAATTCTATCACATTTGTTCAATTTACGTCGTTCCTATTTCAGATAGCGTCCTGCGCTAAGCGGAATCTAAAAGCGCATGAAATGGCGAGTATAATGCACTATTATTCTTCTAGGATGAGGCAAACAGAGACTCGATTAGATCATTTTATATTACGGTTAATATAAGAATTCAGCGTAATTTTATCACATTTGTTCAACTTACGTCGTTCCTATTTCAGATAGCGTACTGGGCTAGGCGGCATCTTAAAGCGCGTGGAATGGCGAGTAAAATGCACTATTAAACTTCTATGATAGGGCAATCAGAGACCCGATTAGATCATTTTATATATTGGTTAATATAAGAATTCAACGAAATTCTATCACATTTGTAAAATTTACGTCGCTCCTATTACAGTTAGCTTATTGGGCTTAGCGGCATCTCAAAGCGCATGAAATGACGAGTGAAATGCACTATTAAAATTCTATGATAGGGCAATCAGAGACACGATTAGATCATTTTATATTATGGTTAATTTAAGAATTCAGCAAAATTCTATCACATTTGTTCAATTTGCGTCGCTCCTATTACAAATAGCTTATTGGGCTCAGCGGCATCTTAAAGCGCATGAAATGACGAGTGAAATGCACTATTAAACTTCTAGGCTAGGGCGAACAGAGACCCGAGCAGATCATTTCACATTATGGTTAATAAAAGAATTCAGCGAAATTCTATCACATTTGTTCAACTTACGTCGCTCCTATTTCAGATAGCGTATTGGGCTAAGCGGCATCGCAAAGCGCATGAAATGGCGAGAGAAATGCACCATTAGACTTCTATGGTAGGGCGAACAGAGACCCGATTAGATCATTTTATATTTTGGTTAATATAAGAATTCAGTGAAATTCTATCACTTTTGTTCAATTTACGTCGCTCCTATTTCAAATAGCGTATTGAGCTAAGCGGCATCTCAAAGCGCATGAAATGGCGAGCGAAATGCACTATTAAACTTCTAGGGTAGAGCAAACAGAGACCCGATTAGATCATTTTGTACTATGGTTAATTTAAGAATTCAGCAAAATTCTATCACATTTATTCAATTTACGTCGCTCCTATGGCAGATAGCGAACTGGGCTAGACGGCATCTTAAAGCGCGTGGAATGGCGAGTAATATGCACTACTAAACTTCTATGATAGGGCAATCAGAGACCCGATTAGATCATTTTATATTTTGTTTAATATAAGGCTTCAGGGAAATTCTATCACATTTGTTCAATTTACGTCGCTCCTATTTCAGATAGCTTATTGGGCTAAGCGGCATCTGAAGGCGCATGAAATGGCGAGTAAAATGCACCATTAAACTTCTATGATACGGCAATCAGAGACCCGATTAGATCATTTTATATTTTGGTTAATATAAGAATTCAACGAAATTCTATCACATTCGTTCAATTTACGTCGCTCCTGTTACAGATAGCTTATTGGGCTTAGCGGCATCTCAAAGCGCATGGAATGACGAGTGAAGTGCACTATTAACCTTCTCGGGTAGGGTAAACAGTGACGCGATTAGATCATTTTATATTATGGTTAATTTAAGAATTCAGCAAAATTCTATCACATTTGCTCAATTTACGTCGCTCCTATTTCAGATAGCGTATTGGGCTAAGCGGTATCTCAAAGCGCATGAAATGGCGAGTAAAATGCAATACTAAACTTCTAGGATAAGGCAAACAGAGACCCGATTAGATTATTTTATATTACGGTTAATATAAGAATTCAGCGTAATTCTATCACATTTGTTCAACTTACGTCGCTCCTAATTTAGATAGCGTACTGGGCTAGGCGGCATCTTAAAGCGCGTGGAATGGCGAGTAAAATGCACTGCTAAACTTCTATGATAGGGCAATCAGAGACCCGATTAGATCATTTTATATTTTGTTTAATATAAGATTTCAGGGAAATTCTATCACATATGTTCAATTTACGTCGCTCCTATTTCAGATAGCGTATTGGGCTAAGCGGCATCTCAAGGCGCATGAAATGGCGAATAAAATGCGCTATTAAACTTCTGGGCTAGGGCGAACAGAGAACCGATTAGATCATTTTACATTAAGGTTAATATAAGTATTCAGCGAGATTCTATCACACTTGTTCAAGTTACGTCGCTTCTATTTCCGACAGCGTACTGAGCTAGGCGGCATCTTAAAGCGCGTGGAATGGCGAGTAAAATGCACTATTAACCTTCTATGATAGGGCAATCAGAGACCAGATTAGATCATTATATACTTTGGTTAATATAAGAATTCAGCGAAATTCTATCACATTTGTTCAATTTACGTCGCTCCTATTTCAGATAGCGTATTGGGCTAAGCGGCATCTCAAAGCGCATGAAATGACGAGTGAAATGCACTATTAAACTTCTAGGGTAGGGCAAACAGGGACCCGATTAGATCATTTTATATTATGGTTAATTTAAGAATTCAGCAAAATTCTATCACATTTGTTCAATTTACGTCGTTCCTATTTCAGATAGCGTCCTGCGCTAAGCGGAATCTAAAAGCGCATGAAATGGCGAGTATAATGCACTATTATACTTCTAGGATGAGGCAAACAGAGACCCGATTAGATCATTTTATATTACGGTTAATATAAGAATTCAGCGTAATTCTGTCACATTTGTTCAACTTACGTCGTTCCTATTTCAGATAGCGTACTGGGCTAGGCGGCACCTTAAAGCGCGTGGAATGGCGAGTAAAATGCACTATTAAAATTCTATGATAGGGCAATCAGGGACCCGATTAGATCATTTTATATTATGGTTAATTTAAGAATTCAGCAAAATTCTATCACATTTGTTCAATTTGCGTCGCTCCTATTACAAATAGCTTATTGGCTCAGCGGCATCTCAAAGCGCATGAAATGACGAGTGAAATGCACTATTAAACTTCTAGGCTAGGGCGAACAGAGACCCGAGCAGATCATTTCACATTATGGTTAATAAAAGAATTCAGCGAAATTCTATCACATTTGTTCAACTTACGTCGCTCCTATTTCAGATAGCGTATTGGGCTAAGCGGCATCGCAAAGCGCATGAAATGGCGAGTGAAATGCACCATTAGACTTCTATGGTAGGGCGAACAGAGACCCGATTAGATCATTTTATATTTTGGTTAATATAAGAATTCAGTGAAATTCTATCACATTTGTTCAATTTACGTCGCTCCTATTTCAAATAGCGTATTGGGCTCAGCGGCATCTCAAAGCGCATGAAATGACGAGCAAAACGCACTATTAAACTTCTAGGGTAGGGCAAACAGAGACCCGATTAGATCATTTGTTATGGTTAATTTAAGAATTCAGCGAAATTCTATCACATTTGTTCAACTTACGTCGCTCCTATTTCAAATAGCGTATTGAGCTAAGCGGCATCTCAAAGCGCATGAAATGGCGAGCGAAATGCACTATTAAACTTCTAGGGTAGAGCAAACAGAGACCCGATTAGATCATTTTGTACTATGGTTAATTTAAGAATTCAGCAAAATTCTATCACATTTATTCAATTTACGTCGCTCCTATTGCAGATAGCGAACTGGGCTAGGCGGCATCTTAAAGCGCGTGGAATGGCGAGTAATATGCACTATTAAACTTCTATGATAGGGCAATCAGAGACCCGATTAGATCATTTTATATTTTGTTTAATATAAGGCTTCAGGGAAATTCTATCACATTTGTTCAATTTACGTCGCTCCTATTTCAGATAGCTTATTGGGCTAAGCGGCATCTGAAGGCGCATGAAATGGCGAGTAAAATGCACTATTAAACTTCTATGATACGGCAATCAGAGACCCGATTAGATCATTTTATATTTTGGTTAATATAAGAATTCAACGAAATTCTATCACATTCGTTCAATTTACGTCGCTCCTGTTACAGATAGCTTATTGGGCTTAGCGGCATCTCAAAGCGCATGGAATGACGAGTGAAATGCACTATTAACCTTCTCGGGTAGGGTAAACAGTGACGCGATTAGATCATTTTATATTATGGTTAATTTAAGAATTCAGCAAAATTCTATCACATTTGCTCAATTTACGTCGCTCCTATTTCAGATAGCGTATTGGGCTAAGCGGTATCTCAACGCGCATGAAATGGCGAGTAAAATGCAATACTAACCTTCTAGGATAAGGCAAACAGAGACCCGATTAGATTATTTTATATTACGGTTAATATAAGAATTCAGCGTAATTCTATCACATTTGTTCAACTTACTTTGCTCCTAATTTAGATAGCGTACTGGGCTAGGCGGCATCTTAAAGCGCGTGGAATGGCGAGTAAAATGCACTGCGAAACTTCTATGATAGAGCAATCAGAGACCCGATTAGATCATTTTATATTTTGTTTAATATAAGATTTCAGGGAAATTCTATCACATTTGTTCAATTTACGTCGCTCCTATTTCAGATAGCGTATTGGGCTAAGCGGCATCTCAAGGCGCATGAAATGGCGAATAAAATGCGCTATTAAACTTCTAGGCTAGGGCGAACAGAGACCCGATTAGATCATTTTACATTAAGGTTAACATAAGTATTCAGCGAGATACTATCACACTTGTTCAAGTTACGTCGCTTCTATTTCTGACAGCGTACTGAGCTAGGCGGCATCTTAAAGCGCGTGGAATGGCGAGTAAAATGCACTATTAACCTTCTATGATAGGGCAATCAGAGATCAGATTAGATCATTATATACTTTGGTTAATATAAGCATTCAGCGAAATTCTATCACATTTGTTCAATTTACGTCGCTCCTATTTCAGATAGCGTATTGGGCTAAGCGGCATCTCAAAGCGCATGAAATGACGAGTGAAATGCACTATTAAACTTCTAGGGTAGGGCAAACAGGGACCCGATTAGATCATTTTATATTATGGTTAATTTAAGAATTCAGCGAAATTCTATCACATTTGTTCAATTTACGTCGCTTCTATTACAGATAGCTTATTGGGCTTAGCGGCATCTCAAAGCGCATGAAATGACGAGTGAAATGCACTATTAAACTTCTAGGGTAGGGCAAACAGAGACCCGATTAGGTCATTTTATATTATGGTTAATTTAAGAATTCAGCAAAATTCTATCACATTTGTTCAATTTACGTCGTTCCTATTTCAGATAGCGTCCTGCGCTAAGCGGAATCTAAAAGCGCATGAAATGGCGAGTATAATGCACTATTATACTTCTAGGATGAGGCAAACAGAGACCCGATTAGATCATTTTATATTACGGTTAATATAAGAATTCAGCGTAATTCTATCACATTTGTTCAACTTACGTCGTTCCTATTTCAGATAGCGTACTGGGCTATGCGGCATCTTAAAGCGCGTGAAATGGCGAGTAAAATGCACTATTAAACTTCTATGATAGGGCAATCAGAGACCCGATTAGATCATTTTATATATTGGTTAATATAAGATTTCAACTAATTCTATCACATTTGTAAAATTTACGTCGCTCCTATTACAGATAGCTTATTGGGCTTAGCGGCATCTCAAAGCGCATGAAATGACGAGTGAAATGCACTATTAAACTTCTAGGGTAGGGCAAACAGAGACCCGATTAGATCATTTGATATTATGGTTAATTTAAGAATTCAGCAAAATTCTATCACATTTGCTCAATTTACGTCGCTCCTATTTCAGATAGCGTACTGGGCTAGGCGGCATCTTAAAGCGCGTGGAATGGCGAGTAAAATGCACTATTAAAATTCTATGATAGGGCAATCAGAGACCCGATTAGATCATTTTATATTATGGTTAATTTAAGAATTCAGCAAAATTCTATCACATTTGTTCAATTTCCGTCGCTCCTATTTCAGATAGCGTACTGGGCTAGGCGGCATCTTAAAGCGGGTGGAATGGCGAGTAGAATGCCCTATTAAAATTCTATGATAGGGCAATCAGAGACCCGATTAGATCATTTTACATTTTGGTTAATATAAGAATTCAGCGAAATTCTATCACATTTGTTCAATTTGCGTCGCTCCTATTACAAATAGCTTATTGGGCTCAGCGGCATCTCAAAGCGCATGAAATGACGAGTGAAATGCACTATTAAACTTCTAGGCTAGGGCGAACAGAGACCCGAGCAGATCATTTTACATTATGGTTAATAAAAGAATTCAGCGAAATTCTATCACATTTGTTCAACTTACGTCGCTCCTATTTCAGATAGCGTATTGGGCTAAGCGGCATCGCAAAGCGCATGAAATGGCGAGTGAAATGCACCATTAGACTTCTATGGTAGGGCGAACAGAGACCCGATTAGATCATTTTATATTTTGGTTAATATAAGAATTCAGTGAAATTCTATCACATTTGTTCAATTTACGTCGCTCCTATTTCAAATAGCGTATTGGGCTCAGCGGCATCTCAAAGCGCATGAAATGACGAGCAAAATGCACTATTAAACTTCTAGGGTAGGGCAAACAGAGACCCGATTAGATCATTTTATGTTATGGTTAATTTAAGAATTCAGCGAAATTCTATCACATTTGTTCAACTTACGTCGCTCCTATTTCAAATAGCGTATTGAGCTAAGCGGCATCACAAAGCGCATGAAATGGCGAGCGAAATGCACTATTAAACTTCTAGGGTAGAGCAAACAGAGACCCGATTAGATCATTTTGTACTATGGTTAATTTAAGAACTCAGCAAAATTCTATCACATTTGTTCAATTTACGTCGCTTCTATTTCAGACAGCGTACTGAGCTAGGCGGCATCTTAAAGCGCGTGGAATGGCGAGTAAAATGCACTATTAACCTTCTATGATAGGGCAATCAGAGACCAGATTAGATCATTATATACTTTGGTTAATATAAGAATTCAGCGAAATTCTATCACATTTGTTCAATTTACGTCGCTCCTATTTCAGATAGCGTATTGGGCTAAGCGGCATCTCAAAGCGCATGAAATGGCGAGTAAAATGCGCTATTAAACTTCTAGGATAAGGCAAACAGAGACCCGATTAGATCGTTTTATATTACGGTTAATATAAGAATTCAGCGTAATTCTATCACATTTGTTCAAGTTACGTCGCTCCTATTTCAGATAGCGTACTGGGCTAGGCGGCATCTTAAAGCGCGTGGAATGGCGAATACAATGCACTACTAATCTTCTATGATAGAGCAATCAGAGACCCGATTAGATCATTTTATATTTTGATTAATATAAGATTTCAGGGAAATTCTATCACATTTGTTCAATTTACGTCGCTCCTATTTCAGATGGCGTATTGGGCTAAGCGGGATCTCAAAGCGCATGAAATGGCGAGTGAAATGCACTACCAATCTTTTATGATACGGCAATCAGAGACCCGATTAGATCATTTTATATTTTGATTAATATAAGATTTCAGGGAAATTCTATCACATTTGTTCAATTTACGTCGCTCCTATTTCAGATAGCGTATTCGGCTAAGCGGCATCTCAAAGCGCATGAAATGGCGAATAAAATTCACTATTAAACTTCTAGGGTAGGGCAAACAGAGACCCGATTAGAACATTTTATATTACGATTAATATAAGAATTCAGCGTAATTCTATCACATTTGTTCATCTTACGTCGCTCCTATTTCAGATAGCGTACTGGGCTATGCGGCATCCTAAAGCGCGTGGAAGGGCGAGTAAAATGCACTACTAAACTTCTATGATAGAGCAATCAGAGACCCGATTAGATCATTTTATATTTTGTTTAATATAAGATTTCACGGAAATTCTATCACATTTGTTCAATTTACGTCGCTCCTATTTCAGATAGCGTATTGGGCTAAGCGGCCTCTCAAAGCGCATGAAATGGTGAGTAAAATGCGCTATTAAACTTCTAGGATAAGGCAAACGGAGACCCGATTAGTTCATTTTATATTACGGTTAATATAAGAATTCAGCGTAATTCTATCACATTTGTTCATCTTACGTCGCTCCTATTTCAGATAGCCTACTGGGCTAGGCGGCATCTTAAAGCGCGTGGAAGGGCGAGTAAAATGCACTATTATACTTCTAGGGTAGGGCGAACAGAGACCCGAAGAGATCATTTTACATTAAGGTGAATATAAGAATGCATCGTAATTCTGTCACATTTGTTCAACTTACGTCGCTCCTATTTCAGATAGCGTATTGGGTTAAGCGTCATCTCAAAGCGTGTGGAATGGCGAGAAAAATGCACTATTAACCTTCTATGATAGGGCAATCACAGACCAGACTAGATCATTTTATACTTTTGTTAATATAAGAATTCATCGAAATTCTATCACATTTGTTCAATTTACGTCGCTCCTATTTCAGATAGCGTATTGGGCTAGGCGGCATCTCAAAGCTCATGAAATGACGAGTGAAATGCACTATTATACTTCTAGGGTAGGGCGAACAGAGACCCGAAGAGATCATTTTACATTAAGGTGAATATAAGAATGCAGCGTAATTCTGTCACATTTGTCCAACTTACGTCGCTCCTATTTCAGATAGCGTATTGGGTTAAGCGTCATCTCAAAGCGCATGAAATGACGAGTGACATGCACTATTAAACTTCTAGGGTAGGGCAAACAGGGACCCGATTAGATCATTTTACATTAAGGTTAATATAAGTATTCAGCGAGATTCTATCACACTTGTTCAATTTGCGTCGCTTCTATTTCAGATAGCGTATTGTGCTAAGCGGCATCTCAAAGCGCATGAAATGGCAAGTAAAATGCTCTATTAAACTTCTAGGATAGGGCAATCAGTGACCCGATTAGATCATTTTATATTATAGTTAATTTAAGAATTCAGCGAAATTCTATCACATTTGTTCAATTTACGTCGCTCCTATTTCAGATAGCGTATTGGGCTATGCGGCATCTTAACGCGTTCGGAATGGCGAGTAAAATGCACTATTAAACTTCTATGCTAGGGCAATCAGAGACCCGATTAGATCAGTTTTTATTTTGGTTAATATAAGAATTCAGGGAAATTGTATCTCATTTGTTCAATTTACGTCGCTCCTATTTCAGATAGCGCATTGGGCAAAGCGGCATCTCAAAGCGCATGAAATGACGAGTAAAGTGCACTATTAAACTTCTAGGGTAGGGCAAGCAGAGACCCGATTAGATCATTTTATATTATGGTTAATTTAAGAATTCAGCAAAATTCTATCACATTCGTACAATTTAGGTCGCTCCTATTTCAGATAGCGTATTGGGCTAAGCGGCATCTCAAAGCGCATGAAATGGCGAGTGAAATGCACTATAAGACTTCTATGGTAGGGCGAACAGAGACCAGATTAGATCATTTTACATTCTGGTTAATAAAATAATTCAGCGAAATTCTATCTCATTTGTTCAACTTTCGTCGCTCCTATTTCAGATAGCGTATTGAGCTACGCGGCATATCGAAGCGCATGAAATGGCGAGTATAATGCACTATTAAACTTCTAGGATAAGGCAAACAGATACCCGATTAGATCATTTTATATTATGGTTAATTTAAGAATTCAGCAAAATTCTATCACATTTGTTCAATTTACGTCGCTCCTATTTCGGATAGCGTACTGGGCTAGGCGGCATCCTAAAGCGCGTGGAGTGGCGAGTAAAATGCACTATTAAACTTGTATGATAGGGAAATCAGAGACGCGATTAGATCATTTTATATTTTGTGTAATACAAGATTTCAGGGAAACTCTATCACATTTGTTCAATTCGTGTCGCTCATATTTCAGATAGCGTATTGGGCTAAGCGGCATCTCAAAGCGCATGAAATGGCGAGTAAAATGCACTATTAAACTCCTAGGCTAGGGCAAACAGAGACCCGATTAGATCATTTTATATTATGGTTAATTTAAGAATTCAGCAAAATTCTATCACATTTGTTGAATTTACGTCGCTCCTATTTCAGATAGCGTACTGGGCTAGGCGGCATCTTAAAGCGCGTGGAATGGCGAGTAAAATGCACTGTTAAGCTTCAATGATAGGGCAGTCAGAGACCAGATTAGATCATTTTATATTTTGTTTAATATAAGATTTCCGGGAAATCCTATCACATTTGTCCTATTTACGTCGCTCCTATTTCAGTTAGCGTATTGGGCTAACCGGCATCTCAAAGCGCATGAAATGGCGAATAAAATGGACTATTAAACTTCTAGGGTAGGGCAAACAGAGACCCGATTAGATCATTTTATATTACGGTTAATATAAGAATTCAGCGTAATTCTATCACATTTCTTCAATTTACGTCGCTCCTATTCCAGATAGCGTATTGGGCTAAGCGGCATCTCAAAGCGCATGAAATGGCGAGTAAAATGCGCTATTAAACTTCTAGGATAAGGCAAACAGAGACCCGATTAGATCGTTTTATATTACGGTTAATATAAGAATTCAGCGTAATTCTATCACATTTGTTCAAGTTACGTCGCTCCTATTTCAGATAGCGTACTGGGCTAGGCGGCATCTTAAAGCGCGTGGAATGGCGAGTACAATGCACTACTAATCTTCTATGATAGGGCAATCAGAGACCCGATTAGATCATTTTATATTTTGATTAATATAAGATTTCAGGGAAATTCTATCACATTTGTTCAATTTACGTCGCTCCTATTTCAGATAGCGTATTCGGCTAAGCGGCATCTCAAAGCGCATGAAATGGCGAATAAAATTCACTATTAAACTTCTAGGGTAGGGCAAACAGAGACCCGATTAGAACATTTTATATTACGATTAATATAAGAATTCAGCGTAATTCTATCACATTTGTTCATCTTACGTCGCTCCTATTTCAGATAGCGTACTGGGCTATGCGGCATCTTAAAGCGCGTGGAAGGGCGAGTAAAATGCACTACTAAACTTCTATGATAGAGCAATCAGAGACCCGATTAGATCATTTTATATTTTGTTTAATATAAGATTTCACGGAAATTCTATCACATTTGTTCAATTTACGTCGCTCCTATTTCAGATAGCGTATTGGGCTAAGCGGCCTCTCAAAGCGCATGAAATGGCGAGTAAAATGCGCTATTAAACTTCTAGGATAAGGCAAACGGAGACCCGATTAGTTCATTTTATATTACGGTTAATATAAGAATTCAGCGTAATTCTATCACATTTGTTCATATTACGTCGCTCCTATTTCAGATAGCCTACTGGGCTAGGCGGCATCTTAAAGCGCGTGGAAGGGCGAGTAAAATGCACTATTATACTTCTAGGGTAGGGCGAACAGAGACCCGAAGAGATCATTTTACATTAAGGTGAATATAAGAATGCATCGTAATTCTGTCACATTTGTTCAACTTACGTCGCTCCTATTTCAGATAGCGTATTGGGTTAAGCGTCATCTCAAAGCGTGTGGAATGGCGAGAAAAATGCACTATTAACCTTCTATGATAGGGCAATCACAGACCAGACTAGATCATTTTATACTTTTGTTAATATAAGAATTCATCGAAATTCTATCACATTTGTTCAATTTACGTCGCTCCTATTTCAGATAGCGTATTGGGCTAGGCGGCATCTCAAAGCTCATGAAATGACGAGTGAAATGCACTATTATACTTCTAGGGTAGGGCGAACAGAGACCCGAAGAGATCATTTTACATTAAGGTGAATATAAGAATGCAGCGTAATTCTGTCACATTTGTCCAACTTACGTCGCTCCTATTTCAGTTAGCGTATTGGGTTAAGCGTCATCTCAAAGCGCATGAAATGACGAGTGACATGCACTATTAAACTTCTAGGGTAGGGCAAACAGGGACCCGATTAGATCATTTTACATTAAGGTTAATAAAAGTATTCAGCGAGATTCTATCACACTTGTTCAATTTGCGTCGCTTCTATTTCAGATAGCGTATTGTGCTAAGCGGCATCTCAAAGCGCATGAAATGGCAAGTAAAATGCTCTATTAAACTTCTAGGATAGGGCAATCAGTGACCCGATTAGATCATTTTATATTATAGTTAATTTAAGAATTCAGCGAAATTCTATCACATTTGTTCAATTTACGTCGCTCCTATTTCAGATAGCGTATTGGGCTATGCGGCATCTTAACGCGCTCGGAATGGCGAGTAAAATGCACAATTAAACTTCTATGCTAGGGCAATCAGAGACCCGATTAGATCATTTTATATTTTGTTTAATATAAGATTTCACGGAAATTCTATCACATTTGTTCAATTTACGTCGCTCCTATTTCAGATAGCGTATTGGGCTAAGCGGCCTCTCAAAGCGCATGAAATGGTGAGTAAAATGCGCTATTAAACTTCTAGGATAAGGCAAACGGAGACCCGATTAGTTCATTTTATATTACGGTTAATATAAGAATTCAGCGTAATTCTATCACATTTGTTCATCTTACGTCGCTCCTATTTCAGATAGCCTACTGGGCTAGGCGGCATCTTAAAGCGCGTGGAAGGGCGAGTAAAATGCACTATTATACTTCTAGGGTAGGGCGAACAGAGACCCGAAGAGATCATTTTACATTAAGGTGAATATAAGAATGCATCGTAATTCTGTCACATTTGTTCAACTTACGTCGCTCCTATTTCAGATAGCGTATTGGGTTAAGCGTCATCTCAAAGCGTGTGGAATGGCGAGAAAAATGCACTATTAACCTTCTATGATAGGGCAATCACAGACCAGACTAGATCATTTTATACTTTTGTTAATATAAGAATTCATCGAAATTCTATCACATTTGTTCAATTTACGTCGCTCCTATTTCAGATAGCGTATTGGGCTAGGCGGCATCTCAAAGCTCATGAAATGACGAGTGAAATGCACTATTATACTTCTAGGGTAGGGCGAACAGAGACCCGAAGAGATCATTTTACATTAAGGTGAATATAAGAATGCAGCGTAATTCTGTCACATTTGTCCAACTTACGTCGCTCCTATTTCAGATAGCGTATTGGGTTAAGCGTCATCTCAAAGCGCATGAAATGACGAGTGACATGCACTATTAAACTTCTAGGGTAGGGCAAACAGGGACCCGATTAGATCATTTTACATTAAGGTTAATATAAGTATTCAGCGAGATTCTATCACACTTGTTCAATTTGCGTCGCTTCTATTTCAGATAGCGTATTGTGCTAAGCGGCATCTCAAAGCGCATGAAATGGCAAGTAAAATGCTCTATTAAACTTCTAGGATAGGGCAATCAGTGACCCGATTAGATCATTTTATATTATAGTTAATTTAAGAATTCAGCGAAATTCTATCACATTTGTTCAATTTACGTCGCTCCTATTTCAGATAGCGTATTGGGCTATGCGGCATCTTAACGCGTTCGGAATGGCGAGTAAAATGCACTATTAAACTTCTATGCTAGGGCAATCAGAGACCCGATTAGATCAGTTTTTATTTTGGTTAATATAAGAATTCAGGGAAATTGTATCTCATTTGTTCAATTTACGTCGCTCCTATTTCAGATAGCGCATTGGGCAAAGCGGCATCTCAAAGCGCATGAAATGACGAGTAAAGTGCACTATTAAACTTCTAGGGTAGGGCAAGCAGAGACCCGATTAGATCATTTTATATTATGGTTAATTTAAGAATTCAGCAAAATTCTATCACATTCGTACAATTTAGGTCGCTCCTATTTCAGATAGCGTATTGGGCTAAGCGGCATCTCAAAGCGCATGAAATGGCGAGTGAAATGCACTATAAGACTTCTATGGTAGGGCGAACAGAGACCAGATTAGATCATTTTACATTCTGGTTAATAAAATAATTCAGCGAAATTCTATCTCATTTGTTCAACTTTCGTCGCTCCTATTTCAGATAGCGTATTGAGCTACGCGGCATATCGAAGCGCATGAAATGGCGAGTATAATGCACTATTAAACTTCTAGGATAAGGCAAACAGATACCCGATTAGATCATTTTATATTATGGTTAATTTAAGAATTCAGCAAAATTCTATCACATTTGTTCAATTTACGTCGCTCCTATTTCGGATAGCGTACTGGGCTAGGCGGCATCCTAAAGCGCGTGGAGTGGCGAGTAAAATGCACTATTAAACTTGTATGATAGGGAAATCAGAGACGCGATTAGATCATTTTATATTTTGTGTAATACAAGATTTCAGGGAAACTCTATCACATTTGTTCAATTCGTGTCGCTCATATTTCAGATAGCGTATTGGGCTAAGCGGCATCTCAAAGCGCATGAAATGGCGAGTAAAATGCACTATTAAACTCCTAGGCTAGGGCAAACAGAGACCCGATTAGATCATTTTATATTATGGTTAATTTAAGAATTCAGCAAAATTCTATCACATTTGTTGAATTTACGTCGCTCCTATTTCAGATAGCGTACTGGGCTAGGCGGCATCTTAAAGCGCGTGGAATGGCGAGTAAAATGCACTGTTAAGCTTCAATGATAGGGCAGTCAGAGACCAGATTAGATCATTTTATATTTTGTTTAATATAAGATTTCCGGGAAATCCTATCACATTTGTCCTATTTACGTCGCTCCTATTTCAGTTAGCGTATTGGGCTAACCGGCATCTCAAAGCGCATGAAATGGCGAATAAAATGGACTATTAAACTTCTAGGGTAGGGCAAACAGAGACCCGATTAGATCATTTTATATTACGGTTAATATAAGAATTCAGCGTAATTCTATCACATTTCTTCAATTTACGTCGCTCCTATTCCAGATAGCGTATTGGGCTAAGCGGCATCTCAAAGCGCATGAAATGGCGAGTAAAATGCGCTATTAAACTTCTAGGATAAGGCAAACAGAGACCCGATTAGATCGTTTTATATTACGGTTAATATAAGAATTCAGCGTAATTCTATCACATTTGTTCAAGTTACGTCGCTCCTATTTCAGATAGCGTACTGGGCTAGGCGGCATCTTAAAGCGCGTGGAATGGCGAGTACAATGCACTACTAATCTTCTATGATAGGGCAATCAGAGACCCGATTAGATCATTTTATATTTTGATTAATATAAGATTTCAGGGAAATTCTATCACATTTGTTCAATTTACGTCGCTCCTATTTCAGATAGCGTATT
Source organism: Macropis europaea (assembly GCA_916610135.2). Classification (NCBI taxonomy): domain Eukaryota; kingdom Metazoa; phylum Arthropoda; class Insecta; order Hymenoptera; family Melittidae; genus Macropis; species Macropis europaea. The sequence continues at coordinate 58,851 of CAKAJE020000441.1, read as the reverse complement.
CGGCTAAGCGGCATCTCAAAGCGCATGAAATGGCGAATAAAATTCACTATTAAACTTCTAGGGTAGGGCAAACAGAGACCCGATTAGAACATTTTATATTACGATTAATATAAGAATTCAGCGTAATTCTATCACATTTGTTCATCTTACGTCGCTCCTATTTCAGATAGCGTACTGGGCTATGCGGCATCTTAAAGCGCGTGGAAGGGCGAGTAAAATGCACTACTAAACTTCTATGATAGAGCAATCAGAGACCCGATTAGATCATTTTATATTTTGTTTAATATAAGATTTCACGGAAATTCTATCACATTTGTTCAATTTACGTCGCTCCTATTTCAGATAGCGTATTGGGCTAAGCGGCCTCTCAAAGCGCATGAAATGGCGAGTAAAATGCGCTATTAAACTTCTAGGATAAGGCAAACGGAGACCCGATTAGTTCATTTTATATTACGGTTAATATAAGAATTCAGCGTAATTCTATCACATTTGTTCATATTACGTCGCTCCTATTTCAGATAGCCTACTGGGCTAGGCGGCATCTTAAAGCGCGTGGAAGGGCGAGTAAAATGCACTATTATACTTCTAGGGTAGGGCGAACAGAGACCCGAAGAGATCATTTTACATTAAGGTGAATATAAGAATGCATCGTAATTCTGTCACATTTGTTCAACTTACGTCGCTCCTATTTCAGATAGCGTATTGGGTTAAGCGTCATCTCAAAGCGTGTGGAATGGCGAGAAAAATGCACTATTAACCTTCTATGATAGGGCAATCACAGACCAGACTAGATCATTTTATACTTTTGTTAATATAAGAATTCATCGAAATTCTATCACATTTGTTCAATTTACGTCGCTCCTATTTCAGATAGCGTATTGGGCTAGGCGGCATCTCAAAGCTCATGAAATGACGAGTGAAATGCACTATTATACTTCTAGGGTAGGGCGAACAGAGACCCGAAGAGATCATTTTACATTAAGGTGAATATAAGAATGCAGCGTAATTCTGTCACATTTGTCCAACTTACGTCGCTCCTATTTCAGTTAGCGTATTGGGTTAAGCGTCATCTCAAAGCGCATGAAATGACGAGTGACATGCACTATTAAACTTCTAGGGTAGGGCAAACAGGGACCCGATTAGATCATTTTACATTAAGGTTAATAAAAGTATTCAGCGAGATTCTATCACACTTGTTCAATTTGCGTCGCTTCTATTTCAGATAGCGTATTGTGCTAAGCGGCATCTCAAAGCGCATGAAATGGCAAGTAAAATGCTCTATTAAACTTCTAGGATAGGGCAATCAGTGACCCGATTAGATCATTTTATATTATAGTTAATTTAAGAATTCAGCGAAATTCTATCACATTTGTTCAATTTACGTCGCTCCTATTTCAGATAGCGTATTGGGCTATGCGGCATCTTAACGCGCTCGGAATGGCGAGTAAAATGCACAATTAAACTTCTATGCTAGGGCAATCAGAGACCCGATTAGATCATTTTTTATTTTGGTTAATATAAGAATTCAGGGAAATTGTATCTCATTTGTTCAATTTACGTCGCTCCTATTTCAGATAGCGTATTGGGCTAAGCGGCATCTCAAAGCGCATGAAATGGCAAGTAAAATGCACTATTAAACTTCTAGGATAGGGCAAACAGAGACCCGATTAGATCATTTTATATTATGGTTAATTTAAGAATTCAGCAAAATTCTATCACATTTGTTCAATTTACGTCGCTCATATTTCAGATAGCCTACTGGGCTAGCCGGCATCTTAAAGCGCGTGGAATAGCGAGTGAAATGCACTATTAAACTTCTAGGGTAGGGCGAACGGAGACCCGATTAGATCATTTTACATTAAGGTTAATATAAGAATTCAGGGAAATTATATCACATTTGTCCAATTTACGTCGCTGCTATTTCAGATAGCGTATTGGGCTAAGCGGCATCTCAAAGCGCATGAAATGGCGAGCAAAATCCACTATTAAACTTCTAGGATAAGGCAAACAGAGACCCGATTAGATCATTTTATATTTCGGTTAATATAAGAATTCAGCGTAATTCTATCACATTTGTTCAACTTACGTCGCTCCTATTTCAGATAGCGTACTGGGCTAGGCGGCATCTTAAAGCGCGTGGAATGGCGAGTAAAATGCACTACTAAACTTCTATGATAGGGCAATCAGAGACCCAATTAGATCATTTTATATTTTGTTCAATATAAGATTTCAGGGAAATTCTATCACATTTGTTCAATTTACGTCGCTCCTATTTCAGATAGCGTACTGGGCTAGGCGGCATCTCAAAGCGCATGAAATGGCGAGTAAAATGCACTGCTAAACTTCTAGGCTAGGGCGAACAGAGACCCGATTACATCATTTTAAATTATGGTTAATAAAAGAATTCAGCGAAATTCTATCACATTTGTTCAACTTACATCGCTCCTATTTCTGATAGCGTACTGGGCTAGGCACCATCTTAAAGCGCGTGGAATGGCGAGTAAAATGCACTATGAAACTTCTATGATAGGGCTTTAAGAGACCCGATTAGATGATTTTATATTTTGGTTAATATAAGGATTCAGCGAAATTCTATCACATTTGTTCAATTTACGTCGCTCCTATTTCAGATAGCGTACTGGGCTAGGCGTCATCTTAAAGCGCGTGGAATGGCGAGTAAAATGCACTATTAAACTTCTAGGTTAGGGCGAACAGAGACTCGATTAGATCAGTTTACATTAATGTTAATATGAGAATTCAGCGAAATTCTATCACATTTGTTCAATTTACGTCGCTCCTATTTCAGATAGCTTATTGGGCTAAGCGGCATCTCAAAGCGCATGAAATGTCGAGTGAAATGCACTATTAAACTTCTAAGGGTAGGGCAATCAGAGACCCGATAAGATCATTTTATATTTTGGTTAATATAAGAAATCAGCGAAATTCTATCACATTTGTTCAATTTACGTCGCTCCTATTTCAGATGGCGTACTGGGCTAGACGGCATCTTAAAGCGCGTGGAAGGGCGAGTAAAATGCACTATTGAACTTCGATGATAGGGCAATCAGAGACCCGATTAGATCATTTTATATTTTGGTTAATATAAGGATTCAGCGAAATTCTATCGCTTTTGTTCAACTTACGTCGCTCCTATTTCAGATAGCGTACTCGGCTATGCGGCATCTCAAAGCGCGTGAAATGGCGAGCAAAATCCACTATTAAACTTCTAGGGTATGGCAAACAGAGACCCGATTATATCAGTTTAGATTATGGTTAATAAAAGAATTAAGAGTAATTGTATCACATTTGTTCAATTTAGGTCACTCCTATTTCAGATAGCCTACTGGGCTAGCCGGCACCTTAAAGCGCGTGGAATAGCGAGTAAAATGCACTATTAGCCTTCTATGATAGGGCAATCAGAGACCCGATTAGATCATTTTATATTTTGGTTAATATAAGAATTCAGCGAAATCCTATCACGTTTGTTCAATTTACGTCGCTCCTATTCCAGATAGCGTATTGGGCTTAGCGGCATCTTAAAGCGCGTGGAATGGCGAGTAAAATGCACTATTAAACTTCTAGGGTAGGGCAATCAGAGACCCGATTAGATCATTTTATATTTTGGTTAATATAAGAATTCAGCGAAATTCTATCACATTTGTTCAACTTACGTCGCTCCTATTTCAGATAGCGTATTGGGCTAAGCGGCATCTCAAAGCGCATGAAATGGCGAGTGAAATGCACCATTAGACTTCTATGGTAAGGCGAACAGAGACCCGGTTAGATCATTTTATATTACGGTTAATATAAGAATTCAGCGTAATTCTATCACATTTGTTAAACTTACGTCGCTCGTATTTCAGATAGCGTACTGGGCTAGGCGGCATCTTAAAGCGCGTGGAAGGGCGAGTAAAATGCACTATTAAACGTCTAGGCTGGGGCGAACAGAGACCCGATTAGATCATTGTATATTATGGTTAATTTAAGAATTCAACGAAATTCTATCACATTTGTTCGATTTACGTCGCTCCTATTTCAGATAGCGTATTGGGCTAAGCGGCATCTCAAAGCGGATGAAATGGCGAGTAAAATGCACTATTAAACTTCTAGGGTAAGGCTAACAGAGACCCGATTAGATCATATTACATTAAGGTTATTAAAAGAATTAAGAGTAATTCTATCACATTTGTTCAATTTACGTCACTCCTATTTCAGATAGCCTACTGGGCTAGCCGGCATCTTAAAGCGCGTGGAATAGCGAGTAAAATGCACTATTAGCCTTCTATGATAGGGCAATCAGAGACCCGATTAGATCATTTTATATTTTGGTTAATATAAGAATTCAGCGAAATCCTATCACGTTTGCTCAATTTACGTCGCTCCAATTCCAGATAGCGTATTGGGCTAAGCGGCATCTCGAAGCGCATGAAATGGCGAATAAAATGCACTATTAAACTTCTCGGCTAGGGCGAACAGAGACCCGAATAGATCATTTTATATTATGGTTAATTTAAGAATTCAGCAAAATTCTATCACATTTGTTCAATTTACGTCGTTCCTATTTCAGATAGCGTACTGGGCTAGGCGGCATCTCAAAGCGCATGAAATGGCGAGTGAAATGCACTATTAAACTTCTAGGGTAGGGCGAACGGAGACCCGATTAGATCATTTTACATTAAGGTTAATATAAGAATTCAGGGAAATTATATCACATTTGTTCAATTTACGTAGCTGCTATTTCAGATAGCGTATTTGGCTAAGCGGCATCTCAAAGCGCATGAAATGGCGAGCAAAATCCACTATTAAACTTCTAGGGTATGGCAAACAGAGACCCGATTAGATCATTTTATATTATGGTTAATATAAGAATTCAGGGAAATTATATCACATTTGTTCAATTTACGTCGCTGCTATTTCAGATAGCGTACTGTGCTAAGCGGCATCTCAAAGCGCATGAAATGGCGAGCAAAATCCACTATTAAACTTCTAGGGTATGGCAAACGGAGACCCGATTAGATCATTTTATATTACGGTTAACATAAGAATTCAGCGTAATTCTGTGACATTTGTTCAACTTACGTAGCTCCTATTTCAGATAGCGTACTGGGCTAGGCGGCAACTTAAACCGCGTGGAATGGCGAGTAAAATGCACTATTAAACTTCTATGATAGGGCAATCAGAGACCCGATTAGTTCATTTAATATTTTGGTTAATATAAGAATCCAGCGAAATTCTATCACATTTGTTCAATTTACGTCGCTCCTATTTCAGATAGCGTATTGGGCTAAGCGGCATCTCAAAGCGCACGAAAGGGCGAGTAAAATGCACTATTAAACTTCTAGGGTAGGGCAAACAGAGACCCGATTAGATCATTTTATATTATGGTTAATATAAGAATTCAGGGAAATTATATCACATTTGTTCAATTTACGTCGCTGCTATTTCAGATAGCGTACTGTGCTAAGCGGCATCTCAAAGCGCATGAAATGGCGAGCAAAATCCACTATTAAACTTCTAGGGTATGGCAAACGGAGACCCGATTAGATCATTTTATATTACGGTTAACATAAGAATTCAGCGTAATTCTGTGACATTTGTTCAACTTACGTAGCTCCTATTTCAGATAGCGTACTGGGCTAGGCGGCAACTTAAACCGCGTGGAATGGCGAGTAAAATGCACTATTAAACTTCTAGGGTAGGGCAAACAGAGACCGGATTAGATCATTTTATATTTTGGTTAATATAAGAATTCAGAGAAATTCTATCACATTTGTTCAATTTACGTCGCTCCTATTTCAGATAGCGTATTGGGCTAAGAGGCATCTCAAAGCGCATGAAATGGCGAGTAAAATGCACTATTAAACTTCCAGGATAAGGCAAACAGAGACCCGATTAGATCATTTTATATTGCGGTTAATATAAGAAATCAGCGTAATTCTGTCACATTCGTTCAACTTACGTTGCTCCTATTTCAGATAGCGTACTGGGCTAGGCGGCATCTCAAAGCGCGTGGAATGGCGAGTAAAATGCACTATTAAACTTCTATGATAGGGCAATCAGAGACCCGATCAGATCATTTTATATTTTGGTTATTATAAGAATTCAGCGAAATTCTATCACATTTGTTCAATATACGTCGCTCCAATTTCAGATAGCTTATTGGGCTAAGCCGCATCGGAAAGCGCATGAACTGACGAGTGAAATGCTCTATTAAACTTCTTGGGTAGGGCGAACAAAGACCCGATTAGATCATTTTACATTAAGGTTAATATAAGAATTCAGCGAAATTCTATCACGTTTGTTCAATTTACATCGCTCCTATTTCAGATAGCGACTTGTGCTAAGCGGCATCTCAAAGCGCAAGAAATGGCGAGTAAAATGCACTATTAAACTTCTAGGGTAGGGCAAACAGAGACCCGATTAGGTCATTTCATATTATGGTTAATTTAAGAATTCAGCGAAATTCTATCACATTTGTTCAATTTACGTCGCTCCTATTTCAGATAGCGTACTGGGCTAAGCGGCATCTCAAAGCGCAAGAAATGGCGAGTAAAATGCACTATTAAACTTCTAGGATAAGGCAAACAGAGACCCGATTAGATCATTTTATATTACGGTTAATATAAGAATTCAGCGTAATTCTGTGACATTTGTTCAACTTACGTAGCTTCTATTTCAGATAGCGTGCTGGGCTAGGCGGCAACTTAAAGCGCGTGGAATGGCGAGTAAAATGCACTGTTAAACTTCTATGATAGGGCAATCAGAGACCCGATTAGATCATTATATATTTTGGTTAATATAAGAATTCAGCGAAATTCTATCACATTTGTTTAATTTACGTCGCTCCTATTTCAGATAGCGTATTGGGCTAAGCGGCATCTCAAAGCGCATTAAATGGCGAGCAAAATGCACTATCAAACATCTAGGGTATTGCAAACAGAGACCCGATTAGATCATTTTATATTATGGTTAATTTAAGAATTCAACGAAATTCTATCACATTTGTTCAATTTATGTCGCTCCTATTTCAGATGGCGTATTGGGCTAAGCCGCATCTCAATGCGCATGAAATGGCGAGTAAAATGCACTATTAAACTTCTAGGATAAGGCAAACAGAGACCCGATTAGATCATTTTATATTACGGTTAATACAAGAATTCAGTGTAATTCTATCACATTTGTTCAACTACGTCGCTCCTATTTCAGACAGCATACTGGGCTAGGCGGCATCTTAAAGCGCGTGGAATGGCGAGTAAAATGCACTATTAAAGTTCTATGATAGGGCGAACAGAGACCCGATGAGATCATTTTATATTATGGTTAATTTAAGAATTCAGCGAAATTCTATCACATTCGTTCAATTTACGTCGCTTCTATTTCAGATAGCGTATTGGGCAAAGCGGCATCTCAAAGCGCATGAAATGACGAGTAAAATGCACTATTACACTTCTATGATAGGGCAATCAGAGACCCGATTAGATCATTTTATATTTTGGTTAATATAAGAATTCAGCGAAATTCTATCACATTTGTTCAATTTACGTCGCTCCTATTTCAGATAGCTTATTGGGCTAAGCGGCATCTCAAAGCGCATGAAATGTCGAGTGAAATGCACTATTAAACTTCTAGGGTAGGGCGAACAGAGACTCGATTAGATCATTTTATATTATGGTTAATTTAAGAATTCAGCGAAATTCTATCACATTTGTTCAATTTACGTCGCTCCCATTCCAGATAGCGTATTGGGCTACGCGGCATCTTAAAGCGCGTGGAATGGCGAGTAAAATGCTCTACTAAACTTCTATGGTAGGGCAATCAGAGACCCGATTAGATCATTTTATATTTTGGTTAATATAAGGATTCAGCGAAATTCTATCACTTTTGTTCAACTTACGTCGCTCCTATTTCAGATAGCGTACTGGGCTATGCGGCATCTCAATGCGCATGAAATGGCGAGCAAAATCCACTATTAAACTTCTAGGGTATGGCAAACAGAGACCCGATTAGATCATATTACATTATGGTTAATAAAAGAATTAAGAGTAATTCTATCACATTTGTTCAATTTACGTCACTCCTATTTCAGATAGCCTACTGGGCTAGCCGGCACCTTAAAGCGCGTGGAATAGCGAGTAAAATGCACTATTAGCCTTCTATGGTAGGGCAATCAGAGACCCGATTAGATCATTTTATATTTTGGTTAATATAAGAATTCAGCGAAATCCTATCACGTTTGTTCAATTTACGTCGCTCCTATTCGAGATAGCGTATTGGGCTTAGCGGCATCTTAAAGCGCGTGGAATGGCGAGTAAAATGCTCTACTAAACTTCTATGGTAGGGCAATCAGAGACCCGATTAGATCATTTTATATTTTGTTTAATATAAGATTTCAGGGAAATTGTATCACATTTGTTCAATTTACGTCGCTCCTATTTCAGATAGCGTATTCGGCTAAGCGGCATCTCAAAGCGCATGAAATGGCGAGTGAAATGCCCCATTAGACTTCTATGGTAAGGCGAACAGAGACCCGATTAGATCATTTTACATTAAGGTTAATATAAAAATTCACGGAAATTCTATTACATTTGTTCAATTTACGTCACTCCTATTTCAGATAGCCTACTGGGCTAGCCGGCATCTTAAAGCGCGTGGAATAGCGAGTAAAATGCACTATTAGCCTTCTATGATAGGGCAATCAGAGACCCGATTAGATCATTTCATATTTTGGTTAATATAAGAATTCAGCGAAATCCTATCACGTTTGTTCAATTTACGTCGCTCCAATTCCAGATAGCGTATTGGGCTAAGCGGCATCTCAAAGCGCATGAAATGGCGAATAAAATGCACTATTAAACGTCTAGGCTAGGGCGAACAGAGACCCGATTAGATCATTGTATATTATGGTTAATTTAAGAATTCAACGAAATTCTATCACATTTGTTCAATTTACGTCGTTCCTATTTCAGATAGCGTACTGGCTATGCGGCATCTCAAAGCGCATGAAATGGCGAGTGAAATGCACTATTAAACTTCTAGGGTAGGGCGAACGGAGACCCGATTAGATCATTTTACATTAAGGTTAATATAAGAATTCAGGGAAATTATATCACATTTGTTCAATTTACGTAGCTGCTATTTCAGATAGCGTATTTGGCTAAGCGGCATCTCAAAGCGCATGAAATGGCGAGCAAAATCCACTATTAAACTTCTAGGGTATGGCAAACAGAGACCCGATTAGATCATTTTATATTATGGTTAATATAAGAATTCAGGGAAATTATATCACATTTGTTCAATTTACGTCGCTGCTATTTCAGATAGCGTACTGGGCTAGGCGGCATCTCAAAGCGCATGAAATGGCGAGAGAAATGCACTATTAAACTTCTAGGGTAGGGCGAACAGAGACCCGAGTAGATCATTTTACATTAAGATTAATATAAGAATTCAGGGAAATTCTATCACATTTGTTCAATTTACGTCGCTCATATTTCAGATAGCCTACTGGGCTAGCCGGCATCTTAAAGCGCGTGGAATAGCGAGTAAAATGCACTATTAAACTTCTAGGGTAGGGCAATCAGAGACCCGATTAGATCATTTTATATTATGGTTAATTTAAGAATTCAGCGAGATTCTATCACATTTGTTCAATTTACGTCGCTCCTATTACAGATAGCGTATTGGGCTAAGCGGCTTCTCAAAGCGCATGAAATGGCGAGTAAAATGCATTATTAAACTTCTAGGATAAGGCAAACAGAGACCCGATTAGATCATTTTATATTACGGTTAACATAAGAATTCAGCGTAATTCTGTGACATTTGTTCAACTTACGTAGCTCCTATTTCAGATAGCGTACTGGGCTAGGCGGCAACTTAAACCGCGTGGAATGGCGAGTAAAATGCACTATTAAACTTCTATGATAGGGCAATCAGAGACCCGATTAGTTCATTTAATATTTTGGTTAATATAAGAATCCAGCGAAATTCTATCACATTTGTTCAATTTACGTCGCTCCTATTTCAGATAGCGTATTGGGCTAAGCGGCATCTCAAAGCGCACGAAAGGGCGAGTAAAATGCACTATTAAACTTCTAGGGTGGGGCAAGCAGAGACCCGATCAGATCATTTTATATTACGGTTAATATAAGAATTCAGCGAAGTTCTATCACATTTGTTCAATTTACGTCGCTCCTATTTCAGATAGCGTACTGGGCTAGGCGGCAACTTAAAGCGCGTGGAATGGCGAGTAGAATGCACTACTAAACTTCTATGATAGGGCAATCAGAGACCCGATTAGATCATTTTATATTACGGTTAATATAAGAATGCAGCGTAATTCTATCACATTTGTTCAAGTTACGTCGCTCCAATTTCAGATAGCTTATTGGGCTAAGCGGCAACTCAGAGCGCATGAAAGACGAGTGAAATTCACTGTTAAACTTCTAGGGTAGGGCGAACAAAGACCCGATTAGATCATTTTACATTAAGGTTAAAATAAGAATTCAGCGAAATTCTATCACATTTGTTCAATTTACGTCGCTCCTATTTCAGATAGCGTATTGGGCTAAGCTGCATCTCAAAGCGCAAGAAATGGCTCGTAAAATGCACTATTAAACTTCTAGGGTAGGGCAAACAGAGACCGGATTAGATCATTTTATATTTTGGTTAATATAAGAATTCAGAGAAATTCTATCACATTTGTTCAATTTACGTCGCTCCTATTTCAGATAGCGTATTGGGCTAAGAGGCATCTCAAAGCGCATGAAATGGCGAGTAAAATGCACTATTAAACTTCCAGGATAAGGCAAACAGAGACCCGATTAGATCATTTTATATTACGGTTAATATAAGAAATCAGCGTAATTCTGTCACATTCGTTCAACTTACGTTGCTCCTATTTCAGATAGCGTACTGGGCTAGGCGGCATCTCAAAGCGCGTGGAATGGCGAGTAAAATGCACTATTAAACTTCTATGATAGGGCAATCAGAGACCCGATCAGATCATTTTATATTTTGGTTATTATAAGGATTCAGCGAAATTCTATCACATTTGTTCAATATACGTCGCTCCAATTTCAGATAGCTTATTGGGCTAAGCCGCATCGCAAAGCGCATGAACTGACGAGTGAAATGCTCTATTAAACTTCTTGGGTAGGGCGAACAAAGACCCGATTAGATCATTTTACATTAAGGTTAATATAAGAATTCAGCGAAATTCTATCACGTTTGTTCAATTTACATCGCTCCTATTTCAGATAGCGACTTGTGCTAAGCGGCATCTCAAAGCGCAAGAAATGGCGAGTAAAATGCACTATTAAACTTCTAGGGTAGGGCAAACAGAGACCCGATTAGGTCATTTCATATTATGGTTAATTTAAGAATTCAGCGAAATTCTATCACATTTGTTCAATTTACGTCGCTCCTATTTCAGATAGCGTACTGGGCTAAGCGGCATCTCAAAGCGCAAGAAATGGCGAGTAAAATGCACTATTAAACTTCTAGGATAAGGCAAACAGAGACCCGATTAGATCATTTTATATTACGGTTAATATAAGAATTCAGCGTAATTCTGTGACATTTGTTCAACTTACGTAGCTTCTATTTCAGATAGCGTGCTGGGCTAGGCGGCAACTTAAAGCGCGTGGAATGGCGAGTAAAATGCACTGTTAAACTTCTATGATAGGGCAATCAGAGACCCGATTAGATCATTTTATATTTTGGTTAATATAAGAATTCAGCGAAATTCTATCACATTTGTTTAATTTACGTCGCTCCTATTTCAGATAGCGTATTGGGCTAAGCGGCATCTCAAAGCGCATGAAATGGCGAGTAAAATGCACTATTAAACTTCTAGGGTAGGGCAATCAGAGACCCGATTAGATCATTTTATATTTTGGTTAATATAAGAATTCAGCGAAATTCTATCACATTTGTTCAACTTACGTCGCTCCTATTTCAGATAGCGCACTCGGATAGGCGGCATCTTAAAGCGCGTGGAAAGGCGAGTAAAATGCACTATTAAACTTCGAGGGTAATGCAAACAGAGACCCGATTAGATCATTTTATGTATTGTTTAATATAAGATTTCAGGGAAATTCTATCACATTTGTTCAATTTACGTCGCTCCTATTTCAGATAGCGTATTGGGCTAAGCGGCATCTCAAAGCGCAAGAAATGGCGAGTAAAATGCACTATTAAGCTTCTAGGGTTGGGCACATATAGACCCGATTAGATCATTTTATATTATGGTTAATTTAAGAATTCAGCGAAATCCTATCACATTTGTTCATTTTACGTCGCTCCTATTTCATATAGCGTATTGGGCTAGGCGGCATCTTAAAGCGCGTGGAATGGCGAGTAAAATGCACTATTAAACTTCTATAATAGGGCAATCAGAGACCCGATTAGATCATTTTATATTTTGGTTAATATAAGGATTCAGCGTAATTCTATCACATTTGTTCAATTTACGTCGCTCCTATTTCAGATAGCGTATTGGCTAAGCGGCATCTCAAAGCGCATGAAATGGCGAGTAAAATGCACTATTAAACTTCTAGGGTAAGGCAAACAGAGACCCAATTAGATCATTTTATATTACGGTTAATATAAGAATTCAGCGTAATTCTATCACATTTGTTCAACATACGTCGCTCCTATTTCAGATAGCGTGCTGGGCTAGGCGGCAACTTAAAGCGCGTGGAATGGCGAGTAAAATGCACTATTAAACTTCTATGATAGGGCAATCAGAGACCCGATCAGATCATTTTATATTTTGGTTATTATAAGAATTCAGCGAAATTCTATCACATTTGTTCAATATACGTCGCTCCAATTTCAGATAGCTTATTGGGCTAAGCCGCATCGCAAAGCGCATGAACTGACGAGTGAAATGCTCTATTAAACTTCTTGGGTAGGGCGAACAAAGACCCGATTAGATCATTTTACATTAAGGTTAATATAAGAATTCAGCGAAATTCTATCACGTTTGTTCAATTTACATCGCTCCTATTTCAGATAGCGACTTGTGCTAAGCGGCATCTCAAAGCGCAAGAAATGGCGAGTAAAATGCACTATTAAACTTCTAGGGTAGGGCAAACAGAGACCCGATTAGGTCATTTCATATTATGGTTAATTTAAGAATTCAGCGAAATTCTATCACATTTGTTCAATTTACGTCGCTCCTATTTCAGATAGCGTACTGGGCTAAGCGGCATCTCAAAGCGCAAGAAATGGCGAGTAAAATGCACTATTAAACTTCTAGGATAAGGCAAACAGAGACCCGATTAGATCATTTTATATTACGTTTAATATAAGAATTCAGCGTAATTCTGTGACATTTGTTCAACTTACGTAGCTTCTATTTCAGATAGCGTGCTGGGCTAGGCGGCAACTTAAAGCGCGTGGAATGGCGAGTAAAATGCACTGTTAAACTTCTATGATAGGGCAATCAGAGACCCGATTAGATCATTTTATATTTTGGTTAATATAAGAATTCAGCGAAATTCTATCACATTTGTTTAATTTACGTCGCTCCTATTTCAGATAGCGTATTGGGCTAAGCGGCATCTCAAAGCGCATTAAATGGCGAGCAAAATGCACTATCAAACATCTAGGGTATTGCAAACAGAGACCCGATTAGATCATTTTATATTATGGTTAATTTAAGAATTCAACGAAATTCTATCACATTTGTTCAATTTATGTCGCTCCAATTTCAGATGGCGTATTGGGCTAGTCGGCATCTTAAAGCGCGTGGAATGGCGAGTGAAAATCACTATTTAACTTCGATAATAGGGCAATCAGGGACCCGATTAGATCATTTTATATTTGGGTTAATATAAGAATTCAGGGAAATTCTATCACATTTGTTCAATTTACGTCGCTCCTATTTCAGATAGCGTATTGGGCTAAGCGGCATCTCAATGCGCATGAAATGGCGAGTAAAATGCACTATTAAACTTCTAGGGTAGGACAAACAGAGACCCGATTAGATCATTTTATATTATGGTTAATTTAAGAATTCAGCAAAATTCTATCACATTTGTTCAATTTACGTCGTTCCTATTTCAGATAGCGTACTGGGCTAGGCGGCATCTTAAGGCGCGTGGAATGGCGAGTAAAATGCAGTACTAAACTTCTATGATAGGGCAATCGGAGTCCCGATTAGATCATTTTATATTTTGTTTAATATAAGATTTCAGGGAAATTCTATCACATTTGTTCAATTTACGTCGCTCCTATTTCAGATAGCGTATTGGGCTAAGCGGCATCTCAAAGCGCATTAAATGGCGAGCAAAATGCACTATCAAACATCTAGGGTATTGCAAACAGAGACCCGATTAGATCATTTTATATTATGGTTAATTTAAGAATTCAACGAAATTCTATCACATTTGTTCAATTTATGTCGCTCCTATTTCAGATGGCGTATTGGGCTAAGCCGCATCTCAATGCGCATGAAATGGCGAGTAAAATGCACTATTAAACTTCTAGGATAAGGCAAACAGAGACCCGATTAGATCATTTTATATTACGGTTAATACAAGAATTCAGTGTAATTCTATCACATTTGTTCAACTACGTCGCTCCTATTTCAGACAGCATACTGGGCTAGGCGGCATCTTAAAGCGCGTGGAATGGCGAGTAAAATGCACTATTAAAGTTCTATGATAGGGCGAACAGAGACCCGATGAGATCATTTTATATTATGGTTAATTTAAGAATTCAGCGAAATTCTATCACATTCGTTCAATTTACGTCGCTTCTATTTCAGATAGCGTATTGGGCAAAGCGGCATCTCAAAGCGCATGAAATGACGAGTAAAATGCACTATTACACTTCTATGATAGGGCAATCAGAGACCCGATTAGATCATTTTATATTTTGGTTAATATAAGAATTCAGCGAAATTCTATCACATTTGTTCAATTTACGTCGCTCCTATTTCAGATAGCTTATTGGGCTAAGCGGCATCTCAAAGCGCATGAAATGTCGAGTGAAATGCACTATTAAACTTCTAGGGTAGGGCGAACAGAGACTCGATTAGATCATTTTATATTATGGTTAATTTAAGAATTCAGCGAAATTCTATCACATTTGTTCAATTTACGTCGCTCCCATTCCAGATAGCGTATTGGGCTACGCGGCATCTTAAAGCGCGTGGAATGGCGAGTAAAATGCTCTACTAAACTTCTATGGTAGGGCAATCAGAGACCCGATTAGATCATTTTATATTTTGGTTAATATAAGGATTCAGCGAAATTCTATCACTTTTGTTCAACTTACGTCGCTCCTATTTCAGATAGCGTACTGGGCTATGCGGCATCTCAATGCGCATGAAATGGCGAGCAAAATCCACTATTAAACTTCTAGGGTATGGCAAACAGAGACCCGATTAGATCATATTACATTATGGTTAATAAAAGAATTAAGAGTAATTCTATCACATTTGTTCAATTTACGTCACTCCTATTTCAGATAGCCTACTGGGCTAGCCGGCACCTTAAAGCGCGTGGAATAGCGAGTAAAATGCACTATTAGCCTTCTATGGTAGGGCAATCAGAGACCCGATTAGATCATTTTATATTTTGGTTAATATAAGAATTCAGCGAAATCCTATCACGTTTGTTCAATTTACGTCGCTCCTATTCGAGATAGCGTATTGGGCTTAGCGGCATCTTAAAGCGCGTGGAATGGCGAGTAAAATGCTCTACTAAACTTCTATGGTAGGGCAATCAGAGACCCGATTAGATCATTTTATATTTTGTTTAATATAAGATTTCAGGGAAATTGTATCACATTTGTTCAATTTACGTCGCTCCTATTTCAGATAGCGTATTCGGCTAAGCGGCATCTCAAAGCGCATGAAATGGCGAGTGAAATGCCCCATTAGACTTCTATGGTAAGGCGAACAGAGACCCGATTAGATCATTTTACATTAAGGTTAATATAAAAATTCACGGAAATTCTATTACATTTGTTCAATTTACGTCACTCCTATTTCAGATAGCCTACTGGGCTAGCCGGCATCTTAAAGCGCGTGGAATAGCGAGTAAAATGCACTATTAGCCTTCTATGATAGGGCAATCAGAGACCCGATTAGATCATTTCATATTTTGGTTAATATAAGAATTCAGCGAAATCCTATCACGTTTGTTCAATTTACGTCGCTCCAATTCCAGATAGCGTATTGGGCTAAGCGGCATCTCAAAGCGCATGAAATGGCGAATAAAATGCACTATTAAACGTCTAGGCTAGGGCGAACAGAGACCCGATTAGATCATTGTATATTATGGTTAATTTAAGAATTCAACGAAATTCTATCACATTTGTTCAATTTACGTCGTTCCTATTTCAGATAGCGTACTGGCTATGCGGCATCTCAAAGCGCATGAAATGGCGAGTGAAATGCACTATTAAACTTCTAGGGTAGGGCGAACGGAGACCCGATTAGATCATTTTACATTAAGGTTAATATAAGAATTCAGGGAAATTATATCACATTTGTTCAATTTACGTAGCTGCTATTTCAGATAGCGTATTTGGCTAAGCGGCATCTCAAAGCGCATGAAATGGCGAGCAAAATCCACTATTAAACTTCTAGGGTATGGCAAATAGAGACCCGATTAGATCATTTTATATTATGGTTAATATAAGAATTCAGGGAAATTATATCACATTTGTTCAATTTACGTCGCTGCTATTTCAGATAGCGTACTGGGCTAGGCGGCATCTCAAAGCGCATGAAATGGCGAGAGAAATGCACTATTAAACTTCTAGGGTAGGGCGAACAGAGACCCGAGTAGATCATTTTACATTAAGATTAATATAAGAATTCAGGGAAATTCTATCACATTTGTTCAATTTACGTCGCTCATATTTCAGATAGCCTACTGGGCTAGCCGGCATCTTAAAGCGCGTGGAATAGCGAGTAAAATGCACTATTAAACTTCTAGGGTAGGGCAATCAGAGACCCGATTAGATCATTTTATATTATGGTTAATTTAAGAATTCAGCGAGATTCTATCACATTTGTTCAATTTACGTCGCTCCTATTACAGATAGCGTATTGGGCTAAGCGGCATCTCAAAGCGCATGAAATGGCGAGTAAAATGCATTATTAAACTTCTAGGATAAGGCAAACAGAGACCCGATTAGATCATTTTATATTACGGTTAACATAAGAATTCAGCGTAATTCTGTGACATTTGTTCAACTTACGTAGCTCCTATTTCAGATAGCGTACTGGGCTAGGCGGCAACTTAAACCGCGTGGAATGGCGAGTAAAATGCACTATTAAACTTCTATGATAGGGCAATCAGAGACCCGATTAGTTCATTTAATATTTTGGTTAATATAAGAATCCAGCGAAATTCTATCACATTTGTTCAATTTACGTCGCTCCTATTTCAGATAGCGTATTGGGCTAAGCGGCATCTCAAAGCGCACGAAAGGGCGAGTAAAATGCACTATTAAACTTCTAGGGTGGGGCAAGCAGAGACCCGATCAGATCATTTTATATTACGGTTAATATAAGAATTCAGCGAAGTTCTATCACATTTGTTCAATTTACGTCGCTCCTATTTCAGATAGCGTACTGGGCTAGGCGGCAACTTAAAGCGCGTGGAATGGCGAGTAGAATGCACTACTAAACTTCTATGATAGGGCAATCAGAGACCCGATTAGATCATTTTATATTACGGTTAATATAAGAATGCAGCGTAATTCTATCACATTTGTTCAAGTTACGTCGCTCCAATTTCAGATAGCTTATTGGGCTAAGCGGCAACTCAGAGCGCATGAAAGACGAGTGAAATTCACTGTTAAACTTCTAGGGTAGGGCGAACAAAGACCCGATTAGATCATTTTACATTAAGGTTAAAATAAGAATTCAGCGAAATTCTATCACATTTGTTCAATTTACGTCGCTCCTATTTCAGATAGCGTATTGGGCTAAGCTGCATCTCAAAGCGCAAGAAATGGCTCGTAAAATGCACTATTAAACTTCTAGGGTAGGGCAAACAGAGACCGGATTAGATCATTTTATATTTTGGTTAATATAAGAATTCAGAGAAATTCTATCACATTTGTTCAATTTACGTCGCTCCTATTTCAGATAGCGTATTGGGCTAAGAGGCATCTCAAAGCGCATGAAATGGCGAGTAAAATGCACTATTAAACTTCCAGGATAAGGCAAACAGAGACCCGATTAGATCATTTTATATTACGGTTAATATAAGAAATCAGCGTAATTCTGTCACATTCGTTCAACTTACGTTGCTCCTATTTCAGATAGCGTACTGGGCTAGGCGGCATCTCAAAGCGCGTGGAATGGCGAGTAAAATGCACTATTAAACTTCTATGATAGGGCAATCAGAGACCCGATCAGATCATTTTATATTTTGGTTATTATAAGAATTCAGCGAAATTCTATCACATTTGTTCAATATACGTCGCTCCAATTTCAGATAGCTTATTGGGCTAAGCCGCATCGCAAAGCGCATGAACTGACGAGTGAAATGCTCTATTAAACTTCTTGGGTAGGGCGAACAAAGACCCGATTAGATCATTTTACATTAAGGTTAATATAAGAATTCAGCGAAATTCTATCACGTTTGTTCAATTTACATCGCTCCTATTTCAGATAGCGACTTGTGCTAAGCGGCATCTCAAAGCGCAAGAAATGGCGAGTAAAATGCACTATTAAACTTCTAGGGTAGGGCAAACAGAGACCCGATTAGGTCATTTCATATTATGGTTAATTTAAGAATTCAGCGAAATTCTATCACATTTGTTCAATTTACGTCGCTCCTATTTCAGATAGCGTACTGGGCTAAGCGGCATCTCAAAGCGCAAGAAATGGCGAGTAAAATGCACTATTAAACTTCTAGGATAAGGCAAACAGAGACCCGATTAGATCATTTTATATTACGGTTAATATAAGAATTCAGCGTAATTCTGTGACATTTGTTCAACTTACGTAGCTTCTATTTCAGATAGCGTGCTGGGCTAGGCGGCAACTTAAAGCGCGTGGAATGGCGAGTAAAATGCACTGTTAAACTTCTATGATAGGGCAATCAGAGACCCGATTAGATCATTTTATATTTTGGTTAATATAAGAATTCAGCGAAATTCTATCACATTTGTTTAATTTACGTCGCTCCTATTTCAGATAGCGTATTGGGCTAAGCGGCATCTCAAAGCGCATGAAATGGCGAGTAAAATGCACTATTAAACTTCTAGGGTAGGGCAATCAGAGACCCGATTAGATCATTTTATATTTTGGTTAATATAAGAATTCAGCGAAATTCTATCACATTTGTTCAACTTACGTCGCTCCTATTTCAGATAGCGCACTCGGATAGGCGGCATCTTAAAGCGCGTGGAAAGGCGAGTAAAATGCACTATTAAACTTCGAGGGTAATGCAAACAGAGACCCGATTAGATCATTTTATGTATTGTTTAATATAAGATTTCAGGGAAATTCTATCACATTTGTTCAATTTACGTCGCTCCTATTTCAGATAGCGTATTGGGCTAAGCGGCATCTCAAAGCGCAAGAAATGGCGAGTAAAATGCACTATTAAGCTTCTAGGGTTGGGCACATATAGACCCGATTAGATCATTTTATATTATGGTTAATTTAAGAATTCAGCGAAATCCTATCACATTTGTTCATTTTACGTCGCTCCTATTTCATATAGCGTATTGGGCTAGGCGGCATCTTAAAGCGCGTGGAATGGCGAGTAAAATGCACTATTAAACTTCTATAATAGGGCAATCAGAGACCCGATTAGATCATTTTATATTTTGGTTAATATAAGGATTCAGCGTAATTCTATCACATTTGTTCAATTTACGTCGCTCCTATTTCAGATAGCGTATTGGGCTAAGCGGCATCTCAAAGCGCATGAAATGGCGAGTAAAATGCACTATTAAACTTCTAGGGTAAGGCAAACAGAGACCCAATTAGATCATTTTATATTACGGTTAATATAAGAATTCAGCGTAATTCTATCACATTTGTTCAACATACGTCGCTCCTATTTCAGATAGCGTGCTGGGCTAGGCGGCAACTTAAAGCGCGTGGAATGGCGAGTAAAATGCACTGTTAAACTTCTATGATAGGGCAATCAGAGACCCGATTAGATCATTTTATATTTTGGTTAATATAAGAATTCAGCGAAATTCTATCACATTTGTTTAATTGACGTCGCTCCTATTTCAGATAGCGTATTGGGCTAAGCGGCATCTCAAAGCGCATGAAATGGCGAGTAAAATGCACTATTAAACTTCTAGGGTAGGGCAATCAGAGACCCGATTAGATCATTTTATATTTTGGTTAATATAAGAATTCAGCGAAATTCTATCACATTTGTTCAATTTACGTCGGTCCTATGTCAGATAGCGTATTGGGCTAAGCGGCACCTCAAAGCGCATGAAATGGCGAGTAAAATGCACTATTAAACTTCTAGGATAAGGCAAACAGAGACCCGATTAGATCATTTTATATTACGGTTAACATAAGAATGCAGCGTAATTCTGTGACATTTGTTCAACTTACGTAGCTCCTATTTCAGATAGCGTACTGGGCTAGGCGGCAACTTAAAGCGCCTGGAATAACGAGTAAAATGCACTATTAAACTTCTATGATAGGGCAATCAGAGACCCGATTAGATCATTTTATATTTTGGTTAATATAAGAATCCAGCGAAATTCTATCACATTTGTTCAATTTACGTCCCTCCTATTTCAGATAGCGTATTGGGCTAAGCGGCATCTCACAGCGCACGAAAGGGCGAGTAAAATGCATTATTAAACTTCTAGGGTAGGGCAATCAGAGACCCGATAAGATCTTTTCATATTTTGGTTAATATAAGAATTCAGCGAAATTCTATCACATTTGTTCAACTAACGTCGCTCCTATTTCAGATAGCGTACTGGGCTAGGCGGCATCTTAAAGCGCGTGGAAGGGCGAGTAAAATGGACTTCTAAACTTCTATGATAGGGCAGTCAGAGTTACGAATAGATCATTTTATATTTTGTTTACTATAACATTTCAGGGAAATTCTATCACATTTGTTCAATTTACGTCGCTCCTATTTCAGATAGCGTATTGGGCTAAGCGGCATCTCAAAGCGCATGGAATGGCGAGTGAAATGCACTATTAAACTTCTAGGGTAGGGCGAACAGACACCCGAATAGATCATTTTATATTACGGTTAATATAAGAATTCAGCGTAATTCTATCACATTTGTTCAACTAACGTCGCTCCTATTTCAGATAGCGTACTGGGCTAGGCGGCATCTTAAAGCGCGTGGAAGGGCGAGTAAAATGGACTTCTAAACTTCTATGATAGGGCAGTCAGAGTTACGAATAGATCATTTTATATTTTGTTTACTATAACATTTCAGGGAAATTCTATCACATTTGTTCAATTTACGTCGCTCCTATTTCAGATAGCGTATTGGGCTAAGCGGCATCTCAAAGCGCAAGAAATGGCGAGTAAAATGCACTATTAAGCTTCTAGGGTTGGGCACATATAGACCCGATTAGATCATTTTATATTATGGTTAATTTAAGAATTCAGCGAAATCCTATCACATTTGTTCATTTTACGTCGCTCCTATTTCAGATAGCGTATTGGGCTAAGCGGCATCTCAAAGCGCAAGAAATGGCGAGTAAAATTTACTATTAAACTTCTAGGGTAGGGCAAACAGAGGCCCCATTAGATCATTTTATATTTTGGTTAATATAAGAATTCAGCGAAATTCTATCACATTTTTTCAATTTACGTCGCTCCTATTTCAGATAGCTTATTGGGCTAAGCGGCATCGCAAAGCGCATGAATTGACGAGTAAAATGCAGTATTAAACTTGTAGGATAAGGCAAACAGAGACCCGATTAGATCATTTTATATTACGGTTAATATAAGAATTCAGCGTAATTCTGTGACATTTGTTCAACTTACGTAGCTCCTATTTCAGATAGCGTACTGGGCTAGGCGGCAACTTAAAGCGCGTGGAACGGTGAGTAAAATGCACTATTAAACTTCTAGGGTAGGGCAATCAGAGACCCGATTAGATCATTTTATATTATGGTTAATATAAGAATTCAGCGAAGTTCTATCACATTTGTATAATTTACGTCGCTCCTATTTCAGATAGCGTATTGGTCTAAGCGGCATCTCAAAGCGCATGAAATGGCGAGTAAAATGCACTATTAAACTTCTAGGGTAGGGCAATCAGAGACCCGATTAGATCATTTTATATTTTGGTTAATATAAGAATTCAGCGAAATTCTATCACATTTGTTCAATTTACGTCGCTCCTATTTCAGATAGCGTATTGTGCTAAGCGGCATCTCAAAGCGCATGAAATGGCGAGTAAAATGCACTATTAAACTTCTAGGGTAGGGCAATCAGAGACCCGATTAGATCATTTTATATTTTGGTTAATACAAGAATTCAGCGAAATTCTATCACATTTGTTCAATTTACGTCGCTCCTATTTCAGATAGCGTATTGGGCTAAGCGGCATCTAACAGCGCACGAAAGGGCGAGTAAAATGCACTATCAAACTTCTAGGGTAGGGCAATCAGAGACCCGATAAGATCATTTCATATTTTGGTTAATATAAGAATTCAGCGAAATTCTATCACATTTGTTCAATTTACGTCGCTCCTATTTCAGATAGCGTATTGGGCTAAGCTGCATCTCAAAGCGCAAGAAATGGCTCGTAAAATGCACTATTAAACTTCTAGGGTAGGGCAAACAGAGACCGGATTAGATCATTTTATATTTTGGTTAATATAAGAATTCAGCGAAATTCTATCACATTTGTTCAATTTACGTCGCTCCTATTTCAGATAGCGTATTGGGCTAAGAGGCATCTCAAAGCGCATGAAATGCCGAGTAAAATGCACTATTAAACTTCTAGGATAAGGCAAACAGAGACCCGATTAGATCATTTTATATTACGGTTAATATAAGAAATCAGCGTAATTCTGTCACATTCGTTCAACTTACGTAGCTCCTATTTCAGATAGCGTACTGGGCTAGGCGGCATCTGAAAGCGCGAGGAATGGCGAGTAAAATGGACTTCTAAACATCTATGATAGGGCAGTCAGAGTTACGAATAGATCATTTTATATTTTGTTTACTATAACATTTCAGGGAAATTCTATCACATTTGTTCAATTTACGTCGCTCCTATTTCAGATAGCGTATTGGGCTAAGCGGCATCTCAAAGCGCATGGAATGGCGAGTGAAATGCACTATTAAACTTCTAGGGTAGGGCGAACAGACACCCGAATAGATCATTTTATATTACGGTTAATATAAGAATTCAGCGTAATTCTATCACATTTGTTCAACTAACGTCGCTCCTATTTCAGATAGCGTACTGGGCTAGGCGGCATCTTAAAGCGCGTGGAAGGGCGAGTAAAATGGACTTCTAAACTTCTATGATAGGGCAGTCAGAGTTACGAATAGATCATTTTATATTTTGTTTACTATAACATTTCAGGGAAATTCTATCACATTTGTTCAATTTACGTCGCTCCTATTTCAGATAGCGTATTGGGCTAAGCAGTATCTCAAAGCGCATGAAATGGCGAGTAAAATGCACTATTAAACTTCTAGGGTAGGGCAATGAGAGACCCGATTAGATCATTTTATATTTTGGTTAATATAAGAATTCAGCGAAATTCTATCACATTTGTTCAATTTACGTCGCTCCTATTTCAGATAGCGTATTGGGCTAAGCGGCATCTCAAAGCGCATGAAATGGCGAGTAAAATGCACTATTAAACTTCTAGGGTAGGGTAATCAGAGACCCGATTAGATCATTTTATATTTTGGTTAATATAAGAATTCAGCGAAATTCTATCACATTTGTTCAATTTACGTCGCTCCTATTTCAGATAGCGTATTGGGCTAAGCGGCATCTCAAAGCGCATGAAATGGCGAGTAAAATGCACTCTTAAACTTCTAGGATAAGGCAAACAGAGACCCGATTAGATCATTTATATTACGGTTAACATAAGAATGCAGCGTAATTCTGTGACATTTGTTCAACTTACGTAGCTCCTATTTCAGATAGCGTACTGGGCTAGGCGGCAACTTAAAGCGCGTGGAATGGCGAGTAAAATGCACTATTAAACTTCTATGATAGGGCAATCAGAGACGCGATTAGATCATTTTATATTTTGGTTAATATAAGAATCCAGCGAAATTCTATCACATTTGTTCAATTTACATCGCTCCTATTTCAGATAGCGACTTGTGCTAAGTGGCATCTCAAAGCGCAAGAAATGGCGAGTAAAATGCACTATTAAAGTTCTAGGGTCGGGCAAACAGAGACCCCATTAGATCATTTTATATTATGGTTAATATAAGAATTCAGCGAAATTCTATCACATTTGTTCAATTTACGTCGCTCCTATTTCAGATAGCGTACTGGGCTAAGCGGCATCTCAAAGCGCATGAAATGGCGAGTAAAATGCACTATTAAACTTCTAGGATAAGGCAAACGGAGACCCGATTAGATCATTTTATATTTTGGTTAATAAATGAATTCATCGAAATTCTATCACATTTGTTCAATTTACATCGCTCCTATTTCAGATAGCGTACTGGGCTAAGCGGCATCTCAAAGCGCATGAAATGGCGAGTAAAATGCACTATTAAACTTCTAGGATAAGGCAAACGGAGACCCGATTAGATCATTTTATGTTACGGTTAATATAAGAATTCAGCGTAATTTTGTGACATTTGTTCAACTTACGTAGCTCCTATTTCAGATAGCGTGCTGGGCTTGGCGGCAACGTAAAGCGCGTGGAATGGCGAGTAAAATGCACTGTTAAACTTCTATGATAGGGCAATCAGAGACCCGATTAGATCATTTTATATTTTGGTTAATATAAGAATTCAGCGTAATTCTATCACATTTGTTCAACATACGTCGCTCCTATTTCAGATAGTGTACTGGGCTAGGCGGCATCTTAAAGCGCGTGGAAGGGCGAGTAAAATGCACTACTAAACTTCTATTGTAGGGCAATCAGAGTCCCGTTTAGATCATTTTATGTATTGTTTAATATAAGATTTCAGGGAAATTCTATCACATTTGTTCAATTTACGTCGCTCCTATTTCAGATAGCTTATTGGGCTAAGCGGCATCGCAAAGCGCATGAATTGACGAGTAAAATGCACTATTAAACTTCTAGGATAAGGCAAACAGAGACCCGATTAGATCATTTTATATTACGGTTAATATAAGAATTCAGCGTAATTCTGTGACATTTGTTCAACTTACGTAGCTCCTATTTCAGATAGCGTACTGGGCTAGGCGGCAACTTAAAGCGCGTGGAATGGTGAGTAAAATGCACTATTAAACTTCTAGGGTAGGGCAATCTGAGACCCGATTAGATCATTTTATATTATGGTTAATATAAGAATTCAGCGAAGTTCTATCACATTTGTTTAATTTACGTCGCTCCTATTTCAGATAGCGTATTGGGCTAAGCGGCATCTCAAAGCGCATGAAATGGCGAGTAAAATGCACTATTAAACTTCTAGGGTAGGGCAATCAGAGACCCGATTAGATCATTTTATATTTTGGTTAATATAAGAATTCAGCGAAATTCTATCACATTTGTTCAACTTACGTCGCTCCTATTTCAGATAGCGCACTCGGATAGGCGGCATCTTAAAGCGCGTGGAAAGGCGAGTAAAATGCACTATTAAACTTCGAGGGTAATGCAAACAGAGACCCGATTAGATCATTTTATGTATTGTTTAATATAAGATTTCAGGGAAATTCTATCACATTTGTTCAATTTACGTCGCTCCTATTTCAGATAGCGTATTGGGCTAAGCGGCATCTCAAAGCGCAAGAAATGGCGAGTAAAATGCACTATTAAGCTTCTAGGGTTGGGCACATATAGACCCGATTAGATCATTTTATATTATGGTTAATTTAAGAATTCAGCGAAATCCTATCACATTTGTTCATTTTACGTCGCTCCTATTTCATATAGCGTATTGGGCTAGGCGGCATCTTAAAGCGCGTGGAATGGCGAGTAAAATGCACTATTAAACTTCTATAATAGGGCAATCAGAGACCCGATTAGATCATTTTATATTTTGGTTAATATAAGGATTCAGCGTAATTCTATCACATTTGTTCAATTTACGTCGCTCCTATTTCAGATAGCGTATTGGGCTAAGCGGCATCTCAAAGCGCATGAAATGGCGAGTAAAATGCACTATTAAACTTCTAGGGTAAGGCAAACAGAGACCCAATTAGATCATTTTATATTACGGTTAATATAAGAATTCAGCGTAATTCTATCACATTTGTTCAACATACGTCGCTCCTATTTCAGATAGCGTGCTGGGCTAGGCGGCAACTTAAAGCGCGTGGAATGGCGAGTAAAATGCACTGTTAAACTTCTATGATAGGGCAATCAGAGACCCGATTAGATCATTTTATATTTTGGTTAATATAAGAATTCAGCGAAATTCTATCACATTTGTTTAATTGACGTCGCTCCTATTTCAGATAGCGTATTGGGCTAAGCGGCATCTCAAAGCGCATGAAATGGCGAGTAAAATGCACTATTAAACTTCTAGGGTAGGGCAATCAGAGACCCGATTAGATCATTTTATATTTTGGTTAATATAAGAATTCAGCGAAATTCTATCACATTTGTTCAATTTACGTCGGTCCTATGTCAGATAGCGTATTGGGCTAAGCGGCATCTCAAAGCGCATGAAATGGCGAGTAAAATGCACTATTAAACTTCTAGGATAAGGCAAACAGAGACCCGATTAGATCATTTTATATTACGGTTAACATAAGAATGCAGCGTAATTCTGTGACATTTGTTCAACTTACGTAGCTCCTATTTCAGATAGCGTACTGGGCTAGGCGGCAACTTAAAGCGCCTGGAATGGCGAGTAAAATGCACTATTAAACTTCTATGATAGGGCAATCAGAGACCCGATTAGATCATTTTATATTTTGGTTAATATAAGAATCCAGCGAAATTCTATCACATTTGTTCAATTTACGTCCCTCCTATTTCAGATAGCGTATTGGGCTAAGCGGCATCTCACAGCGCACGAAAGGGCGAGTAAAATGCACTATTAAACTTCTAGGGTAGGGCAATCAGAGACCCGATAAGATCTTTTCATATTTTGGTTAATATAAGAATTCAGCGAAATTCTATCACATTTGTTCAACTAACGTCGCTCCTATTTCAGATAGCGTACTGGGCTAGGCGGCATCTTAAAGCGCGTGGAAGGGCGAGTAAAATGGACTTCTAAACTTCTATGATAGGGCAGTCAGAGTTACGAATAGATCATTTTATATTTTGTTCACTATAACATTTCAGGGAAATTCTATCACATTTGTTCAATTTACGTCGCTCCTATTTCAGATAGCGTATTGGGCTAAGCGGCATCTCAAAGCGCATGGAATGGCGAGTGAAATGCACTATTAAACTTCTAGGGTAGGGCGAACAGACACCCGAATAGATCATTTTATATTACGGTTAATATAAGAATTCAGCGTAATTCTATCACATTTGTTCAACTAACGTCGCTCCTATTTCAGATAGCGTACTGGGCTAGGCGGCATCTTAAAGCGCGTGGAAGGGCGAGTAAAATGGACTTCTAAACTTCTATGATAGGGCAGTCAGAGTTACGAATAGATCATTTTATATTTTGTTTACTATAACATTTCAGGGAAATTCTATCACATTTGTTCAATTTACGTCGCTCCTATTTCAGATAGCGTATTGGGCTAAGCGGCATCTCAAAGCGCAAGAAATGGCGAGTAAAATGCACTATTAAGCTTCTAGGGTTGGGCACATATAGACCCGATTAGATCATTTTATATTATGGTTAATTTAAGAATTCAGCGAAATCCTATCACATTTGTTCATTTTACGTCGCTCCTATTTCAGATAGCGTATTGGGCTAAGCGGCATCTCAAAGCGCAAGAAATGGCGAGTAAAATTTACTATTAAACTTCTAGGGTAGGGCAAACAGAGGCCCCATTAGATCATTTTATATTTTGATTAATATAAGAATTCAGCGAAATTCTATCACATTTTTTCAATTTACGTCGCTCCTATTTCAGATAGCTTATTGGGCTAAGCGGCATCGCAAAGCACATGAATTGACGAGTAAAATGCAGTATTAAACTTGTAGGATAAGGCAAACAGAGACCCGATTAGATCATTTTATATTACGGTTAATATAAGAATTCAGCGTAATTCTGTGACATTTGTTCAACTTACGTAGCTCCTATTTCAGATAGCGTACTGGGCTAGGCGGCAACTTAAAGCGCGTGGAACGGTGAGTAAAATGCACTATTAAACTTCTAGGGTAGGGCAATCAGAGACCCGATTAGATCATTTTATATTATGGTTAATATAAGAATTCAGCGAAGTTCTATCACATTTGTATAATTTACGTCGCTCCTATTTCAGATAGCGTATTGGGCTAAGCGGCATCTCAAAGCGCATGAAATGGCGAGTAAAATGCACTATTAAACTTCTAGGGTAGGGTAATCAGAGACCCGATTAGATCATTTTATATTTTGGTTAATATAAGAATTCAGCGAAATTCTATCACATTTGTTCATTTTACGTCGCTCCTATTTCAGATAGCGTATTGTGCTAAGCGGCATTTCAAAGCGCATGAAATGGCGAGTAAAATGCACTATTAAACTTCTAGGGTAGGGCAATCAGAGACCCGATTAGATCATTTTATATTTTGGTTAATACAAGAATTCAGCGAAATTCTATCACATTTGTTCAATTTACGTCGCTCCTATTTCAGATAGCGTATTGGGCTAAGCGGCATCTAACAGCGCACGAAAGGGCGAGTAAAATGCACTATCAAACTTCTAGGGTAGGGCAATCAGAGACCCGATAAGATCATTTCATATTTTGGTTAATATAAGAATTCAGCGAAATTCTATCACATTTGTTCAATTTACGTCGCTCCTATTTCAGATAGCGTATTGGGCTAAGCTGCATCTCAAAGCGCAAGAAATGGCTCGTAAAATGCACTATTAAACTTCTAGGGTAGGGCAAACAGAGACCGGATTAGATCATTTTATATTTTGGTTAATATAAGAATTCAGCGAAATTCTATCACATTTGTTCAATTTACGTCGCTCCTATTTCAGATAGCGTATTGGGCTAAGAGGCATCTCAAAGCGCATGAAATGGCGAGTAAAATGCACTATTAAACTTCTAGGATAAGGCAAACAGAGACCCGATTAGATCATTTTATATTACGGTTAATATAAGAAATCAGCGTAATTCTGTCACATTCGTTCAACTTACGTAGCTCCTATTTCAGATAGCGTACTGGGCTAGGCGGCATCTGAAAGCGCGAGGAATGGCGAGTAAAATGGACTTCTAAACTTCTATGATAGGGCAGTCAGAGTTACGAATAGATCATTTTATATTTTGTTTACTATAACATTTCAGGGAAATTCTATCACATTTGTTCAATTTACGTCGCTCCTATTTCAGATAGCGTATTGGGCTAAGCAGTATCTCAAAGCGCATGAAATGGCGAGTAAAATGCACTATTAAACTTCTAGGGTAGGGCAATGAGAGACCCGATTAGATCATTTTATATTTTGGTTAATATAAGAATTCAGCGAAATTCTATCACATTTGTTCAATTTACGTCGCTCCTATTTCAGATAGCGTATTGGGCTAAGCGGCATCTCAAAGCGCATGAAATGGCGAGTAAAATGCACTATTAAACTTCTAGGGTAGGGTAATCAGAGACCCGATTAGATCATTTTATATTTTGGTTAATATAAGAATTCAGCGAAATTCTATCACATTTGTTCAATTTACGTCGCTCCTATTTCAGATAGCGTATTGGGCTAAGCGGCATCTCAAAGCGCATGAAATGGCGAGTAAAATGCACTCTTAAACTTCTAGGATAAGGCAAACAGAGACCCGATTAGATCATTTTATATTACGGTTAACATAAGAATGCAGCGTAATTCTGTGACATTTGTTCAACTTACGTAGCTCCTATTTCAGATAGCGTACTGGGCTAGGCGGCAACTTAAAGCGCGTGGAATGGCGAGTAAAATGCACTATTAAACTTCTATGATAGGGCAATCAGAGACGCGATTAGATCATTTTATATTTTGGTTAATATAAGAATCCAGCGAAATTCTATCACATTTGTTCAATTTACGTCGCTCCTATTTCAGATAGCGTATTGGGCTAAGCGGCATCTCAAAGCGCATGAAATGGCGAGTAAAATGCACTATTAAACTTCTAGGGTAGGGCAATC
Organism: Macropis europaea; assembly: GCA_916610135.2. NCBI lineage: Eukaryota > Metazoa > Arthropoda > Insecta > Hymenoptera > Melittidae > Macropis > Macropis europaea. The sequence continues at coordinate 28,513 of CAKAJE020000441.1, read as the reverse complement.
AGAGACCCGATTAGATCATTTTATATTTTGGTTAATATAAGAATTCAGCGAAATTCTATCACATTTGTTCAATTTACGTCGCTCCTATTTCAGATAGCGTATTGGGCTAAGCGGCATCTCAAAGCGCATGAAATGGCGAGTAAAATGCACTCTTAAACTTCTAGGATAAGGCAAACAGAGACCCGATTAGATCATTTTATATTTTGGTTAATATAAGAATTCAGCGAAATTCTATCACATTTGTTCAATTTACGTCGCTCCTATTTCAGATAGCGTATTGGGCTAAGCGGCATCTCAAAGCGCATGAAATGGCGAGTAAAATGCACTCTTAAACTTCTAGGATAAGGCAAACAGAGACCCGATTAGATCATTTTATATTACGGTTAACATAAGAATGCAGCGTAATTCTGTGACATTTGTTCAACTTACGTAGCTCCTATTTCAGATAGCGTACTGGGCTAGGCGGCAACTTAAAGCGCGTGGAATGGCGAGTAAAATGCACTATTAAACTTCTATGATAGGGCAATCAGAGACGCGATTAGATCATTTTATATTTTGGTTAATATAAGAATCCAGCGAAATTCTATCACATTTGTTCAATTTACGTCGCTCCTATTTCAGATAGCGTATTGGGCTAAGCGGCATCTCAAAGCGCATGAAATGGCGAGTAAAATGCACTATTAAACTTCTAGGGTAGGGCAATCAGAGACCCGATTAGATCATTTTATATTTTGGTTAATATAAGAATTCAGCGAAATTCTATCACATTTGTTCAATTTACGTCGCTCCTATTTCAGATAGCGTATTGGGCTAAGCGGCATCTCAAAGCGCATGAAATGGCGAGTAAAATGCACTCTTAAACTTCTAGGATAAGGCAAACAGAGACCCGATTAGATCATTTTATATTTTGGTTAATATAAGAATTCAGCGAAATTCTATCACATTTGTTCAATTTACGTCGCTCCTATTTCAGATAGCGTATTGGGCTAAGCGGCATCTCAAAGCGCATGAAATGGCGAGTAAAATGCACTCTTAAACTTCTAGGATAAGGCAAACAGAGACCCGATTAGATCATTTTATATTACGGTTAACATAAGAATGCAGCGTAATTCTGTGACATTTGTTCAACTTACGTAGCTCCTAATTTCAGATAGCGTACTGGGCTATGCGGCAACTTAAAGCGCCTGGAATGGCGAGTAAAATGCACTATTAAACTTCTATGATAGGGCAATCAGAGACCCGATTAGATCATTTTATATTTTGGTTAATATAAGAATCCAGCGAAATTCTATCACATTTGTTCAATTTACGTCCCTCCTATTTCAGATAGCGTATTGGGCTAAGCGGCATCTCACAGCGCACGAAAGGGCGAGTAAAATGCACTATTAAACTTCTAGGGTAGGGCAATCAGAGACCCGATAAGATCTTTTCATATTTTGGTTAATATAAGAATTCAGCGAAATTCTATCACATTTGTTCCACTAACGTCGCTCCTATTTCAGATAGCGTACTGGGCTAGGCGGCATCTTAAAGCGCGTGGAAGGGCGAGTAAAATGGACTTCTAAACTTCTATGATAGGGCAGTCAGAGTTACGAATAGATCATTTTATATTTTGTTTACTATAACATTTCAGGGAAATTCTATCACATTTGTTCAATTTACGTCGCTCCTATTTCAGATAGCGTATTGGGCTAAGCGGCATCTCAAAGCGCAAGAAATGGCGAGTAAAATGCACTATTAAGCTTCTAGGGTTGGGCACATATAGACCCGATTAGATCATTTTATATTATGGTTAATTTAAGAATTCAGCGAAATCCTATCACATTTGTTCATTTTACGTCGCTCCTATTTCAGATAGCGTATTGGGCTAAGCGGCATCTCAAAGCGCAAGAAATGGCGAGTAAAATTTACTATTAAACTTCTAGGGTAGGGCAAACAGAGGCCCCATTAGATCATTTTATATTTTGATTAATATAAGAATTCAGCGAAATTCTATCACATTTTTTCAATTTACGTCGCTCCTATTTCAGATAGCTTATTGGGCTAAGCGGCATCGCAAAGCACATGAATTGACGAGTAAAATGCAGTATTAAACTTGTAGGATAAGGCAAACAGAGACCCGATTAGATCATTTTATATTACGGTTAATATAAGAATTCAGCGTAATTCTCTGACATTTGTTCAACTTACGTAGCTCCTATTTCAGATAGCGTACTGGGCTAGGCGGCAACTTAAAGCGCGTGGAACGGTGAGTAAAATGCACTATTAAACTTCTAGGGTAGGGCAATCAGAGACCCGATTAGATCATTTTATATTATGGTTAATATAAGAATTCAGCGAAGTTCTATCACATTTGTTTAATTTACGTCGCTCCTATTTCAGATAGCGTATTGGTCTAAGCGGCATCTCAAAGCGCATGAAATGGCGAGTAAAATGCACTATTAAACTTCTAGGGTAGGGCAATCAGAGACCCGATTAGATCATTTTATATTTTGGTTAATATAAGAATTCAGCGAAATTCTATCACATTTGTTCAATTTACGTCGCTCCTATTTCAGATAGCGTATTGTGCTAAGCGGCATCTCAAAGCGCATGAAATGGCGAGTAAAATGCACTATTAAACTTCTAGGGTAGGGCAATCAGAGACCCGATTAGATCATTTTATATTTTGGTTAATACAAGAATTCAGCGAAATTCTATCACATTTGTTCAATTTACGTCGCTCCTATTTCAGATAGCGTATTGGGCTAAGCGGCATCTAACAGCGCACGAAAGGGCGAGTAAAATGCACTATCAAACTTCTAGGGTAGGGCAATCAGAGACCCGATTAGATTATTTTATATTTTGGTTAATATAAGAATTCAGCGAAATTCTATCACATTTGTTCAATATACGTCGCTCCAATTTCAGATAGCTTATTGGGCTAAGCGGCATCGCAAAGCGCATGAAATGACGAGTGAAATGCACTATTAAACTTCTTGGGTAGGGCGAACAAAGACCCGATTAGATCATTTTACATTAAGGTTAATATAAGAATTCAGCGAAATTCTATCACATTTGTTCAATTTACATCGCTCCTATTTCAGATAGCGACTTGTGCTAAGTGGCATCTCAAAGCGCAGGAAATGGCGAGTAAAATGCACTATTAAACTTCTAGGGTAGGGCAAACAGAGACCCCATTAGATCATTTTATATTATGGTTAATTTAAGAATTCAGCGAAATTCTATCACATTTGTTCAATTTACGTCGCTCCTATTTCAGATAGCGTATTGGGCTAAGCGGTATCTCAAAGCGCATGAAATGGCGAGTAAAATGCACTATTAAACTTCTAGGGTAGGGCAATGAGAGACCCGATTAGATCATTTTATATTTTGGTTAATATAAGAATTCAGCGAAATTCTATCACATTTGTTCAATTTACGTCGCTCCTATTTCAGATAGCGTATTGGGCTAAGCGGCATCTCAAAGCGCATGAAATGGCGAGTAAAATGCACTATTAAACTTCTAGGGTAGGGCAATCAGAGACCCGATTAGATCATTTTATATTTTGGTTAATATAAGAATTCAGCGAAATTCTATCACATTTGTTCAATTTACGTCGCTCCTATTTCAGATAGCGTATTGGGCTAAGCGGCATCTCAAAGCGCATGAAATGTCGAGTAAAATGCACTCTTAAACTTCTAGGATAAGGCAAACAGAGACCCGATTAGATCATTTTATATTACGGTTAACATAAGAATGCAGCGTAATTCTGTGACATTTGTTCAACTTACGTATCTCCTATTTCAGATAGCGTACTGGGCTAGGCGGCAACTTAAAGCGCGTGGAATGGCGAGTAAAATGCACTATTAAACTTCTATGATAGGGCAATCAGAGACGCGATTAGATCATTTTATATTTTGGTTAATATAAGAATCCAGCGAAATTCTATCACATTTGTTCAATTTACGTCGCTCCTATTTCAGATAGCGTATTGGGCTAAGCGGCATCTCAAAGCGCATGAAATGGCGAGTAAAATGCACTGTTAAACTTCTAGGGTAGGGCAATCAGAGACCCGATTAGATCATTTTATATTTTGGTTAATATAAGAATTCAGCGAAATTCTATCACATTTGTTCAATTTACGTCGCTCCTATTTCAGATAGCGTACTGGGCTAGGCGGCATCTTAAAGCGCGTGGAAGGGCGAGTAAAATGGACTTCTAAACTTCTATGATAGGGCAGTCAGAGTTACGAATAGATCATTTTATATTTTGTTTACTATAACATTTCAGGGAAATTCTATCACATTTGTTCAATTTACGTCGCTCCTATTTCAGATAGCGTATTGGGCTAAGCGGCATCTCAAAGCGCAAGAAGTGGCGAGTAAAATGCACTATTAAGCTTCTAGGGTTGGGCACATATAGACCCGATTAGATCATTTTATATTATGGTTAATTTAAGAATTCAGCGAAATCCTATCACATTTGTTCATTTTACGTCGCTCCTATTTCAGATAGCGTATTGGGCTAAGCGGCATCTCAAAGCGCAAGAAATGGCGAGTAAAATTTACTATTAAACTTCTAGGGTAGGGCAAACAGAGGCCCCATTAGATCATTTTATATTTTGATTAATATAAGAATTCAGCGAAATTCTATCACATTTTTTCAATTTACGTCGCTCCTATTTCAGATAGCTTATTGGGCTAAGCGGCATCGCAAAGCACATGAATTGACGAGTAAAATGCAGTATTAAACTTGTAGGATAAGGCAAACAGAGACCCGATTAGATCATTTTATATTACGGTTAATATAAGAATTCAGCGTAATTCTGTGACATTTGTTCAACTTACGTAGCTCCTATTTCAGATAGCGTACTGGGCTAGGCGGCAACTTAAAGCGCGTGGAACGGTGAGTAAAATGCACTATTAAACTTCTAGGGTAGGGCAATCAGAGACCCGATTAGATCATTTTATATTATGGTTAATATAAGAATTCAGCGAAGTTCTATCACATTTGTTTAATTTACGTCGCTCCTATTTCAGATAGCGTATTGGTCTAAGCGGCATCTCAAAGCGCATGAAATGGCGAGTAAAATGCACTATTAAACTTCTAGGGTAGGGCAATCAGAGACCCGATTAGATCATTTTATATTTTGGTTAATATAAGAATTCAGCGAAATTCTATCACATTTGTTCAATTTACGTCGCTCCTATTTCAGATAGCGTATTGTGCTAAGCGGCATCTCAAAGCGCATGAAATGGCGAGTAAAATGCACTATTAAACTTCTAGGGTAGGGCAATCAGAGACCCGATTAGATCATTTTATATTTTGGTTAATACAAGAATTCAGCGAAATTCTATCACATTTGTTCAATTTACGTCGCTCCTATTTCAGATAGCGTATTGGGCTAAGCGGCATCTAACAGCGCACGAAAGGGCGAGTAAAATGCACTATCAAACTTCTAGGGTAGGGCAATCAGAGACCCGATTAGATTATTTTATATTTTGGTTAATATAAGAATTCAGCGAAATTCTATCACATTTGTTCAATATACGTCGCTCCAATTTCAGATAGCTTATTGGGCTAAGCGGCATCGCAAAGCGCATGAAATGACGAGTGAAATGCACTATTAAACTTCTTGGGTAGGGCGAACAAAGACCCGATTAGATCATTTTACATTAAGGTTAATATAAGAATTCAGCGAAATTCTATCACATTTGTTCAATTTACATCGCTCCTATTTCAGATAGCGACTTGTGCTAAGTGGCATCTCAAAGCGCAGGAAATGGCGAGTAAAATGCACTATTAAACTTCTAGGGTAGGGCAAACAGAGACCCCATTAGATCATTTTATATTATGGTTAATTTAAGAATTCAGCGAAATTCTATCACATTTGTTCAATTTACGTCGCTCCTATTTCAGATAGCGTATTGGGCTAAGCGGTATCTCAAAGCGCATGAAATGGCGAGTAAAATGCACTATTAAACTTCTAGGGTAGGGCAATGAGAGACCCGATTAGATCATTTTATATTTTGGTTAATATAAGAATTCAGCGAAATTCTATCACATTTGTTCAATTTACGTCGCTCCTATTTCAGATAGCGTATTGGGCTAAGCGGCATCTCAAAGCGCATGAAATGGCGAGTAAAATGCACTATTAAACTTCTAGGGTAGGGCAATCAGAGACCCGATTAGATCATTTTATATTTTGGTTAATATAAGAATTCAGCGAAATTCTATCACATTTGTTCAATTTACGTCGCTCCTATTTCAGATAGCGTATTGGGCTAAGCGGCATCTCAAAGCGCATGAAATGTCGAGTAAAATGCACTCTTAAACTTCTAGGATAAGGCAAACAGAGACCCGATTAGATCATTTTATATTACGGTTAACATAAGAATGCAGCGTAATTCTGTGACATTTGTTCAACTTACGTAGCTCCTATTTCAGATAGCGTACTGGGCTAGGCGGCAACTTAAAGCGCGTGGAACGGTGAGTAAAATGCACTATTAAACTTCTAGGGTAGGGCAATCAGAGACCCGATTAGATCATTTTATATTATGGTTAATATAAGAATTCAGCGAAGTTCTATCACATTTGTATAATTTACGTCGCTCCTATTTCAGATAGCGTATTGGTCTAAGCGGCATCTCAAAGCGCATGAAATGGCGAGTAAAATGCACTATTAAACTTCTAGGGTAGGGCAATCAGAGACCCGATTAGATCATTTTATATTTTGGTTAATATAAGAATTCAGCGAAATTCTATCACATTTGTTCAATTTACGTCGCTCCTATTTCAGATAGCGTATTGTACTAAGCGGCATTTCAAAGCGCATGAAATGGCGAGTAAAATGCACTATTAAACTTCTAGGGTAGGGCAATCAGAGACCCGATTAGATCATTTTATATTTTGGTTAATACAAGAATTCAGCGAAATTCTATCACATTTGTTCAATTTACGTCGCTCCTATTTCAGATAGCGTATTGGGCTAAGCGGCATCTAACAGCGCACGAAAGGGCGAGTAAAATGCACTATCAAACTTCTAGGGTAGGGCAATCAGAGACCCGATAAGATCATTTCATATTTTGGTTAATATAAGAATTCAGCGAAATTCTATCACATTTGTTCAATTTACGTCGCTCCTATTTCAGATAGCGTATTGGGCTAAGCTGCATCTCAAAGCGCAAGAAATGGCTCGTAAAATGCACTATTAAACTTCTAGGGTAGGGCAAACAGAGACCGGATTAGATCATTTTATATTTTGGTTAATATAAGAATTCAGCGAAATTCTATCACATTTGTTCAATTTACGTCGCTCCTATTTCAGATAGCGTATTGGGCTAAGAGGCATCTCAAAGCGCATGAAATGGCGAGTAAAATGCACTATTAAACTTCTAGGATAAGGCAAACAGAGACCCGATTAGATCATTTTATATTACGGTTAATATAAGAAATCAGCGTAATTCTGTCACATTCGTTCAACTTACGTAGCTCCTATTTCAGATAGCGTACTGGGCTAGGCGGCATCTGAAAGCGCGAGGAATGGCGAGTAAAATGGACTTCTAAACTTCTATGATAGGGCAGTCAGAGTTACGAATAGATCATTTTATATTTTGTTTACTATAACATTTCAGGGAAATTCTATCACATTTGTTCAATTTACGTCGCTCCTATTTCAGATAGCGTATTGGGCTAAGCGGCATCTCAAAGCGCATGGAATGGCGAGTGAAATGCACTATTAAACTTCTAGGGTAGGGCGAACAGACACCCGAATAGATCATTTTATATTACGGTTAATATAAGAATTCAGCGTAATTCTATCACATTTGTTCAACTAACGTCGCTCCTATTTCAGATAGCGTACTGGGCTAGGCGGCATCTTAAAGCGCGTGGAAGGGCGAGTAAAATGGACTTCTAAACTTCTATGATAGGGCAGTCAGAGTTACGAATAGATCATTTTATATTTTGTTTACTATAACATTTCAGGGAAATTCTATCACATTTGTTCAATTTACGTCGCTCCTATTTCAGATAGCGTATTGGGCTAAGCGGCATCTCAAAGCGCAAGAAATGGCGAGTAAAATGCTCTATTAAGCTTCTAGGGTTGGGCACATATAGACCCGATTAGATCATTTTATATTATGGTTAATTTAAGAATTCAGCGAAATCCTATCACATTTGTTCATTTTACGTCGCTCCTATTTCAGATAGCGTATTGGGCTAAGCGGCATCTCAAAGCGCAAGAAATGGCGAGTAAAATTTACTATTAAACTTCTAGGGTAGGGCAAACAGAGGCCCCATTAGATCATTTTATATTTTGATTAATATAAGAATTCAGCGAAATTCTATCACATTTTTTCAATTTACGTCGCTCCTATTTCAGATAGCTTATTGGGCTAAGCGGCATCGCAAAGCACATGAATTGACGAGTAAAATGCAGTATTAAACTTGTAGGATAAGGCAAACAGAGACCCGATTAGATCATTTTATATTACGGTTAATATAAGAATTCAGCGTAATTCTGTGACATTTGTTCAACTTACGTAGCTCCTATTTCAGATAGCGTACTGGGCTAGGCGGCAACTTAAAGCGCGTGGAACGGTGAGTAAAATGCACTATTAAACTTCTAGGGTAGGGCAATCAGAGACCCGATTAGATCATTTTATATTATGGTTAATATAAGAATTCAGCGAAGTTCTATCACATTTGTATAATTTACGTCGCTCCTATTTCAGATAGCGTATTGGTCTAAGCGGCATCTCAAAGCGCATGAAATGGCGAGTAAAATGCACTATTAAACTTCTAGGGTAGGGCAATCAGAGACCCGATTAGATCATTTTATATTTTGGTTAATATAAGAATTCAGCGAAATTCTATCACATTTGTTCAATTTACGTCGCTCCTATTTCAGATAGCGTATTGTGCTAAGCGGCATCTCAAAGCGCATGAAATGGCGAGTAAAATGCACTATTAAACTTCTAGGGTAGGGCAATCAGAGACCCGATTAGATCATTTTATATTTTGGTTAATATAAGAATTCAGCGAAATTCTATCACATTTGTTCAATTTACGTCGCTCCTATTTCAGATAGCGTATTGGGCTAAGCGGCATCTAACAGCGCACGAAAGGGCGAGTAAAATGCACTATCAAACTTCTAGGGTAGGGCAATCAGAGACCCGATAAGATCATTTCATATTTTGGTTAATATAAGAATTCAGCGAAATTCTATCACATTTGTTCAATTTACGTCGCTCCTATTTCAGATAGCGTATTGGGCTAAGCTGCATCTCAAAGCGCAAGAAATGGCTCGTAAAATGCACTATTAAACTTCTAGGGTAGGGCAAACAGAGACCGGATTAGATCATTTTATATTTTGGTTAATATAAGAATTCAGCGAAATTCTATCACATTTGTTCAATTTACGTCGCTCCTATTTCAGATAGCGTATTGGGCTAAGAGGCATCTCAAAGCGCATGAAATGGCGAGTAAAATGCACTATTAAACTTCTAGGATAAGGCAAACAGAGACCCGATTAGATCATTTTATATTACGGTTAATATAAGAAATCAGCGTAATTCTGTCACATTCGTTCAACTTACGTAGCTCCTATTTCAGATAGCGTACTGGGCTAGGCGGCATCTGAAAGCGCGAGGAATGGCGAGTAAAATGGACTTCTAAACTTCTATGATAGGGCAGTCAGAGTTACGAATAGATCATTTTATATTTTGTTTACTATAACATTTCAGGGAAATTCTATCACATTTGTTCAATTTACGTCGCTCCTATTTCAGATAGCGTATTGGGCTAAGCGGCATCTCAAAGCGCATGGAATGGCGAGTGAAATGCACTATTAAACTTCTAGGGTAGGGCGAACAGACACCCGAATAGATCATTTTATATTACGGTTAATATAAGAATTCAGCGTAATTCTATCACATTTGTTCAACTAACGTCGCTCCTATTTCAGATAGCGTACTGGGCTAGGCGGCATCTTAAAGCGCGTGGAAGGGCGAGTAAAATGGACTTCTAAACTTCTATGATAGGGCAGTCAGAGTTACGAATAGATCATTTTATATTTTGTTTACTATAACATTTCAGGGAAATTCTATCACATTTGTTCAATTTACGTCGCTCCTATTTCAGATAGCGTATTGGGCTAAGCGGCATCTCAAAGCGCAAGAAATGGCGAGTAAAATGCACTATTAAGCTTCTAGGGTTGGGCACATATAGACCCGATTAGATCATTTTATATTATGGTTAATTTAAGAATTCAGCGAAATCCTATCACATTTGTTCATTTTACGTCGCTCCTATTTCAGATAGCGTATTGGGCTAAGCGGCATCTCAAAGCGCAAGAAATGGCGAGTAAAATTTACTATTAAACTTCTAGGGTAGGGCAAACAGAGGCCCCATTAGATCATTTTATATTTTGATTAATATAAGAATTCAGCGAAATTCTATCACATTTTTTCAATTTACGTCGCTCCTATTTCAGATAGCTTATTGGGCTAAGCGGCATCGCAAAGCACATGAATTGACGAGTAAAATGCAGTATTAAACTTGTAGGATAAGGCAAACAGAGACCCGATTAGATCATTTTATATTACGGTTAATATAAGAATTCAGTGTAATTCTGTGACATATGTTCAACTTACGTAGCTCCTATTTCAGATAGCGTACTGGGCTAGGCGGCAACTTAAAGCGCGTGGAACGGTGAGTAAAATGCACTATTAAACGTCTAGGGTAGGGCAATCAGAGACCCGATTAGATCATTTTATATTATGGTTAATATAAGAATTCAGCGAAGTTCTATCACATTTGTATAGTTTACGTCGCTCCTATTTCAGATAGCGTATTGGTCTAAGCGGCATCTCAAAGCGCATGAAATGGCGAGTAAAATGCACTATTAAACTTCTAGGGTAGGGCAATCAGAGACCCGATTAGATCATTTTATATTTTGGTTAATATAAGAATTCAGCGAAATTCTATCACATTTGTTCAATTTACGTCGCTCCTATTTCAGATAGCGTATTGTGCTAAGCGGCATCTCAAAGCGCATGAAATGGCGAGTAAAATGCACTATTAAACTTCTAGGGTAGGGCAATCAGAGACCCGATCAGATCATTTTATATTTTGGTTAATACAAGAATTCAGCGAAATTCTATCACATTTGTTCAATTTACGTCGCTCCTATTTCAGATAGCGTATTGGGCTAAGCGGCATCTAACAGCGCACGAAAGGGCGAGCAAAATGCACTATCGAACTTCTAGGGTAGGGTAATCAGAGACCCGATAAGATCATTTCATATTTTGGTTAATATAAGAATTCAGCGAAATTCTATCACATTTGTTCAATTTACGTCGCTCCTATTTCAGATAGCGTATTGGGCTAAGCTGCATCTCAAAGCGCAAGAAATGGCTCGTAAAATGCACTATTAAACTTCTAGGGTAGGGCAAACAGAGACCGGATTAGATCATTTTATATTTTGGTTAATATAAGAATTCAGCGAAATTCTATCACATTTGTTCAATTTACGTCGCTCCTATTTCAGATAGCGTATTGGGCTAAGAGGCATCTCAAAGCGCATGAAATGGCGAGTAAAATGCACTATTAAACTTCTAGGATAAGGCAAACAGAGACCCGATTAGATCATTTTATATTACGGTTAATATAAGAAATCAGCGAAATTCTATCACATTTGTTCAATATACGTCGCTCCAATTTCAGATAGCTTATTGGGCTAAGCGGCGTCGCAAAGCGCATGAAATGACGAGTGAAATGCACTATTAAACTTCTTGGGTAGGGCGAACAAAGACCCGATTAGATCATTTTACATTAAGGTTAATATAAGAATTCAGCGAAATTCTATCACATTTGTTCAATTTACATCGCTCCTATTTCAGATAGCGACTTGTGCTAAGTGGCATCTCAAAGCGCAGGAAATGGCGAGTAAAATGCACTATTAAACTTCTAGGGTAGGGCAAACAGAGACCCGATTAGATCATTTTATATTATGGTTAATTTAAGAATTCAGCGAAATTCTATCACATTTGTTCAATTTACGTCGCTCCTATTTCAGATAGCGTATTGGGCTAAGCAGTATCTCAAAGCGCATGAAATGGCGAGTAAAATGCACTATTAAACTTCTAGGGTAGGGCAATCAGAGACCCGATTAGATCATTTTATATTTTGGTTAATATAAGAATTCAGCGAAATTCTATCACATTTGTTCAATTTACGTCGCTCCTATTTCAGATAGCGTATTGGGCTAAGCGGCATCTCAAAGCGCATGAAATGGCGAGTAAAATGCACTATTAAACTTCTAGGGTAGGGTAATCAGAGACCCGATTAGATCATTTTATATTTTGGTTAATATAAGAATTCAGCGAAATTCTATCACATTTGTTCAATTTACGTCGCTCCTATTTCAGATAGCGTATTGGGCTAAGCGGCATCTCAAAGCGCATGAAATGGCGAGTAAAATGCACTCTTAAACTTCTAGGATAAGGCAAACAGAGACCCGATTAGATCATTTTATATTACGGTTAACATAAGAATGCAGCGTAATTCTGTGACATTTGTTCAACTTACGTAGCTCCTATTTCAGATAGCGTACTGGGCTAGGCGGCAACTTAAAGCGCGTGGAATGGCGAGTAAAATGCACTATTAAACTTCTATGATAGGGCAATCAGAGACGCGATTAGATCATTTTATATTTTGGTTAATATAAGAATCCAGCGAAATTCTATCACATTTGTTCAATTTACGTCGCTCCTATTTCAGATAGCGTATTGGGCTAAGCGGCATCTCAAAGCGCATGAAATGGCGAGTAAAATGCACTATTACACTTCTAGGGTAGGGCAATCAGAGACCCGATTAGATCATTTTATATTTTGGTTAATATAAGAATTCAGCGAAATTCTATCACATTTGTTCAATTTACGTCGCTCCTATTTCAGATAGCGTATTGGGCTAAGCGGCATCTCAAAGCGCATGAAATGGCGAGTAAAATGCACTCTTAAACTTCTAGGATAAGGCAAACAGAGACCCGATTAGATCATTTTATATTTTGGTTAATATAAGAATTCAGCGAAATTCTATCACATTTGTTCAATTTACGTCGCTCCTATTTCAGATAGCGTATTGGGCTAAGCGGCATCTCAAAGCGCATGAAATGGCGAGTAAAATGCACTCTTAAACTTCTAGGATAAGGCAAACAGAGACCCGATTAGATCATTTTATATTACGGTTAACATAAGAATGCAGCGTAATTCTGTGACATTTGTTCAACTTACGTAGCTCCTATTTCAGATAGCGTACTGGGCTAGGCGGCAACTTAAAGCGCGTGGAATGGCGAGTAAAATGCACTATTAAACTTCTATGATAGGGCAATCAGAGACGCGATTAGATCATTTTATATTTTGGTTAATATAAGAATCCAGCGAAATTCTATCACATTTGTTCAATTTACGTCGCTCCTATTTCAGATAGCGTATTGGGCTAAGCGGCACCTCAAAGCGCATGAAATGGCGAGTAAAATGCACTATTAAACTTCTAGGGTAGGGCAATCAGAGACCCGATTAGATCATTTTATATTTTGGTTAATATAAGAATTCAGCGAAATTCTATCACATTTGTTCAATTTACGTCGCTCCTATTTCAGATAGCGTATTGGGCGAAGCGGCATCTCAAAGCGCATGAAATGGCGAGTAAAATGCACTCTTAAACTTCTAGGATAAGGCAAACAGAGACCCGATTAGATCATTTTATATTTTGGTTAATATAAGAATTCAGCGAAATTCTATCACATTTGTTCAATTTACGTCGCTCCTATTTCAGATAGCGTATTGGGCTAAGCGGCATCTCAAAGCGCATGAAATGGCGAGTAAAATGCACTCTTAAACTTCTAGGATAAGGCAAACAGAGACCCGATTAGATCATTTTATATTACGGTTAACATAAGAATGCAGCGTAATTCTGTGACATTTGTTCAACTTACGTAGCTCCTATTTCAGATAGCGTACTGGGCTATGCGGCAACTTAAAGCGCCTGGAATGGCGAGTAAAATGCACTATTAAACTTCTATGATAGGGCAATCAGAGACCCGATTAGATCATTTTATATTTTGGTTAATATAAGAATCCAGCGAAATTCTATCACATTTGTTCAATTTACGTCCCTCCTATTTCAGATAGCGTATTGGGCTAAGCGGCATCTCACAGCGCACGAAAGGGCGAGTAAAATGCACTATTAAACTTCTAGGGTAGGGCAATCAGAGACCCGATAAGATCTTTTCATATTTTGGTTAATATAAGAATTCAGCGAAATTCTATCACATTTGTTCAACTAACGTCGCTCCTATTTCAGATAGCGTACTGGGCTAGGCGGCATCTTAAAGCGCGTGGAAGGGCGAGTAAAATGGACTTCTAAACTTCTATGATAGGGCAGTCAGAGTTACGAATAGATCATTTTATATTTTGTTTACTATAACATTTCAGGGAAATTCTATCACATTTGTTCAATTTACGTCGCTCCTATTTCAGATAGCGTATTGGGCTAAGCGGCATCTCAAAGCGCAAGAAATGGCGAGTAAAATGCACTATTAAGCTTCTAGGGTTGGGCACATATAGACCCGATTAGATCATTTTATATTATGGTTAATATAAGAATTCAGCGTAATTCTATCACATTTGTTCAACTAACGTCGCTCCTATTTCAGATAGCGTACTGGGCTAGGCGGCATCTTAAAGCGCGTGGAAGGGCGAGTAAAATGGACTTCTAAACTTCTATGATAGGGCAGTCAGAGTTACGAATAGATCATTTTATATTTTGTTTACTATAACATTTCAGGGAAATTCTATCACATTTGTTCAATTTACGTCGCTCCTATTTCAGATAGCGTATTGGGCTAAGCGGCATCTCAAAGCGCAAGAAATGGCGAGTAAAATGCACTATTAAGCTTCTAGGGTTGGGCACATATAGACCCGATTAGATCATTTTATATTATGGTTAATTTAAGAATTCAGCGAAATCCTATCACATTTGTTCATTTTACGTCGCTCCTATTTCAGATAGCGTATTGGGCTAAGCGGCATCTCAAAGCGCAAGAAATGGCGAGTAAAATTTACTAATAAACTTCTAGGGTAGGGCAAACAGAGACCCCATTAGATCATTTTATATTTTGGTTAATATAAGAATTCAGCGAAATTCTATCACATTTTTTCAATTTACGTCGCTCCTATTTCAGATAGTGTACTGGGCTAAGTGGCATCTCAAAGCGCATGAAATGGCGAGCAAAATGCACCATTAAACTTCTAGGATAAGGCAAACAGAGACCCGATTAGATCATTTTATATTACGGTTAATATAAGAATTCAGCGTAATTCTGTGACATTTGTTCAACTTACGTAGCTCCTATTTCAGATAGCGTGCTGGGCTAGGCGGCAACTTAAAGCGCCTGGAATGGCGAGTAAAATGCACTATTAAACTTCTATGATAGGGCAATCAGAGACCCGATTAGATCATTTTATATTTTGGTTAATATAAGAATCCAGCGAAATTCTATCACATTTGTTCAATTTACGTCCCTCCTATTTCAGATAGCGTATTGGGCTAAGCGGCATCTCACAGCGCACGAAAGGGCGAGTAAAATGCACTATTAAACTTCTAGGGTAGGGCAATCAGAGACCCGATAAGATCTTTTCATATTTTGGTTAATATAAGAATTCAGCGAAATTCTATCACATTTGTTCAACTAACGTCGCTCCTATTTCAGATAGCGTACTGGGCTAGGCGGCATCTTAAAGCGCGTGGAAGGGCGAGTAAAATGGACTTCTAAACTTCTATGATAGGGCAGTCAGAGTTACGAATAGATCATTTTATATTTTGTTTACTATAACATTTCAGGGAAATTCTATCACATTTGTTCAATTTACGTCGCTCCTATTTCAGATAGCGTATTGGGCTAAGCGGCATCTCAAAGCGCATGGAATGGCGAGTGAAATGCACTATTAAACTTCTAGGGTAGGGCGAACAGACACCCGAATAGATCATTTTATATTACGGTTAATATAAGAATTCAGCGTAATTCTATCACATTTGTTCAACTAACGTCGCTCCTATTTCAGATAGCGTACTGGGCTAGGCGGCATCTTAAAGCGCGTGGAAGGGCGAGTAAAATGGACTTCTAAACTTCTATGATAGGGCAGTCAGAGTTACGAATAGATCATTTTATATTTTGTTTACTATAACATTTCAGGGAAATTCTATCACATTTGTTCAATTTACGTCGCTCCTATTTCAGATAGCTTATTGGGCTAAGCGGCATCGCAAAGCACATGAATTGACGAGTAAAATGCAGTATTAAACTTGTAGGATAAGGCAAACAGAGACCCGATTAGATCATTTTATATTACGGTTAATATAAGAATTCAGCGTAATTCTGCGACATGTGTTCAACTTACGTAGCTCCTATTTCAGATAGCGTACTGGGCTAGGCGGCAACTTAAAGCGCGTGGAACGGTGAGTAAAATGCACTATTAAACTTCTAGGGTAGGGCAATCAGAGACCCGATTAGATCATTTTATATTATGGTTAATATAAGAATTCAGCGAAGTTCTATCACATTTGTTTAATTTACGTCGCTCCTATTTCAGATAGCGTATTGGGCTAAGCGGCATCTCAAAGCGCATGAAATGGCGAGTAAAATGCACTATTAAACTTCTAGGGTAGGGCAATCAGAGACCCGTTTAGATCATTTTATATTTTGGTTAATATAAGAATTCAGCGAAATTCTATCACATTTGTTCAATTTACGTCGCTCCTATTTCAGATAGCGTATTGGGCTAAGCGGCATCTAACAGCGCACGGAAGGGCGAGTAAAATGCACTATCAAACTTCTAGGGTAGGGCAATCAGAGACCCGATAAGATCATTTCATATTTTGGTTAATATAAGAATTCAGCGAAATTCTATCACATTTGTTCAATTTACGTCGCTCCTATTTCAGATAGCGTATTGTGCTAAGCGGCATCTCAAAGCGCATGAAATGGCGAGTAAAATGCACTATTAAACTTCTAGGGTAGGGCAATCAGAGACCCGATTAGATCATTTTATATTTTGGTTAATACAAGAATTCAGCGAAATTCTATCACATTTGTTCAATTTACGTCGCTCCTATTTCAGATAGCGTATTGGGCTAAGCGGCATCTAACAGCGCACGAAAGGGCGAGCAAAATGCACTATCAAACTTCTAGGGTAGGGTAATCAGAGACCCGATAAGATCATTTCATATTTTGGTTAATATAAGAATTCAGCGAAATTCTATCACATTTGTTCAATTTACGTCGCTCCTATTTCAGATAGCGTATTGGGCTAAGCTGCATCTCAAAGCGCAAGAAATGGCTCGTAAAATGCACTATTAAACTTCTAGGGTAGGGCAAACAGAGACCGGATTAGATCATTTTATATTTTGGTTAATATAAGAATTCAGCGAAATTCTATCACATTTGTTCAATTTACGTCGCTCCTATTTCAGATAGCGTATTGGGCTAAGAGGCATCTCAAAGCGCATGAAATGGCGAGTAAAATGCACTATTAAACTTCTAGGATAAGGCAAACAGAGACCCGATTAGATCATTTTATATTACGGTTAATATAAGAAATCAGCGAAATTCTATCACATTTGTTCAATATACGTCGCTCCAATTTCAGATAGCTTATTGGGCTAAGCGGCGTCGCAAAGCGCATGAAATGACGAGTGAAATGCACTATTAAACTTCTTGGGTAGGGCGAACAAAGACCCGATTAGATCATTTTACATTAAGGTTAATATAAGAATTCAGCGAAATTCTATCACATTTGTTCAATTTACATCGCTCCTATTTCAGATAGCGACTTGTGCTAAGTGGCATCTCAAAGCGCAGGAAATGGCGAGTAAAATGCACTATTAAACTTCTAGGGTAGGGCAAACAGAGACCCCATTAGATCATTTTATATTATGGTTAATTTAAGAATTCAGCGAAATTCTATCACATTTGTTCAATTTACGTCGCTCCTATTTCAGATAGCGTATTGGGCTAAGCAGTATCTCAAAGCGCATGAAATGGCGAGTAAAATGCACGATTAAACTTCTAGGGTAGGGCAATGAGAGACCCGATTAGATCATTTTATATTTTGGTTAATATAAGAATTCAGCGAAATTCTATCACATTTGTTCAATTTACGTCGCTCCTATTTCAGATAGCGTATTGGGCTAAGCGGCATCTCAAAGCGCATGAAATGGCGAGTAAAATGCACTATTAAACTTCTAGGGTAGGGTAATCAGAGACCCGATTAGATCATTTTATATTTTGGTTAATATAAGAATTCAGCGAAATTCTATCACATTTGTTCAATTTACGTCGCTCCTATTTCAGATAGCGTATTGGGCTAAGCGGCATCTCAAAGCGCATGAAATGGCGAGTAAAATGCACTCTTAAACTTCTAGGATAAGGCAAACAGAGACCCGATTAGATCATTTTATATTACGGTTAACATAAGAATGCAGCGTAATTCTGTGACATTTGTTCAACTTACGTAGCTCCTATTTCAGATAGCGTACTGGGCTAGGCGGCAACTTAAAGCGCGTGGAATGGCGAGTAAAATGCACTATTAAACTTCTATGATAGGGCAATCAGAGACGCGATTAGATCATTTTATATTTTGGTTAATATAAGAATCCAGCGAAATTCTATCACATTTGTTCAATTTACGTCGCTCCTATTTCAGATAGCGTATTGGGCTAAGCGGCATCTCAAAGCGCATGAAATGGCGAGTAAAATGCACTATTAAACTTCTAGGGTAGGGCAATCAGAGACCCGATTAGATCATTTTATATTTTGGTTAATATAAGAATTCAGCGAAATTCTATCACATTTGTTCAATTTACGTCGCTCCTATTTCAGATAGCGTATTGGGCTAAGCGGCATCTCAAAGCGCATGAAATGGCGAGTAAAATGCACTCTTAAACTTCTAGGATAAGGCAAACAGAGACCCGATTAGATCATTTTATATTTTGGTTAATATAAGAATTCAGCGAAATTCTATCACATTTGTTCAATTTACGTCGCTCCTATTTCAGATAGCGTATTGGGCTAAGCGGCATCTCAAAGCGCATGAAATGGCGAGTAAAATGCACTCTTAAACTTCTAGGATAAGGCAAACAGAGACCCGATTAGATCATTTTATATTACGGTTAACATAAGAATGCAGCGTAATTCTGTGACATTTGTTCAACTTACGTAGCTCCTATTTCAGATAGCGTACTGGGCTAGGCGGCAACTTAAAGCGCGTGGAATGGCGAGTAAAATGCACTATTAAACTTCTATGATAGGGCAATCAGAGACCCGATTAGATCATTTTATATTTTGGTTAATATAAGAATCCAGCGAAATTCTATCACATTTGTTCAATTTACGTCGCTCCTATTTCAGATAGCGTATTGGGCTAAGCGGCACCTCAAAGCGCATGAAATGGCGAGTAAAATGCACTATTAAACTTCTAGGGTAGGGCAATCAGAGACCCGATTAGATCATTTTATATTTTGGTTAATATAAGAATTCAGCGAAATTCTATCACATTTGTTCAATTTACGTCGCTCCTATTTCAGATAGCGTATTGGGCTAAGCGGCATCTCAAAGCGCATGAAATGGCGAGTAAAATGCACTCTTAAACTTCTAGGATAAGGCAAACAGAGACCCGATTAGATCATTTTATATTTTGGTTAATATAAGAATTCAGCGAAATTCTATCACATTTGTTCAATTTACGTCGCTCCTATTTCAGATAGCGTATTGGGCTAAGCGGCATCTCAAAGCGCATGAAATGGCGAGTAAAATGCACTCTTAAACTTCTAGGATAAGGCAAACAGAGACCCGATTAGATCATTTTATATTACGGTTAACATAAGAATGCAGCGTAATTCTGTGACATTTGTTCAACTTACGTAGCTCCTATTTCAGATAGCGTACTGGGCTATGCGGCAACTTAAAGCGCCTGGAATGGCGAGCAAAATGCACTATTAAACTTCTATGATAGGGCAATCAGAGACCCGATTAGATCATTTTATATTTTGGTTAATATAAGAATCCAGCGAAATTCTATCACATTTGTTCAATTTACGTCCCTCCTATTTCAGATAGCGTATTGGGCTAAGCGGCATCTCACAGCGCACGAAAGGGCGAGTAAAATGCACTATTAAACTTCTAGGGTAGGGCAATCAGAGACCCGATAAGATCTTTTCATATTTTGGTTAATATAAGAATTCAGCGAAATTCTATCACATTTGTTCAACTAACGTCGCTCCTATTTCAGATAGCGTACTGGGCTAGGCGGCATCTTAAAGCGCGTGGAAGGGCGAGTAAAATGGACTTCTAAACTTCTATGATAGGGCAGTCAGAGTTACGAATAGATCATTTTATATTTTGTTTACTATAACATTTCAGGGAAATTCTATCACATTTGTTCAATTTACGTCGCTCCTATTTCAGATAGCGTATTGGGCTAAGCGGCATCTCAAAGCGCAAGAAATGGCGAGTAAAATGCACTATTAAGCTTCTAGGGTTGGGCACATATAGACCCGATTAGATCATTTTATATTATGGTTAATATAAGAATTCAGCGTAATTCTATCACATTTGTTCAACTAACGTCGCTCCTATTTCAGATAGCGTACTGGGCTAGGCGGCATCTTAAGGCGCGTGGAAGGGCGAGTAAAATGGACTTCTAAACTTCTATGATAGGGCAGTCAGAGTTACGAATAGATCATTTTATATTTTGTTTACTATAACATTTCAGGGAAATTCTATCACATTTGTTCAATTTACGTCGCTCCTATTTCAGATAGCGTATTGGGCTAAGCGGCATCTCAAAGCGCAAGAAATGGCGAGTAAAATGCACTATTAAGCTTCTAGGGTTGGGCACATATAGACCCGATTAGATCATTTTATATTATGGTTAATTTAAGAATTCAGCGAAATCCTATCACATTTGTTCATTTTACGTCGCTCCTATTTCAGATAGCGTATTGGGCTAAGCGGCATCTCAAAGCGCAAGAAATGGCGAGTAAAATTTACTAATAAACTTCTAGGGTAGGGCAAACAGAGACCCCATTAGATCATTTTATATTTTGGTTAATATAAGAATTCAGCGAAATTCTATCACATTTTTTCAATTTACGTCGCTCCTATTTCAGATAGTGTACTGGGCTAAGTGGCATCTCAAAGCGCATGAAATGGCGAGCAAAATGCACCATTAAACTTCTAGGATAAGGCAAACAGAGACCCGATTAGATCATTTTATATTACGGTTAATATAAGAATTCAGCGTAATTCTGTGACATTTGTTCAACTTACGTAGCTCCTATTTCAGATAGCGTGCTGGGCTAGGCGGCAACTTAAAGCGCCTGGAATGGCGAGTAAAATGCACTATTAAACTTCTATGATAGGGCAATCAGAGACCCGATTAGATCATTTTATATTTTGGTTAATATAAGAATCCAGCGAAATTCTATCACATTTGTTCAATTTACGTCCCTCCTATTTCAGATAGCGTATTGGGCTAAGCGGCATCTCACAGCGCACGAAAGGGCGAGTAAAATGCACTATTAAACTTCTAGGGTAGGGCAATCAGAGACCCGATAAGATCTTTTCATATTTTGGTTAATATAAGAATTCAGCGAAATTCTATCACATTTGTTCAACTAACGTCGCTCCTATTTCAGATAGCGTACTGGGCTAGGCGGCATCTTAAAGCGCGTGGAAGGGCGAGTAAAATGGACTTCTAAACTTCTATGATAGGGCAGTCAGAGTTACGAATAGATCATTTTATATTTTGTTTACTATAACATTTCAGGGAAATTCTATCACATTTGTTCAATTTACGTCGCTCCTATTTCAGATAGCGTATTGGGCTAAGCGGCATCTCAAAGCGCATGGAATGGCGAGTGAAATGCACTATTAAACTTCTAGGGTAGGGCGAACAGACACCCGAATAGATCATTTTATATTACGGTTAATATAAGAATTCAGCGTAATTCTATCACATTTGTTCAACTAACGTCGCTCCTATTTCAGATAGCGTACTGGGCTAGGCGGCATCTTAAAGCGCGTGGAAGGGCGAGTAAAATGGACTTCTAAACTTCTATGATAGGGCAGTCAGAGTTACGAATAGATCATTTTATATTTTGTTTACTATAACATTTCAGGGAAATTCTATCACATTTGTTCAATTTACGTCGCTCCTATTTCAGATAGCGTATTGGGCTAAGCGGCATCTCAAAGCGCAAGAAATGGCGAGTAAAATGCACTATTAAGCTTCTAGGGTTGGGCACATATAGACCCGATTAGATCATTTTATATTATGGTTAATTTAAGAATTCAGCGAAATCCTATCGCATTTGTTCATTTTACGTCGCTCCTATTTCAGATAGCGTATTGGGCTAAGCGGCATCTCAAAGCGCAAGAAATGGCGAGTAAAATTTACTAATAAACTTCTAGGGTAGGGCAAACAGAGACCCCATTAGATCATTTTATATTTTGGTTAATATAAGAATTCAGCGAAATTCTATCACATTTTTTCAATTTACGTCGCTCCTATTTCAGATAGTGTACTGGGCTAAGTGGCATCTCAAAGCGCATGAAATGGCGAGCAAAATGCACCATTAAACTTCTAGGATAAGGCAAACAGAGACCCGATTAGATCATTTTATATTACGGTTAATATAAGAATTCAGCGTAATTCTGTGACATTTGTTCAACTTACGTAGCTCCTATTTCAGATAGCGTGCTGGGCTAGGCGGCAACTTAAAGCGCGTGGAATGGCGAGTAAAATGCACTGTTAAACTTCTATGATAGGGCAATCAGAGACCCGATTAGATCATTTTATATTTTGGTTAATATAAGAATTCAGCGAAATTCTATCACATTTGTTCAATTTACGTCGCTCCTATTTCAGATAGCTTATTGGGCTAAGCGGCATCGCAAAGCACATGAATTGACGAGTAAAATGCAGTATTAAACTTGTAGGATAAGGCAAACAGAGACCCGATTAGATCATTTTATATTACGGTTAATATAAGAATTCAGCGTAATTCTGCGACATGTGTTCAACTTACGTAGCTCCTATTTCAGATAGCGTACTGGGCTAGGCGGCAACTTAAAGCGCGTGGAACGGTGAGTAAAATGCACTATTAAACTTCTAGGGTAGGGCAATCAGAGACCCGATTAGATCATTTTATATTATGGTTAATATAAGAATTCAGCGAAGTTCTATCACATTTGTTTAATTTACGTCGCTCCTATTTCAGATAGCGTATTGGTCTAAGCGGCATCTCAAAGCGCATGAAATGGCGAGTAAAATGCACTATTAAACTTCTAGGGTAGGGCAATCAGAGACCCGTTTAGATCATTTTATATTTTGGTTAATATAAGAATTCAGCGAAATTCTATCACATTTGTTCAATTTACGTCGCTCCTATTTCAGATAGCGTATTGGGCTAAGCGGCATCTAACAGCGCACGGAAGGGCGAGTAAAATGCACTATCAAACTTCTAGGGTAGGGCAATCAGAGACCCGATAAGATCATTTCATATTTTGGTTAATATAAGAATTCAGCGAAATTCTATCACATTTGTTCAATTTACGTCGCTCCTATTTCAGATAGCGTATTGTGCTAAGCGGCATCTCAAAGCGCATGAAATGGCGAGTAAAATGCACTATTAAACTTCTAGGGTAGGGCAATCAGAGACCCGATTAGATCATTTTATATTTTGGTTAATACAAGAATTCAGCGAAATTCTATCACATTTGTTCAATTTACGTCGCTCCTATTTCAGATAGCGTATTGGGCTAAGCGGCATCTAACAGCGCACGAAAGGGCGAGCAAAATGCACTATCAAACTTCTAGGGTAGGGTAATCAGAGACCCGATAAGATCATTTCATATTTTGGTTAATATAAGAATTCAGCGAAATTCTATCACATTTGTTCAATTTACGTCGCTCCTATTTCAGATAGCGTATTGGGCTAAGCTGCATCTCAAAGCGCAAGAAATGGCTCGTAAAATGCACTATTAAACTTCTAGGGTAGGGCAAACAGAGACCGGATTAGATCATTTTATATTTTGGTAATATAAGAATTCAGCGAAATTCTATCACATTTGTTCAATTTACGTCGCTCCTATTTCAGATAGCGTATTGGGCTAAGAGGCATCTCAAAGCGCATGAAATGGCGAGTAAAATGCACTATTAAACTTCTAGGATAAGGCAAACAGAGACCCGATTAGATCATTTTATATTACGGTTAATATAGAAATCAGCGAAATTCTATCACATTTGTTCAATATACGTCGCTCCAATTTCAGATAGCTTATTGGGCTAAGCGGCGTCGCAAAGCGCATGAAATGACGAGTGAAATGCACTATTAAACTTCTTGGGTAGGGCGAACAAAGACCCGATTAGATCATTTTACATTAAGGTTAATATAAGAATTCAGCGAAATTCTATCACATTTGTTCAATTTACATCGCTCCTATTTCAGATAGCGACTTGTGCTAAGTGGCATCTCAAAGCGCAGGAAATGGCGAGTAAAATGCACTATTAAACTTCTAGGGTAGGGCAAACAGAGACCCGATTAGATCATTTTATATTATGGTTAATTTAAGAATTCAGCGAAATTCTATCACATTTGTTCAATTTACGTCGCTCCTATTTCAGATAGCGTATTGGGCTAAGCAGTATCTCAAAGCGCATGAAATGGCGAGTAAAATGCACTATTAAACTTCTAGGGTAGGGCAATGAGAGACCCGATTAGATCATTTTATATTTTGGTTAATATAAGAATTCAGCGAAATTCTATCACATTTGTTCAATTTACGTCGCTCCTATTTCAGATAGCGTATTGGGCTAAGCGGCATCTCAAAGCGCATGAAATGGCGAGTAAAATGCACTATTAAACTTCTAGGGTAGGGTAATCAGAGACCCGATTAGATCATTTTATATTTTGGTTAATATAAGAATTCAGCGAAATTCTATCACATTTGTTCAATTTACGTCGCTCCCTATTTCAGATAGCGTATTGGGCTAAGGCGGCATCTCAAAGCGCATGAAATGGCGAGTAAAATGCACTCTTAAACTTCTAGGATAAGGCAAACAGAGACCCGATTAGATCATTTTATATTACGGTTAACATAAGAATGCAGCGTAATTCTGTGACATTTGTTCAACTTACGTAGCTCCTATTTCAGATAGCGTACTGGGCTAGGCGGCAACTTAAAGCGCGTGGAATGGCGAGTAAAATGCACTATTAAACTTCTATGATAGGGCAATCAGAGACGCGATTAGATCATTTTATATTTTGGTTAATATAAGAATCCAGCGAAATTCTATCACATTTGTTCAATTTACGTCGCTCCTATTTCAGATAGCGTATTGGGCTAAGCGGCATCTCAAAGCGCATGAAATGGCGAGTAAAATGCACTATTAAACTTCTAGGGTAGGGCAATCAGAGACCCGATTAGATCATTTTATATTTTGGTTAATATAAGAATTCAGCGAAATTCTATCACATTTGTTCAATTTACGTCGCTCCTATTTCAGATAGCGTATTGGGCTAAGCGGCATCTCAAAGCGCATGAAATGGCGAGTAAAATGCACTCTTAAACTTCTAGGATAAGGCAAACAGAGACCCGATTAGATCATTTTATATTTTGGTTAATATAAGAATTCAGCGAAATTCTATCACATTTGTTCAATTTACGTCGCTCCTATTTCAGATAGCGTATTGGGCTAAGCGGCATCTCAAAGCGCATGAAATGGCGAGTAAAATGCACTCTAAACTTCTAGGATAAGGCAAACAGAGACCCGATTAGATCATTTTATATTACGGTTAACATAAGAATGCAGCGTAATTCTGTGACATTTGTTCAACTTACGTAGCTCCTATTTCAGATAGCGTACTGGGCTAGGCGGCAACTTAAAGCGCGTGGAATGGCGAGTAAAATGCACTATTAAACTTCTATGATAGGGCAATCAGAGACGCGATTAGATCATTTTATATTTTGGTTAATATAAGAATCCAGCGAAATTCTATCACATTTGTTCAATTTACGTCGCTCCTATTTCAGATAGCGTATTGGGCTAAGCGGCACCTCAAAGCGCATGAAATGGCGAGTAAAATGCACTATTAAACTTCTAGGGTAGGGCAATCAGAGACCCGATTAGATCATTTTATATTTTGGTTAATATAAGAATTCAGCGAAATTCTATCACATTTGTTCAATTTACGTCGCTCCTATTTCAGATAGCGTATTGGGCTAAGCGGCATCTCAAAGCGCATGAAATGGCGAGTAAAATGCACTCTTAAACTTCTAGGATAAGGCAAACAGAGACCCGATTAGATCATTTTATATTTTGGTTAATATAAGAATTCAGCGAAATTCTATCACATTTGTTCAATTTACGTCGCTCCTATTTCAGATAGCGTATTGGGCTAAGCGGCATCTCAAAGCGCATGAAATGGCGAGTAAAATGCACTCTTAAACTTCTAGATAAGGCAAACAGAGACCCGATTAGATCATTTTATATTACGGTTAACATAAGAATGCAGCGTAATTCTGTGACATTTGTTCAACTTACGTAGCTCCTATTTCAGATAGCGTACTGGGCTATGCGGCAACTTAAAGCGCCTGGAATGGCGAGCAAAATGCACTATTAAACTTCTATGATAGGGCAATCAGAGACCCGATTAGATCATTTTATATTTTGGTTAATATAAGAATTCAGCGAAATTCTATCACATTTGTTCAATTTACGTCCCTCCTATTTCAGATAGCGTATTGGGCTAAGCGGCATCTCACAGCGCACGAAAGGGCGAGTAAAATGCACTATTAAACTTCTAGGGTAGGGCAATCAGAGACCCGATAAGATCTTTTCATATTTTGGTTAATATAAGAATTCAGCGAAATTCTATCACATTTGTTCAACTAACGTCGCTCTATTTCAGATAGCGTACTGGGCTAGGCGGCATCTTAAAGCGCGTGGAAGGGCGAGTAAAATGGACTTCTAAACTTCTATGATAGGGCAGTCAGAGTTACGAATAGATCATTTTATATTTTGTTTACTATAACATTTCAGGGAAATTCTATCACATTTGTTCAATTTACGTCGCTCCTATTTCAGATAGCGTATTGGGCTAAGCGGCATCTCAAAGCGCAAGAAATGGCGAGTAAAATGCACTATTAAGCTTCTAGGGTTGGGCACATATAGACCCGATTAGATCATTTTATATTATGGTTAATATAAGAATTCAGCGTAATTCTATCACATTTGTTCAATTTACGTCGCTCCTATTTCAGATAGCGTACTGGGCTAGGCGGCATCTTAAGGCGCGTGGAAGGGCGAGTAAAATGGACTTCTAAACTTCTATGATAGGGCAGTCAGAGTTACGAATAGATCATTTTATATTTTGTTTACTATAACATTTCAGGGAAATTCTATCACATTTGTTCAATTTACGTCGCTCCTATTTCAGATAGCGTATTGGGCTAAGCGGCATCTCAAAGCGCAAGAAATGGCGAGTAAAATGCACTATTAAGCTTCTAGGGTTGGGCACATATAGACCCGATTAGATCATTTTATATTATGGTTAATTTAAGAATTCAGCGAAATCCTATCACATTTGTTCATTTTACGTCGCTCCTATTTCAGATAGCGTATTGGGCTAAGCGGCATCTCAAAGCGCAAGAAATGGCGAGTAAATTTACTAATAAACTTCTAGGGTAGGGCAAACAGAGACCCCATTAGATCATTTTATATTTGGTTAATATAAGAATTCAGCGAAATTCTATCACATTTTTTCAATTTACGTCGCTCCTATTTCAGATAGTGTACTGGGCTAAGCGGCATCTCAAAGCGCATGAAATGGCGAGCAAAATGCACCATTAAACTTCTAGGATAAGGCAAACAGAGACCCGATTAGATCATTTTATATTACGGTTAATATAAGAATTCAGCGTAATTCTGTGACATTTGTTCAACTTACGTAGCTCCTATTTCAGATAGCGTGCTGGGCTAGGCGGCAACTTAAAGCGCCCTGGAATGGCGAGTAAAATGCACTATTAAACTTCTATGATAGGGCAATCAGAGACCCGATTAGATCATTTTATATTTTGGTTAATATAAGAATTCAGCGAAATTCTATCACATTTGTTCAATTTACGTCCCTCCTATTTCAGATAGCGTATTGGGCTAAGCGGCATCTCACAGCGCACGAAAGGGCGAGTAAAATGCACTATTAAACTTCTAGGGTAGGGCAATCAGAGACCCGATAAGATCATTTCATATTTTGGTTAATATAAGAATTCAGCGAAATTCTATCACATTTGTTCAACTAACGTCGCTCCTATTTCAGATAGCGTACTGGGCTAGGCGGCATCTTAAAGCGCGTGGAAGGGCGAGTAAAATGGACTTCTAAACTTCTATGATAGGGCAGTCAGAG